>JAJLYZ010000009.1:0-569751 GCA_030571835.1 Yamadazyma dushanensis | reverse complement strand
AAGAAAATCCAAAATTCATCAAATCTGGTGACGCTGCTATGGTTAAGATGGTCCCATCTAAGCCAATGTGTGTTGAATCTTTCACTGAATACCCACCATTAGGTAGATTCGCTGTTAGAGACATGAGACAAACCGTCGCTGTTGGTGTTATCAAAGCTGTTGAAAAATCCGACAAGGCTGGTAAGGTCACTAAGGCTGCTCAAAAGGCTGCTAAGAAATAGATTACTTGATAGTGTATTTGTATAGTTGCTAATTGAACTTTTTATATAAGCTGTAAATTGTATGTGTAAAATTTTGCACCCATTTTTTAGGATCAGAGACGACGATTTTGTCACATGGGGAGGTTTTTCTTATCGTCCTGATTAGACAGGTTTCTCATCTCCAACCAGAGTTAGTTGTTAACAACCATAAAACCCAATTACAAACACAAACACATACACAAATTCACTAACACAAACACAAATCCACCAACTCCAGTAATTTCAAACTCCAATCTATTCCATTTCATCTCTCGAAACCGTTTTCCATCCCGGACGAGTCAGTAATATCCATCGATCCATTTTGACTCGTGCCGCGTCCCGAGTCTGACTCCGAAAAAAAACCGTATATATATACGAATGGCATATCCCTACGTGAAAATTTATTCAAAAATGATCAGAAGCAACATCAGATCATTAAGTGCCGCCAGAGTCTCCAGATCGCTCCGTTCGGTCTCCGGGGTTAGGTTCTTGACAAAAGCAAAGGCTGATACTTCCTCGGTTCATTATGCTAAGATCTTTGGTTCTACTGATAACACCTTGGACAGATTAGACACGTTCACCAGACGCCACATAGGTCCAACTCCCTCTGAAATCGGTGAAATGTTGACCAAATTGGGTTACAGTGATATTGATGAATTCTTGTCCAAAGCAGTTCCTCCACATATTCTTTTCAAAAGGAAGTTAAACATTCAGCCAGAAAATGGATTCACAGAACTGGAAATGTTGGAACATTTACATTATTTGGCCAATAAAAACAAGATCGTCAAATCATTCATTGGTAAAGGATATGCAGGTACCAATGTGCCTCCTGTGATCCAAAGAAATTTACTCGAGAGTCCTGAATGGTATACTTCTTATACTCCTTATCAGCCGGAAATCAGTCAGGGGAGATTGGAGAGTTTATTGAATTACCAAACAATGATAACGTCTTTGACAGGGTTAGATATCGCCAATGCTTCATTATTGGATGAAGGAACCGCTGCAGGAGAAGCCATGTCTTTATCTTTCCATAATTTAAGGGGAAAGCGTGGAAAATACGTTATTGATACTAATTTGCACCCACAGACAATTAATGTTTTAGAATCTCGTGCTGGAAATATTGGTGTGGAATTAGTATCTTTAGATTTGGCTTCAGAATCTGGTATTTCCGCTTTGGAATCTCTTGGTTCGGAAATTTGTGGTGCTTTAGTTCAGTACCCTGGAACTGATGGTTCAATTAATGAGTACCAAAAAATAGCTGATATTATTCACAAACAAAAAGGATTATTTGCCGTGGCCACTGACTTATTGGCTTTGACCTTGATTAAACCACCTTCTAGTTTTGGTGCTGATATTGCTTTAGGTACTTCCCAAAGATTTGGGGTTCCTTTTGGTTACGGAGGCCCTCATGCAGCTTTTTTTGCAACCACTCAAAAATACTCAAGAAAGATCCCTGGTAGAATCATCGGTGTGTCTAAGGACAGATTGGGCAAGAATGCATTAAGATTGGCTTTACAAACAAGAGAACAACATATTAAAAGAGAAAAAGCCACTTCCAATATTTGTACTGCTCAAGCTCTTTTAGCTAATATGTCTGCTATGTATGCAGTTTATCACGGTCCACAAGGACTTAAAAACATTGCCCAGAGAGTTCATGGATTCACCAAGGTGTTGGCTGATTCTATCACTGTTCATAAGGTGTTAAACAAGAACTTTTTCGATACTTTAACTATCGAATTAAATGGCAAATCTGCCGATGAAGTCTTGGCTACTGCTTTGAACGAATATAATATCAACTTGTTCAAAGTCAATGATTCGACTGTTTCTTTGACTTTAGACGAAACTGTTACTAGGGAAGATTTGAAGGCTTTGGTTCATGTTTTTGATGGAAATATCGATGTGGATTCCTTACAAACTTTACCTACATTCCCACAAGAATTAACCAGAACAGATGAAATCTTACCTCATCCTGTGTTCAACACTCACCATTCGGAAACTGCCATGTTGAGATACTTGCATTTGTTGCAATCTAAAGACTTATCTTTAGCTAATTCCATGATCCCATTGGGTTCATGTACTATGAAATTAAATGCTACTGTTGAAATGGCTTCTTTATCGATCCCAGGGTTTGCTCTTATTCACCCATTTGCTCCAACCAACCAAGCTGAAGGTTATAAGGAGTTAATCAACGAATTTGAAAAGGATTTGAACGATATCACTGGCTTTGATGCTACTACTTTACAACCTAATTCTGGTGCTCAAGGTGAATACACTGGTTTGTCTTTAATCAGACAATACCACAAATCAAGGGGTGATTATGAGAAGAGAAACATTTGTTTGATTCCTGTGTCTGCTCACGGTACAAACCCAGCTTCGGCTGCCATGTGTGGATTGAAAGTTATTCCAGTTAAGTGTCTCGATAATGGATCCATTGACTTGGAAGATTTGAAATCAAAGGCCGAACAGTACAAAGACCAATTGTGTTCGATCATGATCACTTACCCTTCAACCTACGGATTGTTTGAACCAGGGGTAAAGACTGCCATTGATATTGTTCATGAAAACGGTGGTTTGGTGTACTTAGATGGTGCTAACATGAACGCACAAGTAGGATTGACATCTCCAGGAGATTTGGGTGCTGATGTCTGTCATTTGAACATCCACAAAACCTTTGCATTGAGTCACGGAGGTGGTGGTCCAGGTCAAGCACCTGTATGTGTTAAAGAACACTTAAAACCTTTCTTGCCAAATCATTACTTCGTTGACACTCCTCATTCTACTGCCGAATCCATTAAATCGGTTAATTCTGCTCCTTATGGATCAGCTGCTGTTCTTCCTGTGTCTTATTCTTATATCAAAATGTTGGGTGCAAAATCTTTACCTTACACTTCAGCAGTTGCCATGATCAATGCTAATTACATGATCAAGAAGTTGGAAAATGATTTCCAGATCTTGTTCGTTGACTCCAATGCTTCTACCACCGAAGGATTGAGACATTGTGCTCATGAGTTCATCTTGGATTTAAGAGAATTCAAAGCTGTGGGAGTTGAAGCTATCGATGTGGCTAAAAGATTACAAGATTACGGATTCCACGCTCCAACCATGTCATTCCCAGTGGCAGGAACATTAATGATCGAACCTACAGAATCCGAAAACCTCGAAGAAATCGATAGATTCATCGAGTCTCTTCTCTCTATCAGAAGAGAAATTGAAGCATACAAGAATGGACAACCTTTGGGATTGGTTCTTAAAAACGCTCCACACTCTTTGGACGATATTGTCAGTACTCCACAACAAGACTGGGATGTTCGTGGATACACCAGAGAGCAAGCTGCTTATCCATTACCATTCTTGAAGGAAAAGAAATGTTGGCCAACTGTCAGCAGAGTGGACGACACTTATGGAGACATGAACTTGATGTGTACATGTCCATCTGTTGAAGAAGTAGCCAGTGAGCAGTTGTAATATAGAATACAGAAACTAGACCAGACCACACCAGAACCTTCTAGGAATATATAACTGGAACCGTATTAAAACCTATTGATATCATTTCTGTACAGTTTGTAGTCGGAGTCTTCTGTAGAAGGTTTCTGAGGAGTCGTAGATCTGGAGTTGGGATCAATGGACCTTTCTTCATGTCCATTTGTATCTCGTTTGAATCCTTCATTTGAACCTTTCCAGTCTCTAAACCCAGTTTTGTTGGTTGCTTTATGATCTCCGTACCTGTTATTGTTGTTTCTGTGGTAGGTTCCCTTATAGTTTCTGTTTGTGTGGTCTCTTTGCCCATACCCTCTTCTACTGAACCTCTCACTTCCTCTACCATCGCTTATGTAACTATCTTTGCTTATGTAATCACGTCTTCTCTCGTTATAGTCTCTATCTCTATACCCCATTTCCCTTTCCCTTTCCTTTTCCCTTCCCTTTTCCATCTCCGATCCTTTCCTTCGCACAGGATCCCTGTCCCTTATTTCATCTCTCACCCCTCTCGCATTCCTTTCATCTGCCTCTCCTGGTTTCTCTATCACCATCTCTTTTCTCACTCTTCTCATCTCTTCAGGTACACCATCTTCTTGCTTTTGTGCATCAACTAACAATTTCCACAACTTATGCACAAAGCCCATTGTGTCCGATTCAAGGAATCCTTCGACCTGTTCGTAGATCTCCTTTGGATTCGGCTCTTCTTGTGCTATCAATAGTTCATATACATAATCAACTACCACCTCATCTTCGGGTAAGATTTCATTTACCGAATCCTCGATCCATTGCTTGACAACTTCCATGTTCACCTTTGTGACATTCACACTCTCATTGAACACTTTTGGAAATCGAACGCTTTTTGACATTTTTCAGTCGATGTATCACTTTTCCTGTTTAGTATATAAGTTTGTAATTGTTGCAAAATGCGAATTTCTAAATCTTACACATCTTCTTTCTTGTTGGAGCTTGCAATTGTTCGTTGAAAAAGCTTGAAAAAGACAATGTCGTACCAAAAGAAATTCAGTAGTTTACCGTTCATGAACGTTGACCAGTCCAGCGAAACCCCGGCATTTTTGAAGTCTAATTTCGACCCTTTCGACTTATCAACTTCCTCAACTGATTCAGTTACTGCCGCCCTGGGATCTAGCGTTTCCACAAACAGTCTTTTCACTCCCAGAGACTTTTTTAACACTGGCTCGACAATTCAAGACCTTCACGCCAAAACTTATGCTCCCGTTAAGAATATTTGGTCTGCTGATTACAAAAACGATAGCCCTTTGTCTGATTTGTCTGGAATGTTACAGGTTCAGGGGTACTCTAGCAGTCGTAGCAATTCTACTTCAAGTCCAAGCATCACTTATAATGGGTTGTATTCGGGGGCCAGCTCTTGGGATTCGAATTATACGTCTGCTAATTTTCCAAATGGTAGAATTGGACAAAGTTATGACCAGCGCTACCTGTATGTACCAGAACCAGTTTCGCTTAGAAATAATTCTGTCCCATCTGGTATGGTTCCAGCTAAATCAAATCAGCCAAAGGTTAGAGATGCAGGCACTCAAAATACCTTCAAGACTTCTAATGGTACTCAATTTGTGGTTGGCTCGAAATGCGTTTTTTTTGTCATCAAGTCGTTCAACGCAATTGACGTCAACGCTTCATTTATCAACTCCATCTGGGCTTCTACTGAATTGGGAAACAAGAGATTGTCAGCTGCTTTTAAGAAAGCTCGCAGAAACAACGCTGATGTCTACCTTTTTTTTCTGGTCAATGGCAGCGGTAAGTTTTGTGGAGTCGCCAGAATGTCCAGTGATGTGGACTTCAACAAATCAAGTGATGTCTGGTCAGAAACTAGTAGATGGAAAGGAGTGTTTGACGTTGAATGGATCTTCATGAAAGATATCCCCAATAGGTACTTCCAGCATTTGAAAGTGCCATCAAACGAAGACAAACCCGTTACCAACTCAAGAGATACTCAAGAAGTTCCCCACAATGTTGCCATTTCAATGTTGAAAATCTATTCCACTTTCAAATCGAACAGCACTTTCTTAATGTAGGTTATTTTTTGCAGCAATTAAACGGTTGGTGCACGATCATGCAAGTAAAACCCACTTGAGAAAATTAGCTGATGATTCTCACTTTAACTATGTTTAAACGTCAATTCAGTCAATCGTTTAGAGTATTAAACCAGGCTTCAAACAAGAAGGTTTACAACCTCAAAGACTTGGAGTTTGGTGAATTATCAAAAGCACAAAAGGCATATCTAGATAGAGTGATCAGAGTGGATCAATCTGGAGAGCTAGGAGCAAATTTAATCTACAATGCCCAATATGTGGTTTTGGCCAATAAATATCCCCATTTAAAACCAGTTTTACAGCATATGTGGGATCAAGAAATATACCACTATAACACATTCAATGAACTTCAAACTAGAAGGCGTGTAAGGCCCTCTTTATTAACACCACTTTGGAAGGTTGGAGCCATTGCTATGGGAGGAATCACAGGTTTAATTAGTAAAGAAGCTGCAATGGCATGTACGGTCGCAGTAGAAACGGTCATTGGAAACCATTACAATGAACAGTTACGAGTGCTTATGAATCAATACCAAGATGTCCCAGTCTACGATAAAGCTACAGGAAACGAAATAACTAAAGAAGATCTTGAGCGCACTTTAAGAGAATCACCAGAATTAAACAAGCTCAAACAACTTATAAGTGAGTTCAGAGATGAGGAATTACAACATTTGAACATCGCCATTGAACATGATGCCAAAAAAGCCGTGCCTTACTTACTACTTACCGAAACCATCAAATTAGTATGCCATGGGGCCATCTATACTGCAGAACGAGTATAACTAGAAAAGACGTGTGCCTACCTTTTTCTCTGTTTCGCACCTGTTTACAATTTTCGTAAAAAACATAAACACTTCATTGATGTCTCGTCCTAGCCAATTGTACAGAGGTCGAAATTCCATTATTAACAGGCGAAGAACAAGTATACTTCATGACGATGGCATAGCTTTTCCAATTCTCGACACGCGGGAAATCACTCAGGTTCTCCAGACGTGTAACTTAGAAGTTCTCGAAGATATGGTGGTGAAACCAAATGGTCAATTTATGCGTTATTTGGTGGAAAATTTGTTGGACATGTTCACGTCTGTGTCTCTTGGTTCCATTGATCAGAAAATCAGTGCTTTGTCTAGCCGCCCAGGTGCAAATTCCGCTGGAAATGGCGAATCAAATGATGTTCAAGGAGATGCGAAAGACAAACAAACCAATGGAACTGAATCTCAAGATGACGACACGACTCAGAGTTTGGCTGCTGTCATGCTTGTAAGGAAAGCATCAGAATTCTTTCAGGCGTGTGGGATACCCGATTTTTCGCTTGTGGATATGATCAGACCCGATCCCTATAGAACCAGAAGAATATTGAGTGCTGTAATAAACTTCATTAAGTTTCGAGATACAAGAGTGGGGGACGTGGAAGAATATATCAATGCGGCTTTAGCAGATGATCAGGAGTTGGAAAAAGTGAAAAATCTGAATACGGAGTTGTCTAATAGAATAGACTCTTTACAAGAGAAATTAGTCAGTAATGTTGACGAAACTGGACAAGAAAAACCATCTCTAAAAGAGATAAATGTGTACAATTCCAAAGTGGAGAATGAGCTTCGAAAATTAAAGAGAATTCAAGAAAGTTTGACGGCGGAACATAGCCAGTATAAGCAAGAAAAAGCAGGATTGATACAAAACCTTGAAGATATAAATTATGTGATGTACAACCAAACAAACCAGATCGAGACGTTAAAGTCGTATGATCAGGTGGATATTGATTCGTTGAATGCATTGATTAAGCAATTCCAAGCCGATTATGAAGTTTCCGCAGAGAAGCTTTCGGAGTTGGAAAACCACAATAGAAACATAACTATAACCATTGATTCGTTTGATCAGGTGGAGAATGATCTCAAGAACTTGTTCAGGATTTTGGAAGAGGTGCTTCATGATTTTGAGAGATATGACCAGGTTAGTGATACATTAAGCAGAATTCAAGAGTCCTTGGATCAGGCCAATTTCGAGTCGAATGATTTGAATAGGCAGATTCAGCAGATCAGAAGGCAACTTATAAATCTCGAGGAAAAGTCGAACAAGTTGAAATCACAGAGTGATGATAAGTCTGTAAAGTCACAAGAAGTATTGGATAAGCTCAAATTGGACTACGATGAAGCTATAAAAGATAGAAACCAAAAAGATCAAGAGCTCCAGAAGTTAAGAGATCAAATATCTGAAATCCAGAACGAAATGAAGAAGAAGAAGGCGGAACTCGAAACAGAGATTAGCAATAGTGAAATGGCTGTTGCCAGACTCAATTCTCATTTAAAGGTTTACTTGACAGAGATGAATAAAAAGATTAATTAAGAAGAGATGGAGGAGCGTCAACATCAGTAAATCAGAAGACGAATCAGATCATCAGATCAAAACATCAATGTCTAATTAACGTGTATATTATCGTGTACTATTATTTCAATTATATGTATCATTGCAAAGTAGAATCTCTTGATTCACTAGCTGTGCTGAGGACTGGATCCTCCTTTGGATCATTTATCTTCTCTTTCTTTTTCTTCTTTTCCTTCTCCTTTGTTTCAACATCTTTGTCTTTTGGCAACTTCTTATTTGTAGAAACACAACAAAGGATCATCAACACAGCAGATGCTGCAATCATGAAGTAATACACATGATGAAAAGCTTCGACGTATGCCTCAATTAAAGGACGTCTCAATGTCTGAGGCAACTGGTAGATTGTTTGAGGACTATTAGTGATACTTTCAGTAGGAATTGAACTCAAGATCTGATAATCTCTAGATGAAGGGTCCAAAGAATTCAAGACCCCGGTCAATTGGGTCTTTGCAGACGTTTGAAGAATCAACTGACCCAACACAACTCCAATAGCCCCACCCAAAGATTTGCAAAAATTATTGAACACTGTCACCACAATCAACGAGCCTTGAACGGTGTTTGGAGTATTCAATTGTGCAGCAAGAAGAGTAGCTTGGAAGCAGATCCCTGCAGCAATTCCATTGATCACCAACACTCCGAATTGTCTTCCATAAGAAGAATCAACCTCAAGTAACAATAATAATCCGCTTCCTAATAATGTACTAATACCACATATAACCATTGGAATCTTGACGATTCTGACGACTCTAATGAATATACCACTAGCTGCAGATGTTATAGAAACAGACACAACAAACGGAAGCACATCAATACCACTTTGGAATGGCAGAGCGTTTTTGACCACTTGAAAGTATACAGCTAAGTAAATAGCATTTTGCATGAATTGAATGAATGCAAAGAAACCAGCTGAACATGCAATAAGTACCTGAGGTACAGCTACAGCTTCCTTCATTATCAATGGATTCTTGGAGTATTGAAAATTGTATACTACAAAACCGAGTAATATCAAACCTCCAAGAGTAAAGCATAAAATAACAGCAGCAGATCTCCATGGGAACT
This sequence comes from Yamadazyma dushanensis, assembly GCA_030571835.1. Classification (NCBI taxonomy): domain Eukaryota; kingdom Fungi; phylum Ascomycota; class Pichiomycetes; order Serinales; family Debaryomycetaceae; genus Yamadazyma; species Yamadazyma dushanensis. The sequence goes on along the minus strand of JAJLYZ010000009.1, from coordinate 560,525 downwards.
CATTACCTCCAAAAGTAAGAGCCAAAAGCACCAAAACAAGACCTGCCGTCAACAAAAACGTCCCCAAGTAATCAATTTTAGCCAATTTGACTCTCAAACTCCCCTCGGGCTTCGGAGGATTAAACACAAAGAACATCACCACTGCTGCCAATCCAGCAACTGGCAAATTGATATAGAAACACCATCTCCAAGTAACATGACTTGTAAATGCCCCTCCGATGAAAGGCCCCAGAGCAGAAGCCACAGAAAATGTAATTCCGATCAAGGACATTGATAATGATCGTTTAGATATAGGCACTACTTCAGTTAAAATCACCATCACCATAGCTTGAATAGCACCTCCTCCAATCCCCTGAATCACTCTTCCACCAATCAACATGTCCATACTATTTGCCAAAGCCGCTATTAACGAGCCAATCATAAAAAATCCTAATCCTGCAAGCATAGTGTATTTTCTACCAAATGCAATAGATATCTTACCATACGACGGCGCTAAAGTCGCCATAGGTAACATATAAGCGGTTGCCAACCACCCAACCTTATTGAAAGACCCGAATTCATCAGCCACTTCTGTTAAAAGTGTCGATATAATTGTTTGATCTAATGCTGCAACGAATAACGATAAAACTGTACTGAACAAAGTAAGTCCCAATTTTGCACCAGTTAAATGCTGATCTATTGCTTTAGAGCCATCACCTGCGTTACTCTCGTGATATTTCTGCCGCTGGACAACTTCTTCAGCCGTTTTGTACTGCTCCAATTTGGGGTCTTCGGACATGACTGTTAGAGATGGCTAAAATTTTGGTTGCGAAATTTTTAGTGAGTTTCACAGTTTACGACAAAACGGCTGACTTGCATATTAATTGATATTATTATATTATACATAAGAGAATTGAATATTAAGGATACGGTCAAGGACCCTTCTTGAGAAACTCCAAAAAGTCAAGTTCGTCGTCGGATTCTCCACTTTTGGAGTCAATTGTGCTTCTGGAGTGTTTCTTATTAGGATTAGAACTGGCGGAGTTCCTTTTAATAGTTAGTGTGTTACCTGAATTATAACTATTTCTGTTGGATTTAGGGAATTCCTTTTGTGTGGGAGAAGTCGACGATGCTGTGTTAGAATCTGGTCCATATTGTTGTCCTTCGATGATCACAGGTTCATGAGGATCCACAATGGAATATTGTCTGCTGCGTAAAGATCTGTTGGAGATGCTGTTTTTCTTTTGAAGTCCTGGACTTGGTGTTATACTACCCACCGAGTTAGTTCTTGGTTTGTGCGGAACAGCTTGTGGGATGCTAGATGTAGATAGTTTTGAAGGAGAAACTGATGGTTTCTTACTGGAGAAGTTCAAAGAGAAACTCTCTAAAGTGCTTCTGAATTCGTCTTCTACCAAGTTACCTTGTAAGACATTGGAGAAATCGTGATTTTGAGCGTTACCAGAACTATCAAAGTCCAATTTCTCCATCATAACATCATCCGAAGCGGTTTCTTGGTGTAATTTTTTGAGATGTTTAGTTTGAAGATGTGCTAAGTTCTTTTCGGTTGGCAACTGAAAGAATGGCAAGTTCAAATCATTAAGAATCCTTCTCCATTTCTTGTAATGTGTAATATCCACTCCAAGATTGGCACTTAATGAATTGTGACCTCCAATTTGACTTTGACTTCTTCTACGACTTTGTGCTGCCGTCGAAGTAGAAGGGAATCTTTGATCTCCTTGCATTCCAGTAGAAATTGACGAATCATACAATGAGTGGCTATTTCTTGTAGCAGGCTTCGTCAAGAGCAAGTCCAATCTGTTGGTATTGTCTCTCTCGAACTTATTCATAACTGTATGTTTCCATGGCTGTTCACGGTAGAAGAACACCAAAGAATCCACAAACCCATTGAATGGTTGCATAAAAGCACCCATACAGTTGATCCAGTAAATTGGACCATGTTTTCTTTCATAGTTCACTTGTGTGATGTAAAGTATGAATGGAAACAACCAAATGAACATGTATGCTAAAGGGTACACGAAAATAGACTTCATTTGTTTCTTAATGATTCTTTGACGTTTCCTGAAGTTCTTCAAGTTTTCAAGATGAATGTCTGTGTGGTTATGAAGATGTTCATTCAGTCCATTAACACTTGGAGAACCAGGAATTTTCGCTTCATTTGAAGCACCAGGGACTGCACCAGGAACCGGAAGATTGGTTGAGTTTCCAAACTGATTAACATCATAATTACGAGTCAAATCTTCTTCAGTTGAACTTGAAGTAGGAGACAAATCATCTGCAACATCGAATTGATTATCACCAACAGTGGCTTCTTCATCCAGATCATCGTCATCGCTAGACTCTTCATCGTTTCCTCCCGTGGCAATACTTGCTTGTCTTCGTAAATTAGAACCTCCAGATTGGTGTGGCTGCAAAGCATCGTTGTCAGGAATCATCAATTTAGGAAACATATGGTCCCTTGCAGCATAGAAAAAGTACTTTAAAGCTGAATAAAAAGAAGGCTGCTCTGAAGCCATATCTCTCCGTTGTTTCGGCAAAGTGGTTAAAACACCACCAAGAACTCTGATTTCTCTAATGACATGATAATATATCAAAGAATAGCACGTAAAAATGACAGTGACAATAACCCATCTGGGAACCCAACTTAGCACCATTCTGTACCAAACAGGTCTTTGTGGCAAATAACACCAGCACACAAACGAATTGTAACCCACATCATCAATAAATGCTAAGCTGGCCAATATTATAGGAATAATGAATGACGTGCCATAAATATAGTACCGATACGAGAATAATCCGCCTTCAGTACGTCTGGAGTGTCCCACTTTCACATTCAAGTTAGGGTAGAAGATTAACAAGTAAGTATGAATGGCAAATGTCAATATAGCAAAATCAGCACCTTCTATAGCTAAAGCGGTGAAAAATCCAACCACATGACAGAATCGGGTATTATAATAAGCAGTGAAGTTGGTCAACACACGAGTAGGATACAACAACAAGATAAACGCTTTAAGCAAGTCAAAGAATAGCAAGAAGAATATAAGTTGGTGTCTGAATACTTTCCGTTTAGGATCTATCGCCAAAAACATGTACATAGACGCCAAACAAAACACAATAGAAGTGGTGGAAGATGAAATGGCTAGCACTCTTTGAACCCACGTCTCATGTTCTGTGAACTGTTCAACTTGATTCACAGGACCAGAAGTGGTTCGGGCAAACACATTAGCTATGGTTTCAATGGAATTGCCATGCGCAGGAGAAACCAACCACAATAGCACCAGCACCCAAGCAAAGAAGGAGAAAGACGGTTTTGTCATATTGCAACCGCTGTGGACCGTGAACTGTGTTTGGGAATGGTTATTTTTGTGGTTTTAACTGATATGGTATCGGTTTAGATGTGAAAAGGGTGCCGTTTTTTTGCTGGCTTTTTTTTATTCTCGTTCCCTTTTAGTGCAATGCCAAAATTTCAATCGGAGATTTAGTTTTTGCAGGTTAGGGGAGATTAGACAGAAGCACTAGTGCATAGGGGTGGGTTTTGTGAACAATTGGGTTTGTAAACAATTGGGTTTGTAAACAATTGAGTATGTGTAACTTGTAGTATTTGTATTTGTATTTGTGTTTGGTTTGACGATATCAATGGCTGCAACATTCATGGTTACATTTGAGAACAATAGAACATTCATTAGATCTGCAATGTGCAAGATTTGTCTAGTATTAAATACAACAACAGAGTACATAGGTAGATACGGGCAACCATTGGCGGTTTAGATCATTAAGGCTAAGAATCCGAGGATACCAGTGAGTCCTACGGCGAGTTTAGCTACTCCATCGTCTGAACTGGAACTGGAGTCTGAGGATGAGCCAGCAGAAGTGGATCCAGACGAGCCAGATTGGGAGTCATCAGTGGCCGACGAGTCGTCGGTGGCAGAAGAATCAGTGGCAGAAGAATCGTCAGTGGCAGAAGAATCGTCAGTGGTTGAGGCACCAGAATCTTCAGTAGCAGAAGAATCGTCCGAGGCTTCATCAGAAGCAGATGCGTCTTCGGTTGAGCTTTCAGAAGCAGAATCTTCAGAAGCAGAATCTTCAGAAGCAGACTCTTCAGTAGCAGAACTTTCTTCAGAACTCTGTTCGCTTTCAGAACCAGAAATATCAACCGAAGATTCGTCACTAGCAGATGCATCAGTGGAACTTACAGAAGCAGCTTCAGTGATACTAGATTCTTCAGTGGAAGAAGCTTCGGAGCCAGAGGCATCTGACACATCACTGGCACTAACATCACTGGCAGTAGATCCACCGACAATAGCACCGTCAGAAGCACTACCAGCACTTTCAGAAGAACTCTCAGACCCTCCATCTGCTGCAGGTGCCACGTTCAAAGTCACCTGGATCCCATCTTCACCACTCTGACAATTGACATTCGACAAGAAGATAGATCCACTCTCATTAGGACAAGCGTAGAATGGTTCGTTATTAACACTGAATCTCAAAGCACCATTCTCCACACCAAATGTCCTTGAAGCATCACTTCTAGAACTCAAGAAAAACCCAGCTGGTGATGCTTGCACATACTGTCCGTTCACACGTAAGTACCCATCTGGCTCTTCTAAAGTGAACACAGCAGTAGGACCATCATTGGCAGCCAATCTTCCATTATCGACATTCACTCCCGAGTTGATGTATCCCCCTTGAGCAGTCAAAGAGAAGGTCTGGTCACCAAGCACCACCGAAACAACTGCTAATAAAAAAACCGATTTGTATAACATTTCACCAACGTTTTTTGCAACCGAAATAAATCGAGTTCAAGCAAACTCCACTATTGATATAACCTAACAAAAGAAATTCAAAGCCACACCACCAGCCGCAGAATACGTTACATGGGTATGGAGCCATGAGTATGGAGTATTGTCCATTTGTTCGTAACCTTTGATGGTATAAATGACGTTGGTTCCAGTTGCTAATAATAAAACTGGACGAAAACGGAAATGAAACCTTCTTTTTAGACGAGTTTGGTTAATTTTTTGCATGAACTAGCAAAGGTTTTCCACGTTCTCTGACGCCAAGGGTAGCAAGGGGTTGTAATGGTTGTGGAGCCAGGACAAGGACCCTTTCACATGGATTTAACACGTTGAACACAATAGGACGTGACCATGTGACATGACTTAGAGTTCAATGTCGATACTTCACGTTCACGTGACACAGTCAATACTAGTGCCAGTACGTTACAGAGCCAATACTTCACGTTCACGTGACACAGTCAATACTAGTGCCAATACTTTTCCAATAGTCTATTGTCACATACGTCTGTCACGTGACTTTGCAAAACTCTAATGCATAAATCTAAACTATTTCACATATACACTCCCTATGTATGAATTACCTTCACCTGTACAATTACAGTGAGCCCAAGCATCACATCTCACTACCGAAGAGGAACGTCGATATCCTTGTCCACAAAGTTCGTTTCATTTCACCATCCACCATCTTGTGCTTCTTCTCCATATCAGCATAGAAAGCCTCCTCATGCAATTCAATATCTTTCAAACCAGTGGTAAGATCAATTTCACTGAACCTCTTCCATTTAGTTCTCTTAATAATCTTGTAACCCAAGAAAATAGCCAAGTCCACAAACAACATAAGGTAACTGAAAAGGAACGACTGATAGTCCCAGTTTCCAGGCATAAAGATCTCATAAGTAGACACAAAGATCATTACAAAAGCCATAACCCCGCCAAAAATGGCTAAATATGGCTGACACCATCCTTTGAAAGGTAAAGAGTCTCTGCTGATATTCTGTGCTTTCAAAGCATAGTAAAAGCAAAGGTATGTACCACACAAAATAGTAAAGTTTAACAACTGACAAGAAGTAATCAAATTGAAGATCCATGTCAACACTTGACTTGCACCTTCCCCCAACTGTAAGAATGATAAAAGTGACCAGCATAAAGAAATCAATACACAGTACATTGGGATCCCAGTTTTGGTGGTGGCAGTCAAAAATTTGGGTGCAAATCCATCAAGTGCAACCCCATAAAGGGTTCTACTAGAACAGAAAGTGTAAGAATTACCAGCAGAAAAAGCAGACGTCACCAACAACACATTGACAATATGTGGTAATACCTTGATTCCCAAATTCTGCATGGAGATCACATATGGAGAAGACCCAGCTCCTGGTCTACTAGCACCCAAAGTCTCTAATAATATAGGATCGTTATATGGAATGATGATACCCACACACAAGGCACCACCAATGAAAAAGAATGTCAATCTGTAGAACACCTGCTTGAAAGCAGACGGTAAAGTCTTTCTAGGGTTAATAACCTCAGCAGCAGCACTAGAAACATATTCGGGACCTGCGAATGTGAAACATGCTTGAATAAGACATGCCAAAAACCCTTCAAATCGCCCGAGGTCCCCCGTCGACAAGTATTCAGCCATAACCCCAGGATTCTTCCAGTACCTAAACCCATAAACATCATGTTGAGGGTTTCCCCCAACCATAGTGATGAAACTATAGAAAATCAACCCCACAGCAAGAATAATCTTTCCTAAACCCAACCAGAACTCAGTTTCTCCGTAAATAGCCACTCCAAACACATTGATAACAAAGTACAACACTACCTGAACAGCCAAGGTAATTCCAGGAGAATAGTCATCTCTCCAAAAATGAATTATAGAATTCACAGTAACCACCTCAAAAGGTATTTGGGCACAACACAAAAACCAGAAGTTCCAAGCAGTCATGATCTCTAAAGCCTCATCGCAGCACCTTCCCGCCATACGAACAAAAGGAGATGCTATAGGCAAATAAGTAACGAATTCGGCCGTAGATAATGTGATACATAATATTGGTAAAGACCATACCATAAAAGCCAAAAGCAAATTCAAAGGTCCTCCTTTAGCCAAAGCCCGTCCAATAGCCACAAACAAAGCGGATCCAATAGTACCCGATATTCCAAGTAACTGAATATGTCTTCCTCTTAAAGACCTATGCAAAACCAACCGACTGGAACCAGTAGAATTGGTCGACCTGGTATAGACCGAGGTAGTATCTTTAAACTCATCGTTCTCGGGTTTTTCAATATCCAACAGATCGTCCACGGTAATCACGCCAGGTTCTTGTGGTTTAGGAATTACAGGAACAAAGCTGTCTTTCAAGAACTGAACAAAAGCCATGATTTTCAACGGTATAGAATCTTGAGTTTTTTTTCTTTTTTTTTTATAGAAAAAAATATCACGGGCTCAAGAAATTAAGTGGGGCACCACACAAGAGACAATTGTCTGTTGTAACTGAAAAGGTACACAAACACGATCCTTGACACATATAAATAGTTAAGAATTTACAGATAACGATATCAACGATAGCTTAAAACTCTAACGATAACACCGGATCTCGATGTTAGACCAACCGAAAAGTTTTCGGGTCCCTTGTCCAGAATAGGTTGAACTGCATCAAATTGTTTCTTATTTACGAATTAGTACAAAAGAGCCATAGCCATTGCCAACACTGCACCAGTGCCTGAATATTTAATATTAGCCGCACCGTTTGCCGATTGAGTAACTGCAGGAGTTGCTTCGGTGATGTTAGCACAAGCCAATCTGGTGTTGTTAGCAAAATGAACAGTAACTGATCTACCTCCAATATAGGCATCACTGGATGGGTTCAAAGATAAGTATTGGTCGATGTAAGAAAGTTTACTGTCTCCATCCAACATCCCGTATCTACCACTTAAGTCTCCAATCTCCAATTCGTCGGTACTGGTAGCATTAAGATGTCCGTTAAATGGGTTCAAATGTCCCAAAGTGCCTGTACAATTACCATCTGCAGGAACTGGGGCTTCGTGGACGTGGTACATAAAAGGACCTCCTGAAGATGGGAATCCCGACAAGTCGACGTCAATTTCAATAGACCCATTGGAGGTACCTGTAAAGTCGACATGTCCATCCAATTTACCTGCAAAGTTGGCTTCGTAGGTTACTTGTGGGGAGTCGTTAGCGATTGGCTGCACATCTGCGATGCTGAAGTAAGGTAACACTGATAAAACCGTCAAAAGTGTTTGTTGAAAGTGCATTTTACAAATATTTCTGTGGGACTATTTCTGCCGGAATCCTGCCCCTTTATATGGTTTGTTATTCACCGCAACAGATGCTAAACAAAGCACGTTCAAACCCAATTACATTATTCCTTGGTTATGAGCCCCGTGTCACCGCCCACCCGCTGTCGCATCTAATTTGATTGGTTATCTTTCCCATCAGTAAACCATATTCACCCGAACCGACTCGACATTGTTTACCTTGAACACTTGCCCCTTTGTTGCTTGTGGTCCCAACAAGATTTGGTGGCCATTGTTGGTGTTTGGTTGTTGGTGTTTCCGGGTATTTTGTTGCTTCACAGTCCCGAACCCGAAAATGTCGGGTTATGCAACGGTCTGCCACAATAGAAGTTTTTCTTGCCCAACTCCACCACTTACGACCCGACGATCTTGCCCACGACGTATTCGAGATGGTCTAAAACGTACATGTGAACTTTTCTGTACCTTTTTTGGATGCGGATTTGCAGCTGTTTTTATAGTGCTGAGACGAGCAAATATTGACACCATATACGGTGCACAGAACGAATTTTGTGGAGTATGGTTTTGTGCATTTGATTTTGGTGTGTCAAAGTCGACCTATCAACCACAAACACTCTCACTTAATAATTGCTATGTTTGTGGCTGGTAGTCATCTGTTTTAAGCGTATCGTCATTTCGCAAACAAACTAAACTAAATTCTTCTATAATGTATATTCCACTTCTAGGGCGTTTATACGTTTATGAGTATCCCATTTTGGTGGTGAGTTTCTCCTTAGCATGGTTTGAGTGGATAGTGTCTATTATCACTCATTTGTTGCCATCTCCTGTCATTGACGGATGCACTTTTGCTGTTACAAAGGTTTACAACTTTTTCAATATGACTTTGTACAATAAAAACGAGGGCAGACGGTACCGGTACATCGATAAGGATGAACAGGATAGTGTGGACGATGCTACATACACTATGATGAAGAAGATCATGAACTGTGAAGATATAAACCAGTTAGCCAATGTTTTTGGATATGAGATTGAGAACCATTTGGTTCGTACCAAGGACGATTACTTATTGAACATCCATAGGATCAAGAAACTTGGAGATGATGTGGTTCCAAGAAACGGTAAAGTGGTATATATGCACCACGGCTTGTTGATGAGTAGTGAAATTTGGTTAACTAAAGTAGATGGGGTTAATTTGCCTATCATCTTATACGAATTGGGGTATGATGTTTGGTTGGGAAATAACCGTGGTAACAAGTATTGTCAGAAACATGTGTTCAAAAACACATCAAGCCATGGGTTTTGGAACTTTTCCATCGATGAATTTGCATTATTTGATATCCCTAATGTTATCGATTATATTTTGAACATCACCAAAAGCTCTAAGCTTACATATATTGGATTCAGCCAAGGAACTGCTCAAGCGTTTGCAAGTGTTTCTATCAATGAGGATTTGAATAACAAAATTGATAGAATCATTGCCATCAGTCCTGCAACCACTCCCCATGGGTTGTATTCCAAATTCTTAGACATTTTCATCAAGGCTTCCCCGAATATCATTTACTTGTTGTTTTCAAGAAAAGTGTTGATGCCATCGGTCAACTTCTGGCAGAAGATTATGTACCCACCGCTATTCAACACTTCCATTGATATCTCCAATTACATGTTATTCAACTGGAAATCAAAGAACATTAACGGTATTCAAAAACTATGCAGTTATTCTCATTTATATTCCACAACTTCGGTTAAGACAGTGGTGCATTGGTTCCAAATTATTTCCAGTAAGAATTTCCAGATGTACAACGATAAGCAATACTACCCTATCAGTTACCCATTGAAGAACATAAAAGTGCCAATTGATTTGATTTATGGTAATAAGGACTCATTGGTAGACATCAATGTTATGCTCAATCAATTACCTTCACATTCTACCACTTGCACTGAAGTGGATGGCCATGAACATCTTGACAATATCTGGGGTGACGACATTGAAGAAATGGTGTTCAAACATGTTATCAACTTCATGAAACCACAGAAAAATGGTACTTTAACTATGAATGGAAGTGTATGATCGACGTGCACCGACCAAAAACGCTATCTAGTTGCAAAATCTTTGCGAGATACTCTTATCTTTGTTAAAGAGACAGAGTTTAAAGAACGTTCGAAATAACATACAATGGCCAGAGAGGTCACTAGAAAATACTAGAGAGACCAAAGACACCAAAGAGATTACCGAGAATAAAAGCATTCGCATATGGGGAACAGATTTGGAATTGAAGATCAATATCATTCGTTAAACTCACAATTACCTCGATCACAACCATCCCAAAGGTCTTAATCACAACATATGCATTGACAACAAACCATTACAAGTGTCAACTACGACATTCAGCTAACTCACAAAAGCGAAATTCCATAATCCAATTCGTTCACCTCCCCATTTCCTTTCTTATCTATAATGATAAATACACGAGATTTCCTAATATGACACAAAAGTGCGAATGGTAGAGACACGTCACCAGAAACCCATTCTGCAGCCAAAAAACTGGATACATAACCATAGACCATTGAGGCTGATATTTTAGCAATAACCCACAAAAACCGCTTAATGTGAATAGAAATCAAACAATAAGTATTACCTCTTCCATCCTCTCCCTTCTTTCTCATCCACAGTTTCTTCTTTTTTGCACCCATTTCCACAGCCTGACCCAAATGGCTCCAAATTTCTCAAAATTTTCCATTTTGCGACAGACAAATAAAGAAGCAAAAAAAAGTCTATTTTGACATAACACAACTTGTTCGTTTGTGGACATCCAAAATTAGTTCGTGCTGGGATTAGTTCAAATTGAACACAAAGCTGTCATGTCTGATGATCCGTACAGTTTGCTTCCCGAAGATCTCATCAGATCGGTTCGACGCAACTTGCCCCAAGTGTCGCTGCGAAACCAATCTCAAAACACTTTTAAGGACCCAATTGTGAAATATCTAAGCAAGTTGAAACCCCAAGTACCGACCGAGTTCAGTGAGCGGAATGATCTGATGTCAATATCGGAATATTCCAAACAAATCAGTAAATTGGTTGATCTTTTGATGCAAAAAGTCGAGAAAAATTCAAATTCGAGGAATGACCTTAGTGCTAGTTCTCAGCTGGAAACACAACTGCTGTTGTATGAATCGCTGTGGTCGTATCCGAGATCGGCTATTAACGAGATTGAAGTTGAATCCAATCTTTATGCTTTGTGCTCTTCTATACCGAGTATTACAGATGAAGCTACACGGAAGTACCCTGAAGATTACTTATCGAAAGTATTGATGGATAATTTCGAACAGATATACAAGCTCAATTTGTCATATGAGAATTTGACTTTCACCAGTCATTTGAATAAATTTCTTGTGAAATTGGTGTACTCATTGCAATTTTGGGAAGTGTATCACTTGATTCATTACTTGCCAAACCTCCGAAACTATCTTTTGTTATTGGACTTCAAGGTGTATGACACGTCTTTCGGGGCTTTGATATTACCTCCTGAAAACTATCTTGTGAAGGCAATGTACCAGGGGTTTCAGTATCCTTTCCCATACCCTTTCTATAATTATTCTTACCATCAATTGACAGAGAATATCAATGAGAAATACTCCAAGATACATATCCAGCCTTATGTGGATATCAGCTTGAAGAATAAGACAAGTTATGGGAAAAAGAGAAGGAATTCTATCATTACGAGTAGTAGAACCATCAAATCTGATTTACTCGAAGCTCAACTTCCGGATAAGAGAAGAAAGCTTACAGTTAAAAGAAGCAGCCCTGTACAAGAAGAAACTGAGAACACTGATGCTGAAGAAAAGAATCCTGACAGACCAACTAGAAGTGGTGCTTTATCTAGAGTAAGAGATCGTATGGAAGAACTTGAAACTGAAAGAGACCTACCACAACCACAACCACAACCACAGACGCAACCAACCCACGATGCTGTGGTATTGAATAAATCTCAAGAAGCTTTTGGTGACACAATATTACCTCCCATAACGAGTTTGGCGTCAAGTCGTATTCCTCAGCCACAAGTTCCTTACCAGACACAAGAACAAGCACTGCAACTTGTTCAACCACAACCACAACACAGACAAGGGTCCTTGGAAAAAGTGTCAGATAGCAGTTTACCATTAATGCACCATATGGTTCAAGCTAGCCAATCAACAGAAGGATCAACTCGACTTCAAAGACCGAGCACCAGTTCTGCCTCCCACATGTCTCCCATGGCACAACAACCACACATTCAACAAATGGAACAACCAACAACAAGAATTCAGCAGGTAGATCAACAGGGTACAGTAATGCCCAATCATTCTCCCACAGCAGGTCATCAGTATCCAATGGGCTACTCTTACGGCTCAACTCCTCAACATTATAACTACATGAGACCATTACCTCCTCCTCCAATGAACTACCAAAATATGTATGGGATGCCACAGATGTACATGGGCCCTAATCCTTACTCACAAGCTTACATGTATGATAAGTACCAGTACCCAGTGGTGTACCAACAACTTCCACCTGTACAACTTCAGAATCTGATGATGAACCAGCAAAGACAACAAGCGGAAAATCAAGGAGATTCTGGATTTGGAGCTCCACCGATGGGTCCATCAAGTTCTAGTCTTTTACATTCAACAAGTGGACAAGGAGTCGGTCAAACGAGTGGGATCCAAAGTGCAGGTGGGATTCAATCCATCCCTCCGATTAACCAACACAGAGGTCTGTTCAGTCAACAAGTTGTTCCATTAACCCAACACAGAGGTCTGGTAAGCCAACAGTTCCCTCCTGTTGTTCAATCTGAAACATCAAGTAAGCCAGATAGTACTAAAAGTACACCACTGGTACGAGTGAATACTATTACTGGAGCCTCAAATCCTAATAATGAAGAAGATCGTCAGGTAATGGCTCAAACCGCACCTCCAGCCATGTCAGAACAAGTCAAAAACGCACCATTGGTAGAATCCAAAAACCCTACAGAAGTTCGGAGACCATCTCCTCCAAAACTGCAAACAGCTACAGCAAAAGATGATCTGGCCCCTCGGGATCTGAAGACTCCTGGGGTAAATATTTTTCCTGTCAGAGAAAAGACAGACCCTGTGCTCGAATGGGAACACGTTATGAACGAGAATACTGCAGTAACAAAGGAAAAGACAGCTACAAAGGAAAAGGTGTCTAGAGAAAAAGGACTCGGCAAGGAAAGAGGGTTTATAGCGGAAAAGGTGACTAAGGATCAGGCTCCTTCAAAGGAGAAGACCCCTAAAAACGATAAGGTGACCATGCTTCAAGACAATGTCCCTGAAGCACAAATTGAAAACCGCATGGTACAAACAACATCTACAGAAACGACTGTACCTATGGATAGTGTTCCCGTGAAACTAAACCAGGAAACCGCTGAAGAACCAAAGAATCAAGAGGAAATATCTAAGGAACAGGTAATGCCTTCTACAAGAGAGATAGAAGACCCAGGAAAACAGGCAGACGCTTTGAAGAACATTACAAAAGGTAAAGACCCGAATGTGGCTACTCAAGTGATCGCCAAAGAGAAGGTAGAACCAAAAGAGAGAGCAGCTGCAAAGGAAACATTTCCAGCAAGAAGAGTATCGCCTAGGGAGCGAACAGCCTCTTTTAAGATTCTCTCAAATGAACAAAATGCTGTTGAACAGCCTGTAATGTCTGTTTTGAATGCCAGTGCCAATAGTCAAAGTGTTGGTGCAGCAAGGAAAGGTCGAGCTTCTAGCCTTGCTGAAGTGAAGAAAAGTCAAACTTCCAATGCAGCCCAACAGAGTTCCACACAAGTTGCAAATTCTTCAATTGAAGATGCTACCTCGAACGCTATTCCAGATTCCATGCCAGCTATCTTTGTTGATGACGATCCAAAATCAAAGCATGTTGCACCCAGAACGGCCAAAAGACAAGCGCCAAATACTGAACTTGGATCTGTTAAAAGAGCAGCTCCATCATCGGAGCTTAGAGGAGCCAAAGGGTCAATGCCTCTCGTTGAACCACCTACCAAAAAGCCTACTTTTTCAGTACAGCTTCCTGTGGTAAAACCTTCAACTTCTGAGACCATTGAAAAGAAGGATATTGAAGCACCAGCTCCGTTAGCAAGCCAAAAGCTAGAAGAAAGCAAGAGCTCTATCTCACCTATTAACAATCCAAATGAAGAGAATATTTTGTCTAATGAGGAAGCTCTAGCAGCTGCTATAACTGCTAGATTCAACCCTGCTTTTGCTGGGGCAGGAGACCCTGATCTGTCTGGAAATCAAGAAGGAAGTGAATCTTCTAGTGAGGAGTATTCTGATGATGAACGATTCGAAAAAGGGACAAGAAACCCCTCAGGTTCTCGCCGTACACGTAGGAAGTCGAGAACGTCTCTCATTCACCAATGTCATTTAACAGATCCCGTGACTTTTGGCCCTTGTAACAAGATATTCTATGGAAAGAATGAGCTCATGAGACATCAAGAGTTTGTTCATGCAGATCTGAGGAAGATCTTTAAGTGCATATACTGCGCGAAGAACAATTCGAAGGTACAGAGTTATCCACGTCATGATTCATTGTCCCGTCATATAAGAAGAAAGCATGGTATAACCGGGAAAGAGAATAAATTGGCTGTTACATATGCTAGAGATCATGTTATCAACATTGATAATGCAAGTAAAACCAACCAAGCAGATTTGGTGGAACTTGCTACTACACCACTTCCTCATCCTGATTTCTTAGCTCCAGATTTCACTTTGAAGGTCAACTATACAGGATTCCTTCTGTTCAGTGCTAAGGAAGGCCAAGGAAGACTTGATGATGGGGATGAATCAGATTCCGACGTGCGAACACCAGCACAGGGGCAAGGACAGGGGCAAGGACAGGGACAGGTACAAGCAACAAGAGCGCCAGATGGACCAAAAGTAGTAAAAGAGGTACCAAAAGTGAAAGAGGTATCAAAAGCAAAAGAGGTTGCAAAAGCTCAAGTTCAAGAAATACCAACACAAGCACCAATAAAAGAACCTACCACACATGCACAACCACAACAGCAGCCCCAAGTAAAACCACAACTACAAGCACCAGCACCTAAAAAGTCCCCTATACCAACACACTCACAACCACCAGTTCAATTCGAATCCCAGAAAGCCCCAGATCAAACCCAAACTCAGTCACAATCACAATCGCCAGTTCCATCACAACAAGCAGAAGTGGTACGTAAAGCAGAACCAGAGTTTGAAATACCTCCTCCCGCCAAACCAGACTTGAAAGAGTTCTTACTGGAGCATAAAGGATCTAGAGAGTTACAAACCGATCCTTCTTTGCCTAAGTTTGGTAGGTATTTGTACACACAACCACCGCAAGCTGCTTCCCAATCCAAGTTCCAAGCCAAATTGACAACCAAGTACCGTCCCGGTGTTTCTGGGTCTCCGGTGTTTGGAACTCCTTCTAGCTACGGTACACAACTGGTGATGAATCTTGGGAAACCAGGAGCATCATTTCAATCCAGTCGTGGCTTTTCACTGTTCCCATCTTTACAGTATGACACAACACCAGGTTCATCTGGTACTTACAGGATAACGCCACTTAATTCTGGTAAGACATCGTCTTCTAGTAAGAGTTCATCAGCTGGTTCGAGTAAGAGCTCTCCCTCAGATAAAATGTCACCAGATAAGATATCAGAAAATATGGTAACAGCCGAGAGTAAGATATCACCGGAGCTAATACAGTTATCAAGAGCATCGAGTGCCCGCCGAGAATCAGCAAGAGAACAGACTCAAAAGAATGATACAACCAAAGGAACCAAACCAGATTCGAAATCAAAGCGTTCTTAGTATTATCAATCACATAGTATCATTATTTATATTCTAATGTATATCACCCATAAAGTGTCCTGCTCACATTTTGTGCAGCCATCGTGCCCGAACCACTAAATTTGCAGTCATTTATGGCGTGTACTTACCGATAGTGTAGATGGCTAAAAAATTGCAGTCAAACATAACCCAATTAAGGAAGCGACAAAAAAGGTTAAGTTTTTGCACCTTTAATAAATGACTAAATGACACACCTAATTGTGTTGTAAATTACGGCGAAAACGATCGGGAAGCATCGGAATGCAATTCGATAGATCCATTTGTATTCTGTGGCTCTTTGTGGTTGTTTGTGGTCATTTTGTGAATCGATGCATATTTAAGGTGCTTGACACCAGATTGTTGCGTTTTGCGGCCAATAGTTTTGCAACCACGCATTTGAAAAGGAAAAACCACAAAAATCACGAAATAAAAACCACAAATGAGATAAGGTATGCTGTTCCTCTTCACTCCGTCCATATTTGTACAAAATTAGTAACCCTTTGCATCTCTTATCCTCTGTTGTTATTAGTAACTGCAAAATTTATTGGTTTTGTGTAACATTTTTCTCAATTGTTCTCATTTTTCTTCAAGTTTTTTTGCCAACCGAGAAAAAACTAAAAGAAGCCATAACACTTTTCAGTGGGTGAACACAAATACAACAAAGTTAGCTAACTAAACCCAATCAGTGACTTGCTATCCAACTTGCATAGTTTTCAATTGTGCTTGCGAAGTTGCCGCCAATTTTAAATACGTTTTGATATTATTCATCACACTTTTTGCTGTTTTTTTCAACCATTTCCCCCTGGAACTTTTAAGTGGTTTTTGCCAACTAATCTTTGCTAAAAACAATTCAAACCTTTGGAAACTTCTTGCCAACTCATCTATTGAACATCATGTCTGTTGCAGCCCCTCGCAATATTGAAGATACAAAAGATCCATTTGGTGGTCAACTGTTGCAACTGTCCGCATCTGCTTATCTGGCTCCGTTGAGCGTGCCCAATTCTAATTTACAAAGTGTTAGTCAGCATGAGGTAACAAATGATACATCGCCCTTCATCGAGAAGTTGGTAAATGACGGTGATATGGACAAATCCAGAGTGGTACAATTGTTGACATTGGGCCAACCTAAAAATATCGTTCAATATAGTGAGCACATTTACAAACTAGTATCAATTTTGCGTGAACATGAGCATTTGACCAGTGATCAATTTGATGCTTTGAAAGTCAAGTTATTTGATTTATATGATAAACTCCGGTACTTTACTAGTCGAAATGACCCAGTTGAGTCTAAGTTATACGTTTTGGTTGAGAAAAATTTCGATGTGTTGGTAACTATTTCGGTGGATAATGTGAGCTTGGAGTTATCTACCAGATCTATACGATTTTTGACGGAAGTGATGATGTCTCTCAATTATTGGGAGATTTACAATTTATTGAAATGGAAACCTGCTATTTATCATTTTTTGACTGTCATAGAGTTTGATATGGATGAGTGTTATTTGAGATTTATAAAGGATTATAAGAGCTTTGATCATGAACAAAGGCTCATAAATTTCAATAAGGAGAACGTAGGAAAGCGGACAAAAAGACTTATAGATACGTATCTGAACGATTCGGAAAATGATGATATGGACATGGATGGAGAAGAAGACGAAGTGAGTACTCCAGCTAATGGAAGATCTAATTCGATAAACTCCAATTCTGAGTCTCCAAACTCCTTCTACGACAACTCCATGATGATGGATGGTATGGATGGTTATCCTACGGGTTCTGGTAACTATTTGTCTGGTGATAATGGTGAATTGATTGTTCAACATATAGGACCAACAAGTCAATTAGTTAAAGCTACTGGTGATAGACTTAAAATGGGCAGTTCTAATAAGTTCATTAACAATGATTTAAAAAGTTTCAAAGGTCCTAAACCACCCAGAAAGGTCGTTAAAAGAGTCACCCCAAGAACAAACAAATCTTCTAACTATGATCCAGATGTTATACACGAGTGCCAACTCCCGTCTGCTGATGAAAAGGGAAAGATGTGTATGAGAAGATTCTCTAGAAAGTATGAGTTGATCAGACATCAAGAGACCGTACATTCCAAGAAGAAGAAGTTGTTTAAGTGTTTCGTATGTGTGAAACAGAATCCAGGCATTGGACCAAGGATTTTCACTAGGCATGACACTTTAGCAAAGCATATCAGAGTAAATCATAAAATCTCTGGTAAAGATGCCAAAGCCGAAGTAGCATTCTCAAAGAAGCATGCTGAGATTGTTGAGGAAGGAGATATCACAGTTCATGTGGGAAGAAGAAAGACTAAAGTTGATTTCGAATTACGTGCTCATATGGAACGCAAGAGAGGTAGTGATGGAGAACTTGAATATTCAGATGGTGATTTGGATGGTATTCTCGTTGATGAAGAGGATGAATCTGATGAAGATTCAAGAGATGGGGGAATCGATAGTTCAGGAGAGATTCCACTGGGCAGACCAAGTATTTCATCTGAGCCTTCTTTCAAAATCATTCATTCAGGTCTCGAAAATATGGGTCCTCAAAAGATTTCTCAGGGTGAAAATCAACAACAACCACTTCAATTCACAATTCAACCACCTCCTTCTTCGTATCCTGCCCAACAGTTTTCACCACAAGGAACCTTTTTGCCCCAACCACACTTCCAAACACAACCACATTACGTTCCACAACAACTCAATCAAGTAGGTCAAGTGGGTCAAATAAGTCCACAATACCAACCTTCGGCTCCACATTACCTACCAACTGCTGGCAGTCCACCACAAACACAAATCACTCCTCAAAGGTCTCCTGCTCTGGGAACAGCACTTCCAGCACAAGCACCACAAGCACCACAAGGACTATTGAATGCAGGACAAACACCACAAGGCCCTGTCGCAGGACCAGGGACAATTTCACCACCAAATCAAGTTCCTCCTCAAGGACCTATACAAGCTGCTCAACCACCCAAACAGGCACCATCCAAACAACCTGCACAAGCTCGTCCACAAACTTCTAAACCTCAACCACAACCCCAAATTCCCCAGTTCCAGACATCACTGTTCCAAACCACCCAATTTCAACCTTCTTCTTTCCAAAACGCCCAATTCCAACAAGTTTCTTCCAAAAACTCGCAACCATTATACACCCAGGGCACACCATCTTCAGCATCTTCAAAACAACCATCCTCACAACCCTCAACGTCCCAAGGAACTCTTTTACCATCTTCTCAAACTGATCACCCTTCAATTCCATCGTCAGAGAATGCTTATATGACAAGAACACCACTGTCTTTCACTGAATACCAACAAAAGAAGGACACGAACCAACAAAATTAGGTACATGAACTCTTGTTTTGTCAATAAAATCATTTATTGTAC
This sequence comes from Yamadazyma dushanensis, assembly GCA_030571835.1. Lineage (NCBI taxonomy): Eukaryota > Fungi > Ascomycota > Pichiomycetes > Serinales > Debaryomycetaceae > Yamadazyma > Yamadazyma dushanensis. The sequence continues at coordinate 541,213 of JAJLYZ010000009.1, read as the reverse complement.
ATATCTTTAATGTAATATACAGTACGATACCTAGCTATTCTATATTCAAAGCTTGATCAACGTTAAAACCCTTCTTCGTATTCTATCTGTTTCAAGACCTCCGCTTTGATTTCATCAGTTAAAGTATCAAGAACATTTTTGGGCACTGATTTCAAATTAGTGAACTTTCTTTTGATATCCAGATTCTGGAAATTTGTGTCGAATTGGAGCTTGTCGGCATCCCCCACCTTCAGGATCTTGTATTTTGTAGGTTGGGTACCACTTGGGTAGAAAGTTAAGCCCGTATATACGTCTCTTGCACCACCAAACAATTGACTTCTTTCCTCCAACAATCTAGTGTTGAAATCACGAGTCTGCAAAGCAATTTGATACATCCAGGTTGGATCAGTTTGATAACTGACCAAAGCAGAACCTGATAATGCTGATGGCTGTGTAGGAGGAGCAACTTCTGCACCATTATTTCTCATGTTGAAATTATAAAGTTCAGTAGGATCGGCATATTCTCCTTCAACATCTCCGTTATCTCTGGCTTGTTGTTCCCAGAAATCATCAATGACTTTTCTACCATTTTCCAAGATTTTAGCACCGAATTCACGGTAAATCAGTCGTGCTGTTACAAGGTTAACTGAACGTCCCTTATAAGAGTTAGGAATTATATTCCTATCTATCAAGTCCATCTTTTCTTCGTTTGTACAGACTTTCTTGAACAATCTGGTGTGAGTTTTGAAAAGTAAATACGAATCTCTGAATCCAACTAATCTTGCTGGTTCTGTAGAGACCATATACTTTCTATCTCCTTGTCCCAACACAGTGAAAATTTTGTTTATAAACCTTCTTCCACCCTTCAAATTACCATCAATATCGATCTTATTACCGACATTTGGATCTTCATCATCGACAACGACTTCATCATTGGCAATGTTTAAAAGATTACCTTCTTCATCGTAATATCCACCATCTTCACCAAGTAACAATTTCGTTCTCTTTCTACCTCTTTTCTTAGGTCCTTTTCTTTCTGGTTTGATACGAATAGGGGCAGGCTTACCTTCTGGAGCTTCTTCTTGTGGTTCCTCCTCTTCTTCCTGTTCCTCTTCTTCCTCTTCTTCCTCGTTATCGTCGTTATCGTCATCTTCGCCATCGTCATTATCCGATGGATCGGCGGGAATGCTAGCTCTAGAAGGTCTGCCTCTCTTTCTAGGAGCCACTTCCTCGTTGTCTTCTTCTTCTTTTATCAGTGTATCGTTCGCATCGTCGTCGTCTTCGACATTTTCGCTGTATTCATCATCGTCGTTTGCTTCTTCTGGGTCTAAATCTAACCCAGATAAATCAGCTCTCCTGGTAGCAGCGGCTCTCCTCCTGTTAGTGGGGGACTGAGCAGGCGATTGCGTACTGTGTCTTGTGGACCTTTTTGGAGCCATTTCTCACCTATTTAAATAAAGAGATTTAAATATATGTTTTTTTTGCGCGTTCAATAATCAATTGTCCAAAGATCTAACATCGTGTCCGAACCAAACATATAACTGTCGTTTTAGATTAATTTATATACAAGATAAAGATGATGTTTAAGCACTGGCAGGTTCAGGAGCATCACCTTGAAATGGTGGCTTGCTATCCAAGTACTTATCGAACGCATCATTTTTTTCGGGGAATGGTCTTTTACCCAACAATCTGATCATATCTTGTCTGGTAATGTGTTCTTTCTTTAACAATTCATTGGCAACAAGAGTAACTTCGGCTTCTTTCGATTTCAAAAGTTCTCTGCACTTATTGTAACAGTCTTGAACGATTCTTTGAATTTCTTCATCTATGATCTTATTCGTTTCATCACTGAAAGGTTTTGTTAAGTTATCTTGAGATCTAGTATCAGCATAGTTAACCATTCCAATCTTTGGAGACATTCCGAATCTTAATACCATAGATTGGGCAATTTGAGTGACCTTTTTGAAGTCATCATGAGCACCTCCAGTTACTGACTTGAAGAAAATCTCTTCAGATACTCTACCACCTAAAGTCATGATCATTCTGTCTGTAAGTTCTTTGGTATTCATGAGATATTGATCTGGAGGTAAGTATTGAGCATAACCTAAAGTACCAGATCCTCTTGGAACGATGGACACTTTCAACAATGGGTGAGCGTATCTTAAGAACCATCCACAGATAGCGTGACCTGCTTCGTGGAAAGCAACGATTTTTTGTTCTTCAGGAGAAAGAACTTTGGACTTCTTTTCAATACCACCAATGACTCTTTCAATAGCCAATTCAAAGTGCTTGATGTCCACAGAGGTGTCATTGAACCTTGCAGCGATCAATGCAGCTTCATTACATACATTAGCAATATCAGCACCTGAAAATCCTGGAGTTAAAGCAGCCAAACGTCCTGATAAATCATGATCGATATTTTCTTTCAATTTGATCTTTTGTAAATGGACATCAAAAATCTCTTTACGATCACTTAGTTCTGGATTATCAATTGTGATATGTCTGTCGAATCTTCCTGGTCTCATAAGAGCTTTATCCAAGATATCAGCTCTGTTAGTACCTGCCAACACCACCACATGATCAGAAGAGTCAAAACCATCCATTTCAACTAATAATTGATTCAAAGTGGTTTCTCTTTCGTCGTTACTTCCGTTAGCATTACCTTTGGTTCTGGCCTTACCAATAGCATCAATTTCGTCAACAAATACAATAGAAGGAGCATTTTCTCTGGCAGTTTTGAACAAATCACGAACTCTGGAAGCACCTACCCCTACGAACATTTCAACAAATTCAGAACCTGAAACTGAGAAAAATGGGACGTTTGCTTCACCTGCTGTGGCTTTAGCTATCAATGTTTTACCAGTACCTGGGGCACCAGACAAAATGGCACCTCTAGGAATCTTAGCTCCCAACTTCTCGTATTTCAGTGGGTTTTGTAAAAACTTAACAAACTCCATGACTTCTTCTTTAGCTTCAGTCATACCAGCAACATCTTTAAATCTGATTTTAACTTCGGTTTCTTGATTGAACTTCTTAGCATTTGACTTCCCAAATCCTAAAGGACCATTCATTCCACCCATGTTTGCAGCTTTTCTGCCCATATAGTAAATGGCTGCAAGGAACAACACAGTTGGAAGGAAGTTAATCAAAATCTTAGCAGTTGATCCTTGAGTAGTGTAGATCACAGGAGTACGAAGATTTTCATCAATCTTCAACTCTTCTTGAACGTTTTTCAAGGAGTTTTCAAAAGATTCAACTGATCCAATGGTAAAGTAATAAGTACCTGGGAATTGAGCCTTTCCTGCATCAGTGAGCTCGATATTCACGGTCTTATTGTTAACCACTACCAATCTAGCCACAAGATTCTTCTCTAAGAAATCCGTAGTGAACTTTTGGAAGGTGGTTTCAGTGAAAGTTTCATTATAAACCGAAAAAATAAGGAAAGCTGCAAGTCCAATATACAAACCAATGGCCATCATTCTTGAAGGTTCAAGATTAAAGTCAAACTCGTAGATTCCTTTCTTCTTACCATCAGTTTTACCATCAGTTTTACCAGCAGATTGTCCGGGCTTAGTATCCTTAGCTGATTTTCCGTTCTTGTTATTCTTGAACAAATTACCATAAAATGTAGACAATTTATCTTCGATTTCGTTCAAGTTTTCAGTGATGTTTTGAAACTTTGCATACTCTCTAGGACAAATAGTACATGTAGTTACAGACCCAGCAGGTCCATAAGGAACATCAGACAAGATTTTGAACAAATCAAACCAATTTTCAACCACATCCTTTGAAACCGATACTTCTTCAGCAGTTGTTTCAACTACAGCAGAAACAACACTTACGTCTTCAAGATCATCAATTTTCAAGAACTCAAAAAGCATAACCTCCACTTTGGAGTTATCGAACTTCAACTCTTCCACAAATGTCAAAGCATTTGCTAAATCATGATAAATATGGAAATAATATAAGATTTCTTCTTTAGTCAAAGGGGTGAGATCTGGATGATTCGTTTGGAACTCCTGCACCAAATTGTTAAGCAAAATGTTTGGATTGGTGATATCTGATTTGGCATACTTATCACATTCTCTTAAGAAAGCATTCAAGTTGAAAGCAAATTGAATCTTTAACTCATTGATATAATCGACATTCAATGGGTCATTTTTGAACTTAATGGTTGGAGTTTTGAAGTCTGAGCTTTCCCACTCTTGAGCTTGCGACACTTTACTTTCTTGCTCTATTATCTTGGATTGTATACGAAGTCTTTCTATTATATTGGCTTCTTTAAGTTGTTCTCTTAATTCTTTCAATTTTCTGATTTCTTCATCAATATTCTTCTTTTTGTTGCCGTTGTTGGGGAGTTCCTGGAAGAGGCAACGAGAGAAATGGATACTTCTCACGCTGGTACCTTTCCAGGCACTTATAAGACTGCTACTTCTTTGTGGAAGCCTTCGTCTTACTAAAGACAACATTATATGATGAAAAAATAGTTTGCCCTCATTTTGAGACTTTTGAAGGTAGATCGTGCACGAACCATTTTAGATGGGATACTGGGATACGGTTAGTAAGGAAAGTGAACGATGGAGAGAGAATTGGGTGTGGTAGTTGTGCTATAGAGTCTGCTTAAAGGATGCTGGAGAAATTTTGTAGCTTAAGGAGCAAAATTGACCAAGTTATAGGTGTGCTTATGCTTATGAGAGAAGAAACAAAACAAGAGAAAGAAGCATGTTAAGTCACTCCTGAACACAACGTATTGGTCGTATGCATGTCAACCAATGACTTGTGTCTTTTCGATCACTTGCTTCATCCCCTGAACCGTTTTTTTATGCCTTTTGTGTCTCGTAAAAATGGTTGCAAAAATATCTCAATTATTATACCATACACATTTGTCCTACTGTTCGTGTTCCACTTCCATCTTCTCTTCTCTTATACTCATCTCGCTCTTATCAGGTACAGGATCGTCAAAAATTTGGCCAATTTCTTCCAAAGTAACATTCTTATGGATTCTCGTCTCTGGGAAAAAGAAGTACACAACTACCAATTCAAACGCCAAGTAACACGTCCATACAATATAGTACTTCCAATCAATAGCCTCCATGGCCACAGGATTGACATATCCATTGAATATTAAAGACACATTTTGCACCAATCCAAATAAATTCATGCCCTTAGCCCGATGAGTATAAGGTAACACTTCTGTAGCATACAAGAAAGGTAACCCGTTGAAACCAATGTTGTAAGAAGCATAGAACAAGAATACAAATGCCAATACTCCATTAGCCAACGATTTGGGGTATCCTCTTTGAGTAGCTAATGCCGAAAGAAGAGTCCATAAAGTATATGAAATCAACGACAACGTTAAAGACGTTAAGAAGATAGTTCTCCTCTTGAACTTGTTACTTAGAGCAGCTGCAACCATGGAAACCACCCAATTAAATACCATAAGTATACCATTGATCTTCAATTGTTCATCTGCAGCAGTTATGCCGATTGAATTCAACACCTTATTTAAGTAATAAGAGATCAAATTGTTACCTGATAACTGCATCAACATTGGGCAGAACACCACTAAAAACGTTCTTTTTCTGAAGTTCTTTAATCTAAAGAAGTCCATGTACGAAGATTTAGTGTTTAAGTTCTCTAATTCAATAGCAGTTTGGATTTCTCTTAGCTCACAAGCCACTAATGCTTTATCTGTTGGATGATCAGAATATCCAATGTGGTACCTGTTGAGCATTTCTTCTGCTCGTTTAAACTTTCCTCTGGAAACCCAGTATCTAGGACTTTCTGGTGCAAAGTAGAGCAATGAAACATGAATAAGTGGTGTTAATCCTTGTAAATAGCTGGGAATTCTCCATGAATAATTACTTGCACCAAGCAGATTTGTACCATAAGTGATCCAAGCAGACACAAAAGCACCCACAAACCAGCACGTATTATAAAAACAAGTAGCCACAGCTCTATGAGAAGGAAATGCTATTTCCGACATCAAAGAAGGCGTAGCGACAAGCATGAACCCATTACCGAAACCCAAAAGAATTCTAGCACACAAAAAGAAGGCATAATTGGTGGAAACTCCTTGTAAGACAGAACCTATTATCATGATTATATCACCGAAGAGAAGTCCCCCACGACGTCCGTACCTATCACATAAATAAGGTGCTAAAGGTAAAGAAAGGAGAGCTCCAAATATAGTGCCATTAGTCAAAGCACCTAATTTTACCTGGTCTCTTTCAGGATTAATATAATCGTGCCATGCGTCCAAACTCTGTAACCCATTCAATAAAGCACTGTCGTATCCGTTGTTAGTACTGGCTAAAGTACAATACATTAACCAAAGATTCAACTTGATAAGATGTGGTGTTTTGTACCATTTGACATCTTTACGTATAAAGTTTTCAGCAGCACCTCTATCGTCTGTTACATCACCTTGAACGGAAGCGACTTCCTCTACTTCCTTAGCTTTGTCGATACTAGAACCGTCAGCCATTATACACGATTATCGACAGTTGGACTTCAGTTTGTCAGATCAGCGGAGTATCTTCCTTTTATTTACTTCTCCCCACATTTCAAACCCAACAACAATGTCACCCTACCATTGTCATCTCTTCAGCACCTCCGTTACTTGATCATTCCCAACGACTGTTCTGTTAATGTAACATTGCCGCAACATACCCATCTCGATGGAACATTCATCCGTAACTCAACTTTCAGATAAAGATCATGGCTGCAAACGAGGGGGATTGTCTCAATAAACTATCAATTCTCCACTCTAGACACCACATATGCAGGGACTGGTAAAAGCTGCATACTTAGGTTGTCTTCGGGTCAACATTGATCAACAAATCAAGGGTTCTGACCAATCAGGTCCCAATATGCAAGAGGGGCTCAAGTGGGGCTACCGGAGTAATGTACAGAAACCCGGTTAAAGATACCGAGAAATAAACCAAGCCAATGGATGAATTTGCGCTTTGGTTTATTGTTAGTTGTAGGGCACGGCACTGAAAGGTCCACAATAAGCGTGAAACGTGGGGTAGAATATTTGACACCTTTCGGGTACACATTAAAGTTTTAGTATCAGGTGTTGGTCTCCTGCTAACAACATACTCAGTCTCAAGCATTCAAAAAAGGGTCCAAGTTAAAGTTCATACTCTCTAGATAATTTTCAAACGACGAAGTAAAATCAGTGTCCCAGTTGATACTTTCAAGAAGGAAGTGTTCGGGATAATTGGTCTTGTAATATTCAATAACTGCTTTCAAAGCCAACAGTGTATGATAACAATGTGAAAACCGTGGTGTCAACAGCACCATTTGGTCATAGCATTCTTCTATCTTACGAAGAAAACCATCAATGCCTTGTTCAAGCTCAAACCATTCAATGGCAGGAGCAAATTCACTTGGGAAATCAATTCTTCTGATCAACAAACCACCTTCAAGAATTTTACCTATGAAACCACTTAAAGTACAGGCGATGACTTTCAAAGGATAGAAGAACTGTTGAGCGTACAAAACGTCGTATTCTGAGTTCTTGAATGATTCAGCCACTTGATGGCATTTCTTGAACACGGCCAATCCCATCCCAATAGCATCATAGAAGTAGTCTCCTTCATGAAGATATAGAACATAATAAGTGGTGAAAAGCTTCATCATTATTGACAACCTTTCAACTTCATCCGAAGTTTCAATAAGTAGTATCTTGAACTGAGATATAACGCTCTGGATATCTTCAGGAGAAGACGAATTGAAGTACCTAACACATTTTTTGACAACATTGATCAAAGCGACTTTCTGTCTAAGCTGACAAGAGAGTGCTTTCTCATCATTAGAGTCCCATGGATCTTCCAATAAAGGATCTAAGTCCTGTTCAATTAACAATGAAGTTCCATAATCAAAAGCCAGCTTAGAGTCAATATAATTGACCATTATCCAGATATTCTGCCATACTTTGACTTCTTTCCTATTGAGAGGCATCACATTGAATGATTTAGGCAGTCTGTTTAAACCCAAAGCTTTTGACATCTTCACAGCCATCGGAACCAAATAATCATTGTCTAATTCCAAACCAGCATCTTCTAAACAATACAATTCGTAGACTCTTAAGAGTATTATAGATTGAACTTTTCGAATATTATTGGTCCTCAAAAAAGTAGGGTTTAAGATCAAGTGTTTGGCATATCTCACCAAATAGGGCCAAATATTCAACTCAAAACATGCTTCAATCAAAGCAGTATCTTCGACGGATGCTTCTTTATTGGTATAAGCCTTAAGCGGTAAAGTATAATAGCCAAATTTGATAACTATCAAAAGTATAGCAATTGTAGCAGGTTTATCTCTAACATGATTGGAGCTCAAAAGATTGAAATTGTTGGCAGTTTTGAATATTCGGATCAATTCATCGATGAATGTCTGCTCATCCAAAATAGGTGCCAAATAGTAAACGTTCTTGAAGAATCTTCTTACTAATGCATTAATAACATTTAAAGGAGGAAGGTGAGAAATCTTAAACGGTGGAGTATCTGATTGTTCCACTTCAATTTCAAACGTCAGCTTCTTGAAGTATTCAGTGACTTGAGTGGTTAATTAGTTGCCAAACACTTTTCTATTATAAGCATCATTGGAAACACAATACATGTAAAAAGTCGGCCCACAGCTGACCACATGTTGGTTTTTGATAGCAAACAGAATAAACGGTTTAAACGTAACATCTATAGTATCTTGGTCAGAACTTCGTTTCTCTGACTCTAAACACTTGATCTTCTCTTGGAGAATTGCAATCTTCTTCTTCAATTCATCATTGATCTCTTCAGTCGGGTGCAAATCTTTTCGCCACGGTTGATCTTCATATTGACACAAATGGGCTAAATTTCTTTGGGTACAATTATCACAACTGGGTCTTTTCTGATCACATCGAATCTTCCTGCTTCGACAGAACTTACAGCTTCGTGGTACTCGATTTCGGCTTACTACTGGTTTTTGAGGCATCTTTTTGGCATTATGATAATCGCGAGACGAAGGAGGCTTTAAAGCTGGAGAATAAGTGAAAAATTACTTTTGGAAAAACATGATGATAGAGGCTCAGTTTCAGGGTTTGACCAAGGTGCTGATGTCGTGTATGCTTGGGACCACGACTTTTGTCTGAAAGGGAAGTATTTACGAAGATAAGGGTTTTCGCAGCCGTTCAAACGCTTAGGGTATCACTATGCTTAGAGGTTTACATTTGATGTTGGAATGGGGTTATAAACGGCAATATGAGGTCGGGTGTCAAGCTCTTAGTTAAGACGACTTTTGGTGGGCGTGTTCAACGTGTGAAGTGGTCAACGGGTTTAGCGTCTTTAGCTGCTTTGTCTCCGTTAAATGCGTGAACAATCTTGGCTTGCTAGTACTGATGCACTGTGGATCCTGGAAGGCTGAGTTGTAAGGTGTGATTGGATGAGAAACTCAAAGGTCGTGTGACGTAAGTTTGGCGATTTGTGGAAGTTTAAACGTGTAATTGGATTATGATTGGTGGTTTTGTGGTTGATGGTTTTGGCGTTAGGAGCGAGGGCCATGAGGATATAAGCTTCAGAAATGACATATCGTTAGTATTCGTTGAGTTTATGGAGTGGCTTCACAACTATGGAAGGAGTGGTTTTACGAGTTTTTGTCATTTGGAACAATCGATGGACCTTGATCAACACATACCATTCCGATGAAAGAAAGGGCTTGACGTTTGATTCAAGCGGTACAATCAGTATGGAATGATGTATCGAAAGGTAACTGGCGGCAGATATCTCGCGACAGATGTTCTAACAGGTATACATAACTGGCTAACGTTTGTCCACAAAGTCAATGGAATTGTTGGGAAGTCACCTTTGCCCATCTGACAGATGAGACGTAAACCGATAGTGGTTACTCTTACCAGCCTAGAATGCAATAACCACATAAGTGTTGCCAGCTTGTCTTTGACCAAATCCACCTTCTACTGCTTCAGTCTTTTGTGATGTATCACATGCATCTACAACAACTTAAAACCACACACAAACACAACAAACCACACACACAAACCCACACACAAACAAACCCACAAACAAACAAACCCACACACACAAACAAACCCACAAACGAACCAACATGTATCTCCCACACTCTTTTCCCAACACCCAACCCCAAACCTCCCCCAAACAACGTCTCCCAACACTCATACAAACGGATCAGCGACTTTTTTGCAGCCAAATTATAATTAACACTGGACACACACTAGCAATCCTGTTAACAGGGGTCAGCGCTTATTCCGGCACCTACAAATTGACAGCATGAGCGGTTTCCTTTCCCGATAAAACAGGTTCATTCATAGACCCTTGTTCTAACAACAGTCAATCCCATACGAAAACCCCTTTCTCAAGTGTTCAATAAACCGGCCCGTTTCTGAATCGGTCTGTGTCGATGTCTACCGAAAATGGGTCTTCTTGCCCGACCTGAACCAGGCTTAAACCAAAAAGCCTTTTCAAGCCGATATATGAACCCCTGTCAATCTGTTTGTGTCACTTGTACCACAAAAATCAACAGTACCAATACCAAAACACCAAACCCGTGATCTTACACGTATCTATTCCCCTTGTTGACTTTCCACACAAAATTCCGCTCGTTGACGTCGTTTTACCAGGTCCCATCGGATCTAAAAAATGGTCCGTGCAAACCCGTGAAAAATCTCAACTTATAACTATGATAGAAAACCCCAGTGATTCTTCTGCACAAATGCAAGACGTGTTGCTGCCTCAAGTATCTGAGTCACCTGACTACACTGCAGTGGAAAAAGACGATAGATCAGATTCTTCAATGAGCGATATGGAAGAAGATGATGATGAGGTGAAGGTGTTGCCAATAGAAGGTGTACCAGCTTCAAGGCGTGATTCAAGGTCTGGGATCTCTGAAAATGATGCTAATTCGTTGCTTGGAGGAGAAACCATGGATTCTGGTGATCATAAGAAGATTTTTGCTTTTCAATTACCCTTTGGAGGCACTTTTTCTAATATCAAAACCAACTTTTATCAGAAGCTTCCTAGTCTTCCTAACTTCAGCTTTTTTAATAAAGAAGACGGATTTGATGATAATATCAAAGATGATATACGACTTAAGTTGTCCAGACAAGAAAGTATCAACACGTTAAATGAGGCTAATTACTTCAAACACTTTAAGGGAAGAGATGATGTGAGGTTTCGGGCTGTGAAACACTCTCTTGCTAATAAGTATAATGAAATACTTCCACATAAGATGGTAAAGAACCAAGAAGATCATGAATCGATCTTTGGCAAACTACGAGGAAATATAGTGATTTTGGGGGGGTATAGAGGATCTATTTTGAGAGATGCTAAAACCCATAAACGAATATGGATACCTATTAAAGCGGGATTCAATTTGAGGAAGATTAATTTATTGTTAGGACCCACTATAGATGATGAAATCAATGCTGTGAAGTATATTTACCCGGACGGAGTATTGAAGAATATTGGTCCTATTGACTTATGTAAAACGTTGATCAAGAAATTGGATACTCCATATACCAATGTCAAAGAGTTCGGGTACGATTGGAGATTAAGTGGTGAACATGTAGCTTCACAACTTGAACAATTCTTGAGTGATTTGTACGAAGAAACAGGAGAACCAACTTTGGTTATTTGTCATTCAATGGGTGGTTTAATTACTCATAGAACCCTTCACAAGAATCCTTCTTTGTTCAAAGGCATTGTATATGTTGGAGTACCTAGTGAGTGTTTGAACATTCTAGGTCCTATTAGAACAGGAGAATCGGTTCTTTTCCTGGATAAGATTCTTACAGCAGAAGCCAACTTCATGATGAGATCTTCTTTTAATTTCTTACCCTTAAGTGGACGTGTTTTCTATAATAAAGAAACTCATGAACCATATGTGCTTGATCTTTTCGACCCCGACACTTGGGTCGAATATAATCTTAATCCTTTGGTGGCCAAAACAAGATTATTAAAGAAACTGACAGCTTTACAATCTGGAACAACATCGAGTAGTTTAAATTCTACTCTTGATTCTTCAATCTCCACCATAAGTTCCAAAATCAAGTCTATCAGAGTCAGATCATTGTCTCCATTGTCCAGGTCGCCAAAGTCTGAATCTTTTAACTTACCACCAGAAATAAACCTCAAACCACCAGTATTCACAGCAGATGAAGATGGGCTCCATATTCCATATGATCAAGCTTACACTTATCTTGCAGACACTTTGAAACGAGCCAAGGAGTTTATCTTGGACCTCCAGTTCAAAGAAGAACTCAAAGATGAGTATCCTCCAATGGCTATAGTGTATGGAAACACCGTACCGTCAGTAAGAGGTTCAAATGTGTCCAGTGAACAGGATATCAAAGATGGAAACTATTATGATTTCTTCTATGGACATGGAGATGGAGTTGTGCATCAAAAGTGGCTTATGCCTGAACGAAGGGGTTTCGAGGTGTTTGATCCAGAAACTGGTGAAGGACAAATTGTGGGAAAATTTGCAACCACCACGGGCCACGTCAATCTTATGACCGACTTAAAAGCTATGGGGAAAGCTCTTCATGCACTCCACGATGCACAAAAGGTTTGGAGCAGTAGGAAACCTGTGAAAAATGCAACCATTGATACTGAATGAAACTAATTAAACTAATTGACGAATTGTATATAGTAATAGCATCTCTTTTTTTTTCTCGATTATTCGTCCCCTTCAACCTCATATTCTACTCGGATCCATAGACTGCAATCTCCACATTGTACTATCACTTCCCAGTTACTTCCATCATGACTTCCTTCTTCCAAATCCTGTTCGGTCAATTTCATGCCTTTGGCGCTTCCGCACCGAGGACATTGTCTATAAAATACATCATTTTCTGGTTCAAATTCTTCTAAATTGTGGATATCCAAACCGTCACCACTGACTAAGAGACCGTGAGTCTGTACGAACTTTTCTAGCTGTTCATCATACTCTTTTCGGGTTTCTTGATCAATTAGTACTTTATAAGCCAGTTGGATCAAATTTACTTCAGTTCCCGCACCTTTTTTGTCGGGATGATCAGATAAGAGTTTGGCCTTGTACGCCGCTTTTATATCGGCTCCAGAACAATGTTTAGAAACTCCCAATACTTCATAATAGTTCCGTTTACCTACTTGAAAAGGTTCCATTTGGCACCCATTATCCATATTAGTTTCGCGAACCTATACCAATATGGTCACGTGACACACCTCATCTCATAATTTTTTTTTGAGATGAACTGAAAAAAAAACTATACCCAAACACAAAATGGCAGGCAGTAAAAGGAAGGCTGAAGATAACTACAGCGATATAAGCATCAAATCACACACAGAGGACCCCAGCGTAGTGGTGGGGTCGTTTTTCAACGGATTGGAAATCCCAAAATCCACTCATTTCGACCTTTATAAGCATAAATCCAAGCATCAATATGAACTCCATGGAGAGAACGATACTTTGGAATATTTGGCATCCACAAACGACGAAGAAAAAGATCACACATACACAGTGGCTATTTACGACCCAAGCACCAAATCTGTGGAACTAATGGAAGCACCTATGGTTAATGGTAAGATCATAAGTAAAAGTAAAAAGACTTATAAAGGACCAAAGATCAAACAATTGGGATTGAAGAATTTCGAACAAAGAAATGCTTTGGGAGAAGCGTTTGGTACTAAGAAAGCCAAAAGTGCCATTTCTAACTTGGAAAGAAACAGAATTGATGCAGATAAATTATCTGACCTTCAAATTGATATTACCGATTCACTTAAAGAGTCTACCCTGGCATTACCAACCAGAGCACAAATGGATAAAGATACCAGTGATTTAAGACCTATTCCACACATCAATATGGATGCCACCTCGTCGGAAGATATCTATCCTATCGAAAGCATCATTCCTCCAGCAGATTGGGAATCTATACGTATTTCATCCATTAAAGACGAGCCAGAAACCTCAGATAAGTTGCAACTCCTACCATACAGTTCATCCAATTACATTGAAAAGCATATCGACTTACAGGACTCCGATAAATTGAAGTTATTATACTATTTATCGATTCTTTTAGGGATCTATCATAGTAGAAGAGTCAGAGATAAAGCCACCCTTCTAACCAAGTTTAAAACCCAACCTTCCGAGTCTTTGATCAACAACATTCTTAACATCTTCACCATCTCCAAAGCTGGAAAGTTTGGTAAAGCCAAAGACAGAGCTTTCTTTATTGATCCCCACAACGAAGATAAATTGATTTGTTATATTTTAGCCATTGCTTTCCACATCGACAATTTCTTAGTGGAACTTCAACCTTTGGCTTTTGAATTGAATTTAAAACCTACAAAACTCGTCAATTTATGCAGAATAATGGGAGCCAGTGTCAAGCCACCTACCATGGGCCAGGCCGAAGCATTGTCGATTCCAAAACCACAAATGGCTACTGCGAGATTAGCTACCTTGAAAACACCCGTAAGATTACCAGATATGAGTAAAAGGGCTCAAAGAGGTGGTAGATAATTTGATATATAGAAATTGAAATATTGAATAAGAAATTTTCTCATCTCGAAAACTCCGACCATGGCAGACCAAGAAACAAACATCGAAAAGAAATTGTTGGAACTTGCAGAATGCGAACAACAGATGGACGAGGCGGAAAGAGACGTTGAAGTTTACAGAATCAAAAAGACGGCGGGTATTTTTGACGCCAGAAGTGACATTTTAAAAGAGATTCCTCAGTTCTGGTATATTGTATTGGCAGAGAACGATGATTTCTCTGATTACATAAGAGTTGAAGATTTGAAGTACTTGGAGTCGATCAAGGATATATATGTGCAACATGATGTGGATTCTTTGCAGAAGAACCACAAAAAGTACTCCATTACCATTAGTTTTGCAGGAGATAGTTTATTGGCATCACAAACCATCACCAAAGAGTTTGAGGTTGAAATCGAGGATGGGGAGGAAACCATAACGTCTAAGGCGGTGGAAGTGGAATGGCCCGAGGAATTGAATGGTATAAACCCACATATTATCAAGGAACACAAAGGAAAGGACCTTTCAAAGGAAGATAAGAAGAACTATAGGATTGGAATGAAGTCGTTTTTTGCATGGTTTTCTTGGACTGGAACAAGACCCGGTAAGGAGTTTAGAAGTGGAGATGATTTGGCACGTCTTATAGCTGAAGATTTGTATCCATATGCTGTGAAATATTATACAGAAGCGTTGCCAGGAGTGGAGGGAAACGATAGTTCTGATCCTGAAGAATTGGACCTTGAGAGTGATGAGGAGGGAGACGAGCCTGATTTGAAGAGACAGAAGGTATAGGGGGGAAGTTGATAAGGGACAAACGATGTGAAAGGCAAAGGATGTGGATAAGGGACAAACGATGTGAAAGACAAAGGATGTGAAAGGACTTACGATCATATGATATGGACTTTCAACAGTTATTGTTCCACCCTATCATCAGCTTTGTTCCGTTAAATCTCTGATCGTGTTCCTCACAACTCAGGCCATTAGAAGAACAACCACTATACATTATTATCTCCAGACCTTTGGTGTAGTCGAGCATTGAAACCACTGTCTATACCAAATAAAAGATGTTGGTTTCGAGAGAGTTAAGTACCATATCATCCGTTGTGATCAACCTGAAGTTTTTGTGTTTTTGTGATCAACCTGAAGTCCTTTTGTGCCTTTCACACCGAACATACAGGACAAACTGTGGTTAACGTGTTACATCTGTCAAATTAATAACAACTCAATATGGACCATTGAAGAAGGACCAATCAAGAGATCACGTGAAGTAAATATCACAAACTGCCATCACAAACACCTAACTTTCACAAACATTTCCTCCTAATCACAAACACCTCCTATTCACAACACCTCCTATTCACAACACCTCCTATTCACAACACCTCCTATTCACAACACCTCCTATTCACAACACCTCCTATTCACAACACCTCCTATTCACAACACCTCCTATTCACAACACCTCCTATTCACAACACCTCCTATTCACAACACCTCCTATTCACAACACCTCCTATTCACAAAAATCTCTCTACTATAAAAACAGTTTGCAGCAATTGAATTTCGCAATTCAAATGATAACATCTTCTCTTTATAGACGACTATTTTCCACAAAAGCACCTGTAATTTACACAAATGAGTTTGCGTCTTTGAAGCACACCTACAAACCGACGAAATACCCGATCGTCTTGTGTCATGGGCTTTCAGGGTTCGATAGTTTGACATTTCTACCGAGGCCAAATTACTGGCGGAAAACCACCGTGAAAAAAGTCATTAAACACGGTTTGTTCAAAGTGGATTACTGGTACGGCATGCAAGACACATTAACCAATCTTGGATGTGATGTCCATATTGGGAGAGTTCCGCCTTTTGGCAAGATCGAACATAGAGCTACGACATTGCACGAGTATTTGGAAAAAGAGTTTGATCAGCGGACAAAAGTTAATATAATAGCCCATTCAATGGGAGGACTCGACGCCCGGTACTTGATTTCACAGTTCCGAGGGTTGAATTATGAAGTGGCTTCTTTAACAACAGTTTCAACGCCTCATCATGGGTCAGAAGTGGCGGACTTTGTGGTTGATTATGTGAAACCTGGGGTAATATTACCACAAGCCATTTCCGAGTTGACGATTAAAAGTTTGAAGGAGTTCAATCACAAGGTTATTGACGATCCTAAAGTGGCTTATTTTTCATATGGGGCCAGATTCCGTCCTAGATGGTTCAATGTGTTCAGGTCGCCGTGGAAAATCATTAACCGAAGAATAGCACATGAGAATGCTGTGAACCACACGGCTTTTGCATCGGATAACGATGGTTTGGTGAGTGTCGAAAGTGCAAAGTGGGGGGAGTATTTAGGAACTTTGGATCTGGTTGATCATTTGGACTTGATAAATTGGACTAATAGGTTCAGAACTGTGGTGGACAGGGTGATGTTTGCACATAAACCAACATTCAATGCTTTGGCTTTTTATAGTCATATCATACATAGTTTGAGCAACAGGGGATTATGAAGGGGTGGAGGTTGTGGTCAAGGTGGACGAGATGGAATTATACGGTGTGAAGGTGACGCTACAATGTGTACAATACTATGATGTTTATGTCTATAAAGGTTGTGGCCAAAGTGCCATGGATCAGATAAACTAACACCGGTTCTTCACTCGTTCATGGTGATGGTTTTAACATAACTAAACTCTTCTATTCCCCATTTACTATTGAACCTTCCATAACCACTGTCTTTCATCCCTCCATGAGGTGCCACCTTCTCGTCAAACACTGTAGGACTATTAATATGTACACCTCCAGTTTCTATCATCCTGGCATGTTTCTGACCCTTCAAGATATTCTTGGTCCAAATGGAAGCTTTTAATCCATACTTTTCACTATTGATGTTGTCAATCACTTCCGACACTTGTTTGTACTTATAAACACAAACCACGGGCCCAAAAGTTTCTTGTGTATGAATCTTCATATCTTTTTTTATACTTCCAAGAATCAATGGTGTTATAGGTAAGTTCTTAGAGTCGTCAATGTTAGGCTTTTCACCAAATAAGATTTCACCACCTTTTTCCAATGCATCTTCAATAAGATGATGAATACCTGCTGCAAACCGTCTATTTCTTTGTGGAATAAAGTAGTCCTTATCTTCAAGAAGCTTGGGTGCTATAACTCCCACAGCAGAAACAAACTGTTCATATGCCAGTTCTTGAACATAGATCTTGTCAGTGCTCATGCAAATTTGGCCCTTATGGCCCCAAGAACCCCATAAAGAAGCTCCTACAGCCTTTGGAATGTCTGCATCAGCTTCTATAATGCAACAGTTCTTCCCTCCGAGTTCTAGAACACACGGTTTCAAATTGGCTGCTGCTACCATGGCTATTTGTCTTCCAGTGGTGGTAGACCCTGTGAAACTCACTTTCCTGACATTGTTGTCTTCTATAAAAGCTTTGACAATTGGTTTATTATTCTCAGTTGACACATTGACCATCTGAACTGCTTTTGGCGGCACTCCTGCTTCATGCAAGCATTTAACCCAAAGATATCCTATTTTGGTTGCCAATTCAGTGGTCTTCAAAATTACCGAACATCCTGCTGCTAAAGGAGCAGAAATGGTCCGTCCTGTTAAGACTCCAGGGGCATTCCATGGCGCAATTGAAACAACTGGTCCTACAGGTTGTCTTACAACTATAGCCAAATCACTCTGTTCAGTTTGAAGAACTTCTCCCACAGGATTAGACATTTGGTGAATGTACTCTTCGAATTGTTCTACTGATTGATCAGCATTGAAGTGGCACATCCAATCGGGTACTCCCATCTCTTTCAACAGATCAAGGAACTCCGGTTTGGCTTGTTTCAATAAATTTGTGGCTTTCTGTAAAATGGTGATTCGCTTAGAAATGGAAATCTCGTTCCATTCTTTGAACCCTTGCATGGAACTACGACAGATTTCTGCTACGTCTTTCGGGTCATCTAAACAAGACACTTTGTAGAGCAATTTCGGGTGCTCGTCGTGAGAATGAACCTCATAGAAACTGGTTCCCAATGTTTCAATTCCATTTATTATAAGTGGAATCATATTGTTTTTTTATTTTAAAATCTGCGATTTTCACATTCTTTATAGACATACAAATTTACGACGCACCTAAAAAGCTTAAATGGAGGCTTTTTGGAGTTCGGTAGAACAGCTCTTACAGTATTGGGCAAGTTTGACCATTCCTTCTGAAACTTGAGTGATGTTGCTCGATTCTAGTGTCAACATCCCTGCTATATCTTGAGCCTGAGCAAGAGCACATTTTCTCACTTCACTGACCAACCAGTTTCGATACTCTCCTTTGGCTATTTCTTCTTCCATTCGATTGAGAATGTTAAACTCCATAAGAAGTTTATGTCGTTTAATACCAATTTCTTGGAACGTTTTCTTAAGCCCCATGGCCACATCTCTCGTATCTGCATCGAAATACTCCTTTTGCCAGTTAATGGGGCTTTCAAAGTTTTTGACGAACGACGATCCTTCAAACGCCTTGAAGCAAACCGCCCCTGCGTCTGAGCTGTTGGATACTTTCGCAGTGTTGGGTGCTGTCAATTCCTGGGCATCTTTGAGGTAAACTGCTCTTTGGAGCATGAAAGGTTCACTACTGAACATCTTTGCAGCCATTTGATGTGATTGTCTTGCTGTCCAATACGTGTAGGTGCTTCTAGATATCAAAACCATGTTTAATGTCACAGAAATCGCTATAATTGCAAGAAGAAGTCTTTGAGCAGTGATCTCCTTCAAGTACCCTGCTACAATAAGAACCAACCCCCAAATGTAATTGGTGATATTATTGATACTTCTAGCCATTGGTTTCATTAAAAAGTTGTGGATAACAGATCTGAATCCCATCCTACAATAAACTGGAGGTAAGTCTTCCATGGATATATCACCTTGTGGTAATTTACCATAAAGAAATATGGCTCTACCAACTTGTCCATTGGTCCCTAGTTCTTTAGCTGCACTTGTGAGTCTTTCTTCCAATTCTCTGAGTTGGTTGATGTGAATTGTTTGCACAAAGAATTTGTTCAAGAAGTTAATTGGTTTCACCTTTTTGAATTGGATCTCTGCATGGAACTTCACCACACAATCATTGGCATTTTCTGCTTGGATAATGATTCTCATACATGTCGATAAAGTAGATCCATAAACTGTGAAGAAACCTCTTGTACATGTGATGTAGTAATATTGGTCTTCTTTCATTTTCTCGATGGTTATTTCAGTCTTATACTTTCTCATGTCCTCAGGTCCACTTCCCGATTTCATACAATAGAAAGAGTTCCTCAAACGACCATCTGGTAACTTATAGTAAAGCTTGTTCAAGAACCCGGATGGTGAAAACTGATCATCTTTGAGAATAGTGGAAAACTCTCCTGAAAGAGCATGAAAGATGGCTTTGGCTGGTACCTTATACTCCTTTTTAAAGAGGAAAGGAAGCTCATTGAAATGCTGCTGGTAAACAGGAACTTTGGCAGGAGGAGCCACTTTACTTATGGAATCAGAATGGGTTAAACCAGTGGATTGTTGATGGTTACGTTGGGTGGTTATTTTAGCTTTCTCTTCTTCATGGAATTCTTGGTCTATTTTCAAAAGACCGTCGATTAATGCTTCATCAAGAAGAGGCTTTTCTTTGTTCTTATTATCGATCAAAAACTTGAATTTTCTCTTGATTAACTCTCCTTTGTCAAGGTATACACTGCTTGCAATAGAATCATTCACAAGGAAAAGCTCAAGTTCATCATGATCGTCAAAAGCTTTACTTTTCACATCCACAAGTCTAAGAAAATCACTCTTGTACAAGGATCTGAACCCGAAGGCTTGATTACACAATAATAGACTCTTATTGGTAACAAACACTCTGGAAAACAATTCCTGATGGGCATTTGGAGACCAAATACAGCTGAAAGACAATAAACATATTTCACCAGCTTGAATTTCAGTCTCAAAGAGAGCTCTCATTTCCACATCAATAGAAACCAAATTGTGTGGGAAGTTTCTTGGATAAACGTCTCTTGGTGTTATACCATCAACATCTTTTTTGGATCCAGGAAATGACTGATCATAAGAAAGATGCGATGATGATAAGTTCTTGTGTAAGTAGTATAAACCCCAATTGACACTTCCCCAAGTATTAGCAGTCAAAGCACTTGGAACAGAAGTTGAAGCTGCAAAAGAATATGCTATTATAGCAGTTTTGGTATTGCTTGTGATCAAAGGAGGTTTAAACAGGGGAATTTGGTGATATAAATACTTCTGGAAGTACTTTTCATTTTGTTTAATTCTGGATGCAAGATTACTGGATTTAATGATGTTACCATCATCATCTTCAAGACGAGTATTTGTTAATTCTTTATCGACTAAAGTATCGATAGTTGAAGCAAATTCAGTAATCAGAGGTGGAAATCTTGTAGAAGCCACCTTAGCAGCAGCAGATCCTGGTTCAGTATTTAGGATCCTTGATCTTTCATTCTCAAACACTTTAAACCAAGATTTCAATTCCATTAAAGATTCCGCTTGAAGAGTGATGACTTGATCCCTAGTTCGAAGTTCGAAACAGAATCGTCTATTCTCTTGAGCAGCATACCTCATATTAATTAACATTACACCGATCTTATCGGTTTCTTGAACAAAAGTCTGAGAAGGACTTAAAACAAGCATCCCAAACAATCCCCCTTTGATAAAAGCCCATCGTTTCACCCACATAGGTTTACTCGAGTTCTTGGCCCATGTTTTCATCAAGAGATATCCATGTTTTTCATAAGAAGGATCATCAATCTCCGTTAAAGTATGAGCATTGATAATTGACGCATCATAATCCAAAGGATCAGAAGACGGCTCGAATAACTCTATAGTGGTCTTTTCAACCTGTTCTCTTGCTCTAAGAACATCGGGAATGAAAGATTTCATGGCTTTATCACAAGCAGCTGCCCAACCTTGAGTTCTTCTGATAATCTCGAAGTTCTCAGGAAAACAGTCTGCTAAGTTAATAGAAGCACCTTTTTTCATGGTGTTAAGCCAGAGTTTAGTGCTCAATTCCATGAACTTGGCATCAATAGTAGCAGCAATCTCGTTGAAAGTGTTCACAAGATCAAGTGATGCATGTAAGTACTCCTTCCTGGTCTTGAATAATTGTCTGGAGTCTTCAATTGCAATGTCACTCTGTTTCAATTTAGAGCTTCCCATATAAATATGGAAATATTGATCGTATTTTTCACGGGTTGTATCGTAGGATCTCTTATACCCATGATATTTCTGAGATAGACCATTCACAGTATTAACGAGCTCTCGTATAACATTAGGGTCAACCACCAAAACATTTAAACACACATCGTACAATTCCATATGACTTCGGGAAAGATTATCAAGTAGCGGGATGGTTGTTTCTTGGTCAATAAGCCCTTCACTTGTGAACTTGGGCATCAAGTGTTCTGTGAAGGAATTCATTATGAGTCTGAGCTCATTGACTTTCCGAGGTGCTTTGTGGACAGAACTGGATAAAGCATTAGCCCAATTAGTTAAGTTGGATAACTGACTGTCTAGATGGTTCAAAGAAGCTCTGAAACTTGGTGAGTCAAGGGATGCTTCTTTGAAGCTGACAGAAATAAGCCGAAAGCTTCTTCCAATCTCACTTTCAGGCATTGAAGGATTGACAAAAGGATACGAATAGATAGGTCACAAATGGATAGGTTACAAATGGATATGTAACAAATGTGCACAAATAGACAGGTCACAAATCGACAGGTCACAAACGTTTGTCAAACACAAACACAGAATTGATCGAATTGACAAGTTCTAATGGCAACCGTAATAAATTGAACCACCTCTTTATTTCCGTTCGCATGAAAAATTCTGGGGAAGCGACACTCCCGACCCGAGCAACACAAACGCCGAAAGGGGTCCATGCTACACAAACAACACAAACACCAAGACGACCATGGGTGTGAACGGCTGAAATCAACGGTTGCAAAAACGGTTGCAAATAATGGCTATGGTGGTGGGGGGGGGGAGGCATTTTGGAAAATGTCGCGTGTCGCGATATGCACGACATTTCACCCATCGCCAACATAAACAAACCGCGTAAACCTAACAATCTCACTAACATGAAAGTAGAAGAGTTGATTATTGACGGATTCAAATCGTATGCTACGCGTACAGTGATTTCCGGCTGGGATTCTCTGTTCAACGCCATCACAGGGTTGAACGGGTCCGGAAAATCAAACATCTTGGACGCTATATGTTTTGTTTTGGGTATCTCAAGTATGTCAACTGTGAGAGCACAAAATTTACAAGATTTGATCTATAAAAGAGGACAAGCAGGAGTCACAAAAGCGAGTGTTACAATTGTGTTTGATAACACCGAGGTTGCAAAGTCGCCTATTGGGTTCGAAGCGTGTCCAAAGATCTCGATTACAAGACAGATCATTTTGGGAGGCACTTCCAAGTACTTAATTAATGGTCACAAAGCTCAACAACAAACAGTTTTGAATTTGTTCCAATCAGTGCAGTTGAACATCAACAATCCCAATTTCTTGATTATGCAAGGAAGAATCACCAAAGTTTTGAATATGAAGCCTTCTGAAGTGTTGTCTTTGATTGAAGAAGCAGCAGGAACCAGAACCTTTGAAGATAGAAAGGATAAAGCACAACGTACAATGGGGAAAAAAGAAGCCAAATTGACTGAAATTAGAACCCTCTTGGCAGAAGAGATTGAACCAAAACTTGAAAAGTTAAGGGCTCAGAAGAGAACCTTTTTGGAGTATCAACAAACTCAGAGTGATTTGGAGACTTTATCGAGAGTTCTTGCTGCTTACAATTATGTGGACTGTTCTGAAAAATTCAATGAACAACTGAAACTCTTGAATGAGAGAGAGGCTGTTATGGAGGAAATGAATAAAACAGTTGAACGAATCAAAATCGAAATAGATAACTTGAATAACGATTTAGCCAATGTCAAAGTTCAAAGAGAGAAAGAAATGCAAAAGGATGGAAAGATCAAAGAGTTGGAAGCGTTGGAAAATCAAATCTCTGAAGAGATTACAAGACTCAACACTTCTAAAGATATAACCAAGGACAACTTGAAAGAGGAACAAGCTACAGTCAAGAAGGTTGAATCTCAAATAACTAAGTTGAAAGATCTCATAGACAACAGCAGTGATCTCTACCAGAATAAAGAAGCTGCTTATAATAATTCTAAGGCCAAACTTATAGAATTGAAAGAAGAGTTCAACAAGAAAGAAGAGCTTTTAAGCAGTTTATCGACTGGGGTTTCTACCAAAGGGTCTGGGTCTGTTGGATATATGGCACAATTGAAAGAAGTTAAAGATAATTTGAATGAATGTGTTACGTTTATCAAACTGTCTCAACTTAAGATTGAACATTTAACCAAACAGTTGAAAGAAGACAAGGCCAAATTAACTGATGCAAGAACGGAGTATGAACACTTGACCCAAGAGATCGAGACTTTCAAAAGTAAGATTCAAGCTAAAGAACAGGAACTCACTAATTTGGGTTATAATCCAACCAGAATTAACGAACTCAGACAACAAGAACAAAACTTACATAATCAAATCAGCAAGAACACCACCCAATTGGATTATTTAAGAAGAGAGGTCGGGAATGTTGAATTTCATTACTCCAAACCGTATGCCGATTTCGACACTTCTCTGGTGAAAGGAACGGCCGTGCAGTTGTTCAATCTTCAAGAAGGCCAAGAAGACAAGGCCATGGCATTGCAGATCTGTGCTGGAGGAAGACTATATAATGTGATTGTCCAGAGTTCAGACGACGCTTCCCAGTTGTTGGAGAAAGGACAGTTACGTAAAAGAGTAACTATAATCCCATTAGACAAGATCAATGCAAGACCTGTGACGGAACAAGCAGTCAAGCATGCTAAAACAATCAGTCCTGGAAAGGTAGAAATAGCTATTAATTTGATTGACTTCGACAGAGACTTGAATAAAGCTATGCAATTCATATTTGGAAGTACATTTATCTGTGACTCACCGGACGTGGCTAAAGCTGTGACGTTCGACCCGAAAGTGAAAGCCAGGTCGATCACCTTGGAAGGAGATATCTATGATCCTGAAGGAAACTTGTCAGGAGGGTCAAGAAAAAACACTTCGTCGTTGTTGATCACCATGCAGAAGTATAATAAGGTACAGAAAGTGCTTAGTCAATTGAAAGATGAGTTGTTCCAAGTTCAACAAGAGTTAAGAAGCTTTGAAGCTTTGAGTGAACAAACCAGAGCTTTACAAAATGACCTCAACATGGGAAAGCAGGAGTTGTTGATCTTGCAAAGGAAATTGGAAAACAATCAAGCCACCATCATCGTCAAGGATTATGAAACTAAACAACAGGAAGTGGAAAAGTTGAAGGAAGACATCAAAAGTAAAGAACAGCTTTCAAAGCAGTACAAGCAAGAAATGTCAAGGATTGAAACCGACATGAAAGAATTCAATAATGATAAAGGTAACAAACTCAAGCAGCTTGAAAAGGAAGTAAACAGTCTTCGTGGGAAAGTTGTAGAGAAAGAGGAAGAGATCAGCAGTCAGGAAGACGAGTTCCAGAATATAACAGTGGAGACTGACCAACGGAAAGCGGAACTCGATACTCTTAAGGAAAGTCACCAAGCCAGCCATAACTTGATTCTAGAATACACCCACACAATGTCCCAAACAGATTCGAAATTGGAAGAGTTGACCGAGGATATTGATCAAGCCAGGCAAGAATTAGAACAAGAAAAAGCTAACCTTCTAGGCCTCAATGAAGAAATGAATGAATTAATGTCCATAATCCAGAACAAAACAGACGAATCAAATGACACCGAGTTATCTATACAAAAATTAAATCACGACATTGAAAAAACCCGTCAAATTACGAGACAGTTGAAACAACGCCTAGACCTGCTAATTGAACAGTACGATTGGGTTGTTGATTCCAACATGGTTGAACGGTTGATTGAAGAGTATCCTAATTTCAACATTGAAACAAGTACCGAACAAGCTAATTTACTAGCAGACAAGTTTCAAGATATGAAGAGAAAGGTCAATACCAATATTATGAGTATGATTGATAATGTGGAGAAGAAAGAGGCTTCGTTGAAACACATGATCAGGACCATTGAAAAAGATAAATCCAAGATAATTAATACGATTGAAAAATTAAATGGATACAAACGTGATACTTTAAACACCACATATACAAAAGTGTCTTACGATTTTGGGAATATTTTTGCCGATTTATTACCTGGGTCATTTGCCAAATTAGTTCCGGTGGATACGGAGGACGTAACAAAAGGTCTTGAAGTAAAAGTCAAATTAGGAGCTGTTTGGAAAGAGAGTTTGGTTGAATTATCAGGTGGACAAAGATCTTTGATCGCCCTATCGTTAATCATGGCGCTTTTACAGTTCAAGCCAGCGCCAATGTACATTTTAGATGAAGTTGATGCAGCATTGGATTTGTCTCACACGCAAAATATTGGACATCTTATAAAGACCCGGTTCAAAGGCTCACAATTTATAGTCGTGTCCTTGAAAGAAGGAATGTTCACTAACGCTAACCGTGTGTTTAGGACTAGATTCCAAGACGGAACTTCGGTGGTATCAGTTTTATAATACAAATATTATGGAATTGTTTTTATGATTGTGATGGACCAAATACCAACCTACCCTCGGAATTCGCAGCAGATCCAAACTGATACTGCTTGGGGTTAGCCAAATAAACTTTGGCGCAGAAAATATCCAAACTATTTGCAGTAACTGGGTAAGTTATCATCGTTGATCATTATATGGAACTGATTGTTGTTTAGAACTTAAACCACAAAAAGGGGATTCAACAAAATATTCACCCCTTGCACCAAAAAAAAAATCCAACCCGCCTGCATCAAAAAGTTCCACCTGCTCCAAACCTCCACCTGCATCACCCGCAGTTCCCATGGACCACAACCCTTTTATTTTACATCAACAATAGACTTAAGGATAAACGAGATTTCCAAAGGGAAATTGCTGATCAATAACCACCTCAGCCGTTCCCCTAAAAAATCATCGACCCCGCCCACTGTGTTAATCGCCTGTGCCACCCGCTAGTGCCCTAAATCTAGATTTTTCTTCGCCTTCTCCCTTTTTCCCGTGCAAAGTGTAATTAAAGTTATTTTGTGAAAAGTCATATCCTAACCTATGGATTCCTTGTGAAGATAACGCATGAAAATAATAATTTTTTTTTTCAAAAAAACAATTTAAAAAATAAAATGTCGGGTCATAGAAGCATTGGTCACCAGCGACATTTCTCTGGGCTTTTTACGAACATTTCGTATTTAATCATTTAATTGTTTAAAATGATACCAAATTCTTCACCTTTGCTTGTTTCATGTTCATGAGTCACCTGAACCATCAAGGAATGAATTCGGCTATTCCTGGGTTTAGACAAACGGTTCTGCTGCCTGCTGCTGGTTTATCGCAACAACAACTGTCTCATCTGATGTTGTCTCCTTCGACGCTTTACCCCTTTAACTATCAACAACAACTGCAACAACTGCAGCAATTTCCGTCCCTGACACCTCCACTTCAAACGTCATCGGTGCTTTATTCGAACGCCACAGTTCCTTCATATCCTGGATCACAGGCATTATCGTCGTATTCGTTTCAGCAAACGAATCTGCCATCGATATCACAGGTTTCCAATAATGGCATGAATCAATCAGCTACGACCACAAATACATCTTCAAACACAAACACATCAAACGCAAATACTTCAAACCCCAATATTTCAGCTCCCACAAGTGGTTCTACCAACTATCAGAGTTTTTCACCTCATGAAGACGAAAATCAACTCCCTCCCTTGACAAACTATTACAACCAATATTACCCTTATAATTCACTTGAACTTCCCCCCATATCAAACTACACCGGAACACCCGTTCATGGCGCCGGCGTGGGTGTGGGCAGTGTCACTGGCGTCTCCAACTCCATGTCCAACCCCTCCGGTTCAGGGGTCAATTACCAGCAGGCTGGCAATTCTTACGCTAATCAAATGTACCAACAGGGGTTCAAGCCGTCTTTGAGCTCGCCAGCGTCTCATTCACTTGCTCAACTGTCTTATGCCCAATCAATGTCCCAATCCATGTCCTCCCAATCAATTTCCTCCCAGCTCCTGTCGTCTCAAGCCCTAGGATCCCAGTCCATGCTCCCACCAAATTTCCAACCAGACCACCACCACTACAGCCGCAAACCCCGCAAACAGAGTGCTACTGTACACAACATGACCCCCGAAACTGCTGCAAGGAACCGATGCACTTTATGTCAAAAACAGTTCAAACGGCCGTCGTCTTTACAAACTCATATGTACAGTCATACGGGAGAAAAGCTCTTTAAATGTCCTTGGGGAAGTTGTAATAAGGTGTTCAGCGTTAAAAGCAACATGACCAGACATTATAAGTTGCATCTTAAAGATAAACGAATGAGTGTCTAAAAACCTTAAACCCTAACGTGAAACGGCCCAACTGTAAAGTAAAATTTCCCAGTGGTGAACACTAAAACTGATGGTTTTACTTTATTTGAAGTTTTACTTTGTTTGAGTTTTTGCATCTCTGGCTTGTATATTACCTTGTTGTACCTACTTTTGTAACAATAATCTATAATTTCTTATCAATGTCGTTAGTAGCATGAACAAAGAAGATCATTTAATCATCGATGCATGAAAACCGTCAATCCGATCGAGGTCACGTGACTTTCACTAATTTCAAAAAAAAATCTCAGACTCAAAAGTTTCAATTTCAACTTTTACCTATGTTTAAACGGTTTTTATCATCCACTTTTAAGCCTCCTTTTGTGCCCCTTACAACCAATGGGTTCACAGAAGCTATAGGTAACACCCCCTTGATCAGATTACCCAAAATCTCCGATGCTATCAATAGAAATATTTATGCCAAAGCCGAGTTCATGAATCCGGGCGGTTCCATTAAAGATAGAGCGGCCTTGTACGTGATAAAAGACGCCGAGGAGAACCATGGTTTGACAGCGGGAGGAACTGTGGTCGAAGGTACTGCAGGTAACACAGGGATTGGATTGGCTCATGTGTGCAGATCTAGAGGGTACAAGTGTGTGATTTACATGCCCAATACCCAAGCTCAATCCAAGATCGATACTTTAAGACTTTTAGGAGCAGAGGTGCATCCTGTTCCCGCTGTGGCATTTGATAATCCCGAAAATTACAATCACCAAGCCAGAAGACATGCAGAGAGCTTGGATAATGCAGTGTGGACTAACCAGTTCGACAACATTGCCAATAGACAAGCACATATCGAAACCACGGGACCTGAAATATGGGCTCAATTGGATGGAAAAGTCGATGGGTTTACCTGTTCTACAGGTACAGGTGGTACTTTTGCAGGTATTACCAGATACTTGAAAACCATGGATCCTAATGTGCAATGTTACTTGGCTGATCCTCCAGGAAGTGTTCTTCACTCGTATGTTCAAAGTAAGGGACAAGAGATTGTCAGGGGTGGCTCTTCTTTCACTGAAGGTATTGGACAGGGTCGTGTCACCGACAATTTGAAACCAGAAATTGATTTGATAGATGATTCATTTAAGATCCCCGATGAAGAGTCTATTGTGATGTTATACAGACTTTTGGACGAAGAAGGAATCTATGTAGGAGGAACATCGGCTTTGAATGTTGTTGCAGCCATTCAATTGGCTGAAAAGTTACCTGAAGGAGCCAATGTTGTGACTATTTTGTGTGATTCTTGTCACAAGTACAGCGATAGAATTTTCAGCAAGTCATGGTTAGAAACCAAAGGATTGTACGAAGTTATTCCAGAGAACTTGAAGAAATATGCCAGTTTGCCATAGAGGGAACCAAGTGGAACTGAGTGGAACTGAGTGGAACAGACTGAAGGGCAAAAGACAATACAAACAAATGCAAGGACGTGTAAACTAACTGCAAACAAAGTGTACAAAGATCACAGAACCATCAACACTCATACAACCTCCAGAAGTCTACAAACCCTCCCAACCACCCCAACCACTCCATCACCCTCCATTCATAATGGCTGCAAAACTCAACACACATCATCTTTCTTACTCCTGGCCTCCTCTCCCACACTCGTCTCCTGCCCCCTTTGTGTCCCTTTCTCTTGTCCCTTTCTCTTGTCCCTCTTCCGTTTGTACTGGTTTGTACACTATCCCCTGTCCCCACCACCTCGTCCAAAGGTTAAGGTCGTGTGCCGCGTCAAACGGTGATGATTGTGTAGGTGTAAAGTCTCAGAAAAATTTTCCACACAAAAAGCGTCTGACAAAATAGCCATGGATCAACAGATTAACCAAGCTGTTGCAATCGCTTTGAGCAGAGACAGTGGTCAGGAGTTGAAAGAACAGGCCATCGAGTTCATCAATGCGATCAAATCCACAAAAGAAGGCTATGAATCGTGTCTTCTGATTCTTCTCAAGGACCAGATAAATGACGAGTTCAAGTTCTTTATTTTTCAAGTTATAGAAGAAAATTTGGAAAATTTAAGCGAAAAAGAGTTGTTTGATCTAGAGCTGAAGTTGTTCCAGAATTTTCAGCAAACCATCTTGGTGAATAAGCTCCAAGAGTCTACATATATCAAAAATAAGTTTGTCAATTTGATCTCGAAAATCTTCTGTGTGAACTATTTGAACACAAACCCCAATTTTTTGAAGAACTGGTTGGATTTATTGGCGGAATATGATATGAATGACGTATTGGTTGACTATTACTTGCGGTTGATGATGTCTATTCATGAAGAAATTGGTGACAAATTGATCAATCGAGATAGTGTTGTTAACGAGAGAAATCAGTACTTGAAGGATAAGATAAGAACTGACGATATGAAACTTTTGATTGAAAGTTGGTATAAGATCTTACAGATCAGTTACAACACTGATCAAAAGGATAATATGGATCATTGTTTGATCATTATCGGACAATATGTTCAATGGATGGAGATCTCATTATTTATCCAACAAAAACTGTATTTGGAATTGATCAACTCTATTTTGATCAACAAGTTGAACTCCCAAGGATGTATTACTATCATTGAAATTCTTAGCAAGAAAATGAAACCAATAAAGAAGTTTGAGTTGTTGAATTTGTTTGATATTTCAAGTCTATTGGGTAACTTAAACGTTGGTAGCTTAAATTTGGATTTCTGTGAAAACTTGGCTAAATTGATCAATACTATCTGTTTAGAGATGACACTGATCTTAGATCAACTCCCAAATGACTTGTCTACTGAAACTTTCAACAAATTACTCACTTATTGGCCGTTTGTCTTGACCTTTCTTTCAAATGAATATGATGAGATCTCATTTCAAGTGTTTCCTTTCATTCAATTGTATTTGAGTTCTTGCAAAAAGAATAACGGGCTTATTTTAAAGGATTTATTTGAGAGCTTATTGAACAAGATTGTGTTGAAGATGAAGTACGATGATGATATAGATGAGGATGATGACGATATGATTTCGGAGTTCAAAGAGTTCAGAAGTAAATTGAAGACTTTTCAAGACTTAATTGCTTCTTTATTGCCAGAACTTTACTTGACGGTTTTGCCAACCGTTTTGAATCAGTTCTTGTTTGGAAATTCGTGGTCTGATGTGGAATTGGGATTGTTTGAGTTAATCAACTTCAATGATTCCATTAGGAACAATGCTATAAACTTTCCAAAAGCTGAAATTATGACATCTAAACCGATGGAAATCAATATCAACTTCTTCATCAAACTTATTAATGAAATATCAATTGATAAGTTCTCTCATGTGTTGAACCAGTTGAATTTATTTGAAATCATCATTAAATTTTATCCTAACTTAACCAATGACATTAAGTTGAATGAAGAATTCAACATCAAAATATTGAACATTTTCATCAGTGAAATAGGAATCTTCAACAAGACAGATAGAGTGAAATTCAGATGTTGGTACTTATTCTTCAGATTGGTGAAACTTATCAAACCGGCCCTTTTAACGAACGAAATGTTCTTGAATGATTTGTTCATCAATCTTAACAATTTGCTTACTATAAAACCCGAACCTGAAGTAGAAGATAAAGAGAATGAAGAGTTGGTTTCATTCAACAATCAATTGCATCTTTTCGAATCAGTTGGACATTTGATTTCAATCTATAAAGTCAGCGAGTCTATTAAGCTCAAATTCATGTCACTTCTTTTGCAACCGATATTTGACGACTTGGAAAGATTGATGAAAGTGCCATCTGATAAAGTTGTGATTCTTCAAATGCATCACAACTTAATAGCCATTGGTACCTTTATTAAAGGATACCATTACGAAGTCAAGAACACTTACGGACAAGAAACCCTAGAAAAATTTATGAACTGTTCCACCATTGTAACAATAATACTAGAAAACTAC
Source organism: Yamadazyma dushanensis (assembly GCA_030571835.1). Taxonomy (NCBI): domain Eukaryota; kingdom Fungi; phylum Ascomycota; class Pichiomycetes; order Serinales; family Debaryomycetaceae; genus Yamadazyma; species Yamadazyma dushanensis. Next base: position 509,281 of record JAJLYZ010000009.1, on the reverse strand, counting down.
AGCAAGTTCGAATTGGTCAGAGAGAGCTGTAAGTTTTGTATGGCAAGATTAATCCCTATATTAAAGGATCTTGTCATTAATGATTTGAATAAAGTTGTCACAGTTTACTTAAGCAACGATATTAAAGTCAATGAACTAAATGAGTTTATTGCATTTGTCAACCAAGTGATTCATTTGTACCAAAACAACGAAAACATCTACAACTTGCTTAATAACTTGTTGACACCATTGATTGAAAAATCATTAGAAACCATCAAGTACCTTGCCACCATTCCATACCATGAAAATCCCGAACTGTTAAGAGATAGAGTATACCTCAAAAAGTCACTCTTCACACTTATTTCCACCATCGTCATGAACCATCAAACGAGTCTTTTCATCACCGAATCCAATAAGTTGATGTTTAAAGTGTTGATCGACGAAGTGTTCGAAACAGTTTACGATGTTCAATTAGATCCCGAATTGACATTGAACAAATTGGGAGTGGTACAAATAGCCAACTTGGTTGGAATATTCCAACACGGCAAAATCAACGACGCTAAAGACAAATTCGTCACAGTGAGTTCAGCCGAAGGTATTGATGAGTATTTGATCAGTAACTCAATCGAACTCATTTTCAAATTATCCTTTGATGCTACAGTGCTAAGCCAATCAAACAAAAGTATGATCCAAGAGCTTGCATCCCTCCTCAAAGTACTTCAAACAAGCAACAAGGAGTTTGCAGCCACATTATCTACGTTTCTCCAAGGTAATGGTATAAATGAGAATCTCCGAGTCACCTTAATAGAAAATTTGGTCAAACTCGACACCAAGTCTTTCAAAGCGATTTTCATCCAATTCATCAACGAATTGAACAAATAATCCAACTTTGCATGTACAATCAGTTCAAACACGACTGTATATATAGATCATCTGATTGTACCTTGATAATATAATTTATATAAACTCATCGTTCCTGTAGATAAATCTCTTAAAATCTCATCGTGAAAAAGTTGAAAATTTATATCCACTAAAATCATGAACAACCAACCAGTTGAAATACCTCCAAAAGACGAGGAAGAATTGGCTTTGGAGAAATTGGTGTTTGGAGACTTTGATAGCTTCGAAGCCAACTTGAAAAATGTCGACAATTTGTTGGAATTCTCTGAAGATGAGTACTCGCAAGAATCGAGCGATGAGCAAAGCGATCAAGACTCAGAAGACATGTTCTTTATAGACGAAGGACAAGATGGAGATAATGACGGTATGGAGGTGGACAGTGAACCTTCTAGTGAAGATAGTAGCAGTTCAGACTCGGAAGATGCATGGAGTGACAGTGAAGATGAGAGAGTTTCTATCTCATTAATTGGATCAGATAAATTAAAGAAGTTAAGAACCACACAAGAAGATGACTATATAAGTGGAAAAACGTATGTGAAACGGTTAAGATCACAATTTGAGAAGATATACCCAAGACCTGGTTGGGTAGAACAAGAAGTGGTTGAAAATGAATCATCCACAAACTCTTTATTGAGTATGTTGAACCAAACCGATAAATTTGTATCTACCAAACAATTGAAGTTAATATCACCGAATAAGATCTCGATGACCAGACTAAAAGATGCAAATCAAACCAGAAGATCCAAAGGTGCCATACAATCATTATGTTTCCATAACAAACAACCGTTACTTTTAACGGGAGGTTTTGATAGAACTTTAAGAATCTATCATATAGACGGTAAGATCAATAGTTTGGTGACTAGTTTGTTCCTCAAGGATTCTCCTGTATACACCACGTATTTCCTGAACTTGGTCACACAGGATAGAAAGAACTTGATCTTTGCGGCAGGAAGAAGGCGGTACATGAATAAATGGGATATAAATACTGGAGAGGTGGAAAAGATCAGTAGAATGTATGGACAAGATAAGTTCCAGAAGTCCATGGAGTACTTCAAGATCAGCCCTAAAGGTACATACATAGGATTGACAGGGTCCAGTGGATACTGTAACATTCTCGATGGATTAACAGGTCAATACCAGAAGAATTATAAGATAGAAGGTACTATAATAGACTTTGAAATCACCAACGATGAGAAGGTTATTATTATCGTCAACACCATGGGAGAAGTATGGGAGTTTGACATGGACACCGACAAATTGATCAGAAGATGGCAGGATGAAAGTGGAGTGGGTATAACCAAGATTAAAGTAGGAGGTTCTAAGAACAGATGGTTGGCTATTGGATCCAATAATGGGATAGTCAACTTATACGACCGTCACAGCACCAATACGACCAAACCATTCAAAACTGTGGATAATCTTATCACTACTATCTCCAGTCTTCAGTTTAATGCAGACGGTCAGATTCTTGTGATAGCTTCAAGAGCTAAAAGAGATGCTTTGAGACTCGTTCATTCACCGTCGGGAAACGTCTATTCTAATTGGCCTACTAGTGGAACTCCTTTGGGAAAGGTTACGGCTGTAGGATTTTCTCCAGATAACCAACTTTTGGCTATTGGAAACGAGTCTGGGAAGGTGACGCTTTGGAGAATGAATCATTATTAGAAGAATAGCATGAATAAGCATGAATAAGCATGAATAAAAGTACGAATAAGCCTGAGCTGTAATTGTGGGGGTGGTTCACGTGATCTCTGGGTTGTATGGTTGTGGAGTGTGTTGGCTCTGGGATACTGTCAGGTCAAGATCGATGGTAATTCGATATTCTCACGTGATCAAAGGTCACGTGACTGCACAACCTGACCTGACCTGTAGCCACCACGCTATCACGTGACCACCGCTTTTTTCACTCTATCACGTGATCTATACCTCCCCTACTCACACCTCTTCCATCCACTCCCCCTCACGTGACATCATCTTCAAATACTCTCCCTCACTATTTTTTCATTAAACATCATGCCAGTTGTTGGATTACCGTACGTAAAACACCACAAAACCTCGTCAAAACTTAACTAACCGACCAGAAAATCTCACAACAAGTACAGAGATCCTAAAACCTTTGAAATCACTCCTGCTCTCTACAGAGTCAGATCGCAGTACTTCACAAGAAATTTCATTGGTTTATTTGTTGTCACTGCTATTCCTCTTGGTGTTTACATGTATACTTGGAAGGTGTTAACCGCCGATGATTTGAGTGATATACCAGTGCCACCAATCTCCGACGAAGCTTTGGCCAAATTGAAGAAAGAACACAAGAAGTAGGTAGTAGTAGTTCACTTGTAAATATCATGCTATAAAAGTTATTAATGGGAAAATGCATATGCGTAGTTAATTGAAGTCGAGTTAATGGAAGTCCAGTTAATTGAAGTCGAGTTCGGAGTCGGAGTCGGAGTCGAGGAAGTCTCTTGTGGGATATGTTGTTTTGGGGTTGAGTGTTTTGGGCGTTTTAGACCTCCTGGGTGTTGATGATGCTGTAGAAGTGTTTGACTTTATGTCTATGTCTTTCAATGGATAAGAAGGAGATGATGGTCTTGGACTTGAAGGTCTGTGACTTGAATGTCTGGGACTTGACTCGATAGACTCCTTCTCCAGAATGTCCGATTCTATCAGATGATCTATCGTCTGTGAATTATCAATCGAACGTGAATTGTCAAGTCTCAGATTATCCAGTTCATCTATTATATCCTTTTTGGGGTACACTCCTTTAATCTTCTCTTCATCCGTTTCTTCTAATGGATACATCCGTTTAGGTGGTTCATCTCCTCCTCTGATGACTTTTCTATAGTTTTTGTCATATAATGAAATGCCTCTCATTGGGTATGGGGTGTTAGAATCTATGGATTGGGACGATTCTGACCGGGAAACACTTGATACTGGAAACCCTGAAACTGGAAGAGACTCTGATCTAGGAAGGACATTTTCGACTCTTTCAAAAGGGTTTCCTCCCGATTCAAATGGGTTCTCAGACTGTTGGAGCTGAGGCAATGGCTGTGTATGTACAGAAGTCTGGGAATGGTTTAAATGCTGGAATGGTTGGCTTTGTGCAATGTGTGGTGGGTCTGGTCTTGTAGGCTCATAAGCTCTCGTAGGCTCAGTATAAGATCTCAATTGTGGAGGAGGTGGTCTTTCTGTGTACCTTCTGTCTCCGTCATAAACAAGAGACGATTGTGACATACTCTTATTCATCATCAGATCATAACCCACAAGTTGAGCTCTTGAATCTTCAAAAGGATTTCTGGAAGAATCAATATTAAATGATTCAACACTATAGTTTCTCACAGGTTGGAAGTCTGGTTTTTGGTTAGTTTGTGGCGTCAAAGTATCACTACTGGAATCTCTACTTTGTGCTTGATCACCGAATGGATTGATATCTTGTAAACTGTAAGATTCATATAACTTGTTGTTATCATTATAACCAGCACCTTTTGCGGTATAAGTGAAATCTTTGGTAAATGATTGACTATCGTTCAACAATGGATTGTTAAGGATTTCATTAGCATCCAATATACCCCTTTGGATCAATTCGTTCTTTGGTCTGTGGTGCTTCAATACCAAATCTCTCACTTTATCATTAACAATCTTACAACAATACTTCTTCAACAGCTTGAAACCTCGTTTCCTCAACTTCACCTTAACTGGTATCCAACATAACATACCAGCCACAAATATGAAGAAGAAAAATGACCAGATAACCAAAGATAAGCACATGAATGATAAAATAATCGATAACCTCAAATTAGTGGTAGCTATCTTTCTGATATTAGCAATTATATCGTTTGAAATATCTCCATCAGTTGCATAATACCTCAAAGTCAAAATATTGATCACCTGTCTTGGGGTATCAGCCACCAATATCTGTAAAGCATTATCCATCTCATTATAAGCCAAAAAGCATGCAAAATCAAAAAAGTTATCAGTATCTATTTTGTGGAACAAGCAAAAGTAATTGTAGGATCTCACAGTATACAAGATCCTAGCTATCTGATTGACATAAGCCAAAGCAATGTTTCGAGTTCTATATGTGTGAATAGCCCATAACCAATGGTACAACAATAAACAGAACTGGAAAATGATACATCCCGTGAATATCCACTTAGCCACCGAGTAAGCATATGGTTTGTAATCATCTGAAGACCACCGATGGAAAACAAGGATATTCAAGCACGTATAAATGTCCGAACCTAACAAGATCCATGATAAAAAGATCATTATCCACACCCACATATACGCGATCACCGTCAAGAAACGAGTGTTCTGGAACCTGTCGACATCTATTAGATCAAAGGTCGAATGATCCAACTTGTACTTGGTGATCTCCCTTTGGGCATTGAACCCAATATTGGAGGACATTTTAAAGATTCAATTTAACGCTTGACGCGAGGCTTGTTTTAAATAGTTTCAGTTTTGGGTTTCAAAGGTTTCAAGAGGTTTCAAACCTCTATGGTAATATGCAGGAATGAGTATGCATCGTAAATCCTGGTCTAGATTTACAAGATCCGCATGCAGGAGGCTGCACGTAGAGAGATAGAGATACAGACACAGATACAGACACAGACACACTTTTCAAGGACTTATTTACAGACACGATCTAAGTTTACAGTTTAACGCTTTAACGGTTTACACCATTTAAAGGCTCTATTTTGCACTTATTTACTGCTATTTACTGCAATTATGAAACTGTTGACTTATACTTGTCAACTACTCTTATCTAAAGATCTATGCCAAGTTCTGTCAACAGGGAAGATGTACTTGGAACACTTGAGACAAAGGGTACTTGGGTCTATCTTAACTTGAGACAAAGGGCACTCCAATCTACTTGCCATAGTTTCCACTCTAGCGAGTTGTATCACAGAATCATGTGTCACCTCCCATTCACCTCCTGGGCCTCATCCTACTTGTACTTGGCCAATAACTTACTAGCCTCTGCCTTCAAATCCTCTTGATCACTGGATGCCAATTCACTCAACACATTCAAACATGCTTGTTTCACCGGTGGTCTGAACATGATCAAAAACTGAAGCGATAAGAATCCAAGCTTGATTCTCACGGGATCGAAACACAACGATTTGATTCTATTAACCAGATCCTCTGTTAAAAGCGGTAAATCACTGAGTAACCGTATAAACACCTTTCTATCGTTACTTTCCAAAAACGGAATAATAGAATCCAATACTTTGCCACTCCATTGATCATATATCGGTGTTTTTATGGTATTTTTCTTCTCTTCGAATTGCTTACTGATTTCAACAGCTAAATCTGTTATTTTCCCTTCTTCATACTCTTTTGTAAGCTGTTCTTTTATATCTTTCTTGAGTTTAAGCTCACTGGTGACAATTTCACTATACCATTCTTCATTCAACCACTCAATTATGATATCGATTCTACTGTGAATATTTTCAAGGAAATAGTCGAAAATAGCTGTTCTGATCATATCACTAAGTTCATCATTCTTAGCTCCATCAACAGTTTCAGCTTCATGTGAGCTTTTCATTCCTCTAGTAGCTAATCTTGTCAAGATCACCAACCACGAATTCTTCCCCCAGTTCTCAATGGCTATCTTGGTAAGCTCTTTATTGGCACCTTCTGCTGTATCGAGGTCAGCTTTAACATCTTCTACTTCTTTCTTGCTCATTTGTGATACTTTGAAGAAGTTCTGTATGATTAACCTTATCTGCTCCCTCTTGTCTTGGAAAGAAAGCTCTCTTGGTGGTGGTAGATTATACACATCGGTGGCATCATATCCTTTATTTATATCATCATCTTCATCATCATCTTCATCCATACCATTATCAAGTTTTCCACGTTTACCACCTCCTTCGGAATCTCCATCGTATCTTCTCTTTCTAGCGTTGATCTCACTCATGGCTTGGTTTTGTTGCAACTTCGAACTATTGGAGAGCACATACTTATACCTTTCGGAAATGATATCCAAAGCCTTATTCAACTTTCCAGAATCTACCTCATTCAAAGCAGCTATGGTCATAGATATAAGTGTGTGTTGTGGCAAAGATGCCAAATCGAAATTGTTTAGCTCATCTGTTGGATCCGTTAAACAGTATAAATTCTTATAATCAAGAGTTTCCATTTTCTTTGACCCGTTAGCAAATCCTTCAAATGGTTTCTTCTTGATCTTAGAATCTTGTGGTGATGGGTCTACTATGTTCTTTTTTCTTATGTCATCACCACGTTCGGTCAAAATAGTAAGTTTCTGGTTTAAAGCCTGTTGAAATTTAGGTGGAACAAGCTGGTATTTAAACATATGGTTAATAAAAATTCTTAGCAACCTATCCACATACTTCTGACTCAATTTGTACTCTTCAATAGTTTGATAATTAGACTGATACTTATCCTTTGTATCGAGTTTCTCAACTGTAGACAAGATTTTAGGGACAAATTGACTCTTTCTTTTAACCAAAACCGTCAAATACACTAATAATGGGTTCATTAATTGTGGAATCAACGTATCATAATTCAATATGCTCAATAAATTGTCCAATAATCCTATAGCTTCAGCCAGTACAGCTTGTTTTTTGATTAACGAGTGATGAGAATGAATGAAATTACCATTGAAACTATCAACTTGTGAGTCACTAGGAGTTTGGTAATCAATAACCAACACTATGAACTTAATAAGTTGGATTTTACATATCAAATTCCTATACTTATCATGTTCTTCAGTATCACTAGGTTCCAATGGAAACACACTATTGAACTTACTTGTCAAACTGATTTTAAGATTGTTCAATTTGGCCCATATAGGATCACATCCATCGTTATCATTCACATATCGGAACACCAACTTGTACACAACAATTGAAGTATCAATGACATTTTGAAACATCTTCAAGTCTTTCTCATTCGATAACAACACCAAAGCATCAAGAGAATCAATGGCCAAGTCCACCTTATCACCAGACCCCAAAACACTATCGTCACTCTCAAACGAGTCCTTAAGAAACGTAGAACACCAGAGTCTGATTGACGGTTCTGGATTACTAGCAAAGTTGAGAATTTGTCGAAGCACTTGTGGAAACGTTTCCTTGCTTGAAAACGCCAAATTTTTAGCTTCGTTCAATTGGCTGATGATTTGAGATGCTGTTAACGCCGACATGTTCACCAGTTGACCTTTTGTGGTTTATATGACTCAGTGCCAAACAATTTAGATGAATTGTCTATTAGTGAAAAACCATTCAGAAAATCGCGATGTTTTTCAAGGCCCTTCATTTTCAACCTTCTGTGCATTCACGTTAAATGAACAGTATCCACGACATGGTGGCCATTGACCGGCACGAAGTGGACAACTGTAAAGCCCCTCGTGATAGTTATGGAGTTGTTGGGGAATTTCCTCGGTTAAGAGAGGTTAATTACGGAACTGTTGTCAAATCAAGATCGCATTTCCAATTTCATAACCTTCAATTGTGTCCCACAGGACCGCCGGATTTGTTGCATTACGGGGTGTATGCAGGGGTAACGTCGTCACATTTCACCAACGATGATTTCAATGTGTCCAATTTCAAGACTGATAAAGAAGACGACGGATACGTGGGTTATTACCACTATTTAAATGGTATCAAACATCTGGTTTTTCACTCGATTGAGAACTACATTCTTTCGGTCATGGGTATCCAGTACAGGAACGACGGGTACTTTTTCACAAACACTGATTTGTTTCAAGATCACAAGAAAGACGTGGTGGTGACCTATTGCAGTTATAATATCTTCAGTCAAACTGAGTTTAGGTTGAAGTACGTGTTCACACCAATATCTATATCAAAGAAGACTATTCTGATAGATAAGTCGTTTCAGGTGATACCGAACGATGGAAGTAAGACCAATACTTCATTGAATCTTAATAAGTTGCCTGACACTATTTGGCAAGAGTTAAATTGTTCGCTGTTGATACGTTTATTTGTACAATTAGACGATCCATCTAAGCAATTACCAGGATTGATTAGTTTAAATGATCATTTGATGACAAAGGACAGTATTAGAGATTGCTTGAGGTTGTTAGTTCAATTCTTACCCAAGGGATTTTTGTGTGATAGTGATCCACATTTTGGTGTGGTGACCAGTTGTGCTAATGGTTCTAATAAGCAATTGGTTAAAACTAGTGTTTACAGAAACAGATTGATAGATACTATATGTCGATTATGTGAACTAGATTCCACGGGTGGGTCAATTGGTTATACAATTGCCCAGATTGAGAGTTTACAAAATGGATCCACTCTTGGTCCTTGGACATATGTTATACTAAAACTTTTGAAGCTTCCAAATGGTAACAACAACTCCAGGAAGTTCTTGGATCTCATCCACTTGTTCTACCAGAATAATGACATTTTCAGTACCCAATCTTGCTTGATACTCATTGAACAAGTGAAGTTTTTGATTTCAAAGAATGATTATGCTAAAGCTTTGAGTATAGCTAAGGTTACAATCAAGATTCTACCTTTGGATTTCGACAGTTGGTATTATCTTGCATTGTGCTATTCTTTATTAGAGGATTACGAAGCTGCATTGTCCACCATCAATTCGTTTCCAGTGTCTTTGAATGATAACAACACCAACATTGTTTCGGGAGTTCCAGACGAGTTTTCCCTGACTTTCATCACCAACTACAACAACAACAAGGAACCAATCTCCGAAAAAACCTTCTTGAAATACTTCCCACCACCCAAAAGTTTCGTGAATTCTTTGTACCAAGAAGTGACACAGAAAGAAACCAGTGGGAAGATAAAACTACTTTGGGACGATCTATTTGTGTTCAATGGAAACTCCAGACATCCTATCATGGGAAATCAGTTCTACCAATCACCTTTGGTTTGTCGGTCAGCCAAAGAAGTATCATTGGTTGACTCCAATCTCATTAAACTAGTTGGAATGAACTCAGCTAAGATCAAATTATCTGGTTATTCGTCCAACAACTCGAGTTCATCGTTACTTGATTTCAGTAGCAGGTCTACTTGGGGAAGATCTTATGATCTTTTGTCGTTTATTGTTGCAAAAATCGGATGGGACCATATGGTTGAAATAAAAGATACCATCTTTAAAGATGGACAAATAGCAGCAGTTGAAGTTAACAGCGACCAAAAGAAGAGTAGATGTGAACCATGGCTTGACCAGCTTTTCTTCACTATTGTACAAGATTTACGAAGCTTGACGTTAATCAATGCTCCTGATAGAGAACCAAATCATAGTGTTTTAGAGTGGGAAATCTTAGGATTACTTGGCTGGAACGTTAAGTACAATCTTAAAGGATCTATAAGTTCCTTAATCACCAGTGCATTACATAATGAAAAGTTTGATTTCAATTACTTTGGTTCAAATCAATTGTTGATGATATATGACGAATTTATCCTAAGTGAATTGAATGATTCACAAATTGATGTGTTTAATGACGAATACTCCAAATCTTCATATACCAACAAATTGATCTTGAGACATAACGAAAAGCTTTTCAGATCTTTCACTACCAATATGGTCAATGACTATTTAACAGTTGATTTCATTCTTCTAATTATCATCAGATTAACAAGTTGGAACTTGAGATGGTACCAATACGTACCTAATTACTTGATCAACAAGGTTTTGATGAAGTTGATCCTTCTTCATTCGTCAGAGTTCATCATCTCCAAGTTTAAGATTGTTTTCGAACAGAACAAGAAGAAAACTACAGAGAAGTATCGGATGTTTGGATGGAAAACTCGATCAGAAGATACATCCAACAATTTCGATCCGGATGATACAATTATTGACCACTTGGAACAGACGATTAGTTGGTTAGAGAGAATCAGTAAGTAAAAGTAGCTGACAAGTAGCTGACACCTGAAAAGCAACTGACAAGTATCTGACAAGTATCTGACAAGTATATTGCATAATATAGCATTCACGAGATGAGATATTCACACGAGACTCACATCATCCCAAACTTCCAATCTTCCACATCTATTGGTCTTTCTCTTCTTTCTTTTCAGCCCTCTGTTTTCCCAAAACCTTCTTTCTTTGTCTCAACAAGTGACTATATAAGTGAACCAAAGCTGGAATATAAAACACCAAATTGACAATGAAGAAATAGTACAACATTTGACCTCCCACAGCAGTAGCCTCATCTAAAGAAAGGTACATGATCAACATCTCCGAACCAACACCAATTGGGTACAACACAATGAAACAAGTGTATCTCAAGTACACCAACCAGTAAGGAACTTCACCTTTCAAACTGCTAGCATGGTAACTGTATTTGATAATCTCACTCAAAGCCCAAGCAATAGACACAGAAATGTAACTCCAATGACCGTTTGCTGGACTGTTTGGCAACATCTGCCACACTCCCCACACCACCAAGAGTCTCGAGTAAACTTGCATTCCTGTAGTGAACAAAGAAGCCCTGACAACTCCGGCTGCTGCATTGTATACTTCAACTAACGCCAAAGTTTGGATAATCGTTGTAATTTTATTGGTTTTTTCAAACGCTAAAGGCTGACCCAAAGCAGTACCCAAGAACACAGCATTGAAGAGAACAATGGACCACAATGAACTGGAAACCGAATTATAAGATATCAACCATTTGCTAGGATGTCCTGACATTTTGTTGGATTTTGAGATTTTTTCTGGCAATTTTTCAGTAGTTTTTGTATTAATTTTTCACCCATTGTCAGTAGTGTTGAATCAACAAGACCACTTTTTTATGTTGTTTTGTCCTTCTTGTTTCCCAAAACCTTTCTTCTCTGCTTCCACATGTACGTGTACAACCAATAAAACCCTGGAATGTACAAACTGAACCCAAACAAAAAGAAGTAATAATGGAACAGTGATTTCACATACTCAAGCGAATCGTATATCACCACCGGTTCGGTAACTAACCCCAAAGGATAAAGAACAATAAAAGCAGAGTATCGAAGCCAATTCAACCAATCCGGAACCTCTTTCCCGTTGAGCTTGAGTACATAGTACGGGTATCTGATTATCTCCACCGAGGACCATGCGGCAGTTAATCCGGGGAAAGCATATTTGTTAAAGTTACCAGGACTTTCTGGGATCAAATAACACACACCTGTAGTGATTGAGCAACGAGCAAAGAACTGAAGCGCTGTGGTTGCCACTGGCGACTTTGTGATTCCCAAGGCGCTGTGGGTGATTTCCACCACGGCGTTTAATGTTTGGGTGAATACCAAAAGTTTGTGGGGAAAGACGTTGTAATTGTGAGTGGTATAGATGGTTTCACCGCCAATTGCAAGAGTGTACAAATCCACGACGTTTGATAAAGCGATCAACATCCACAAGACGGCAGAAACGCCATTGTAAAATGTTAAGTAGTTGGTCTTTAAAGACATGAACGTGAATATGAAAATTTCAATTTGCGATTTCTACATTTTAATTTATTGACTATAAATATCATCAGTATCAGATCCTGAAGAATTGAAGGACCAGTACTTGGAACAAGATGGGAAATACACCAGCCCACTTGTGCTACTTGATGTACTTCTTCAAAATCGTATTCACTCCAAACTCATCATTAGCTATCAAGTTCTGATCCCAATCCACCACTAAAGGTGGCAAAAACACCTCTGTAGAATCAATTCCAAGATCCGGATGGTCATGGATCTGAAGGAATGCATCCACCACCATAGCGTATTCCGCCTCATTGAATAATTTCATACCATTGGACAGTAATCTCCCCAATTCCAAGGGTGACTTGATAGTAGTTCTATTTTGCCCCATTTTCTTATCGGATTTGCCCCCAAGGAACGGGAAACAGCTCTTCAATGCATTCTTACTATAATTGTCCTTCAAACAGCTATGAGCAATTAGATCATATTGATCATAAGTAGGTAAAGTGTTTTCCATCAAATCCACCAACATTTTGGTCTTTTCCACATTAACTCTATCATTGGCCTTTGTAAGTATTCCATACAATTTGTTCAGCAACGCTATTTTGTTATTGTGAAATATGGTGATGGTGGCCGGTGAGCTCTGTAACGTTTTAAACATTGACATTTTTTAAGGTTGGAAAAAACAAGGGAATTGTTGCCCTTTTTATAGTGTCAGTTTTAGTTTTAGATTTAGACGCATGGCACCCCGGATTTTAATGGCCTCCTTTGTTCCGCGTTTTTTGAGTCACTGATAATCATTTTCAAATATATCAATTAAAACTATGTGTCGTTTTATGATTTTCAAGGGCAAAGAGCCGATGATGTTGGAGGATTTGCTTACCAAGCCGGCTCATTCGATCATCAACCAGAGCTTTGATTCAAGGTTGAGATTGGATATGAGAAATCCTGTAAATGGTGACGGATTTGGTGTCGGGTATTATTCAACAGGCCATCAGCCATGTATTTTCAAAGCCATAACTCCCGCTTGGAACAACGTCAACTTGAACAACTTGGCGACATGTACAAAGTCAAGCTTGGTGTTTGGTCACGTCAGAGCGTCGACTCAGGGGGTTTTAGCTGAGATTAATTGTCATCCTTTCTCATTTGGAAAGATTATGTTCATGCACAATGGAGGAATACTGGCGTTTAATTTGATGAAGAAGACCATGATTAATCATATAGAAGACAAGTTCTTTTTGCTCATTCAAGGCGGTACCGACTCCGAATGTTGTTTTGTGTTGTTCCTTGATACCCTATATAAAATGGGTTATGATCCGGAAGATGAGAGTGTCAAATTTACGCATCAGGTGTTGAGACAGGCTTTATTAACCACCATTGAATTGATTAAAACTTGGCAGTTGAAGTTCACAGATGAGCCTTCTTTATTGAACTTTGCTGTTACCGATGGTGAATCGATTGTGGTAAGCAGGTATATCACTTCTAAAACTGATGAAGCTGCTTCTTTGCATTTTAGTACAGGGTCCAGATTCTTTGAGTATGAACCGGGGTTATTTAAGATGGAACGGATGGACAGGGCTCAGGATGTGATATTTGTGGCCAGTGAGCCTTTGACATTCGAAAGGAATGATTGGATGTGTGTGCCTTCGAATACCACTATTACTATAAGTAGTACCAATTCGGTGTTGATGCATCCTATAAAGGACGAATTCTACGAGGCTGGAAATAATAGATCTAATGCATTGGCTTTGAGTAAGGGATTAATTGGTGGAGTACCCAAGAAGCCTGAATCTGAACCGATATCAGCTCATTAAGAAACCATCGAATGAGTCCAAAGAGTCCATTGAATGAGTTCATTCACATCATCAAATTGTCTTGCATTGCATTGCAGCTCCAGCTTCCACTCGTCTTAATCTTACCATCATCTCATTAATCTGTTTATTGGTTACACATGCTAAATCATGATCAAGGTCATTAAAATTAAAGTCAAATATGTATAAATAGTACAACGTAACAATCGTCATTCATTAACCCTGTTGCACCTACCCCTTACTAGCAGCTCTCGTCAACTTAGGCGCCGTACTATCTTCTTCGTCCGATTCCGAAGACGTCGAGTCACTGTCACTGTCTTGTTCCATCTCCAAAGCGTTCTTTTCTGAAATCAATGCTCCTGTATCATCATACAACGGGTTGAATTTCTTATACGATTTTCCGTCATCATGTGGGTCGATGTAATCTTCATCATCTTCTTCTATATCATCGGTATGTTCAGTCGATTTCAATTCTTCTTCATCACTTGAAACATCGTCATCAGAACTCTTATTTCCAACTGAATTAGACACTTCGGTTGAGGCAGTATTGACGAGTTCTTGTGTCATATACTTCGAGAAATGGTCATCTTCATCTTCAGATTCTGATTCATCACTGGAACTCTTCAAATGCTTTTTAACAGCAGATCCTGCTTCAAATGTCTCAGCTGGTTGGTCCTCTCTTTGATCATTGAATGCAAAGAAAGACCCATCTTCGCCGTCTTCTCCTGTATGAATAAGATCTTCTCTTTCTTCGTCGTCTTCGTCAACAATGTCATGTTCCTCGTCGTCATCCACATCGTCTGCATCGTCTACATCCTCATCTTCTCCCCCTCCGAGAATAGCATTATACTTTTCTCTGGTATCATACAACACGTCGTTGACATAGGTTTCCCATGCAGGTTCAGATGTCTTGAAATCAATGAGTTCGCTTAAAGTATTGGTGGGGTAAGATTGAATGAATTTCACTACTTCTTCAGCAATCAATGTCAAGTGTCCCATATATCCAAGTCTTAACCCATTGTTCTCTTCTTCGAACTTAGCACAGTAATCTTGACCGTAAATGATCTTATTGGTAATATCACCTCTATCAAATAAATCAATGGCCAAGAACTTATTGAATCCAATATCCATAGACCCATTCAATACTTGTTGAACAATGTCAAACACAACATTATGTAAGAAATTGTTCCAAGGGAATTTGAAGAACATTGAAACAATGTTACTGATGATTTGAGTGTCATAAAGAGCAATCTTCCATTGATCTCCAATAACAGGACTAGCTCTTAATTGATCTTCTGTTAAATTAGCATTTTCATGAGATTCTTCCAAGTCTTGGTCGTATGTCTGGTTGTGTAGAATAGAATCTTCGTTGTCATGCTTGGAATTGAACGAGTCAATCGTATCGTTAGCAAAATCATCGTCATCACTAAGGGTGGCTGACTTATTGTCAGTTGTGGAATCGTCACTTGGAAGTACTATAACTTCATTGTATTTGAAGCTAATTGGATCGTATTCTTTCATTTTCTTCCGCAAATCATTACGTTCTTCCACCACATCAAAGCCTTTATTATCGTTCAATAAAGCCATATTGGAACAGTGCAATAACTCTGCAATCAATTCACAAATCTTGAACCTTTCGAATCCCAAAGGTTCAATTTCTCCAAAGGTCGTCTGTAAAGAGCTGGGAACCAATTGACTTTCATGTTCACTCAGAAGGAGCTCATTGAATTTGGATATTTGTTCACTGAATACTTGCAATAAGTATCCAAGATAAATAGGATCCCTTCCAGTAGGAGGATGACTTTCTAAATTAATGTACAAGATTGGAAGAATGTCGTAATCACTATTATTCTTCCTGATAATCTCAATGATGATCCCAACTCCATTGGATAAAGCATAACCACCTTTCAACATGATTTCACATAATTTCTTCATGCTTTCATAAGAAACCAACTCTCTAGTCAATTCATTAGGTCCAATAGTAGAATTATCAGTAGTGGAATTAGCAGATATTGTGATCAAAGCTTTAAGTAAATCTGCAGCAGAACTTTGTCTGATTAAAGCAATATCGTTCTCAGAATCTTTGTCATCAGGATCCAATGCATTAATCAATAAAGGAATAAGTTTTTGATTTTGAAGAAAGTCAATAATTCCAGTAGAATTGTCAGGTTTATCAGTGGAAATCAATTTCAAAAGGAAGTCCATTAATGGAGGATTAGATAAGTGATTGATGAACTTTTCAACAAGTTTTGGTTGGTTTTCTATCAAATAAGTGATCATCTCATCGCATTTCATATCTAATAAATGCTCCATTATTTTCATGAAGTAAGTAGACAAGTTGATCGATAAAGGTGTCTTATCTTCAAGAACACCCCAAAGTGTGTTAAGATTACTGGTACTTTCCATAACTGTATCAGTCAAAGACCAAACATCAGCACTAAGAATCTCTGTAGCCAAAGTGGCGTATCTAGAATACTTCTCTTCTTCAGTTTCTTCATCTTCCACCTCATCCTTGTCATCATCTTCACTATCATTACTTTCCTCGTCTATGTCATCTTTTTCATTCATTTCTTCGTCCTCGTCAGCTTCTTCCTTCTCTTTCAGTTCGTCCACTTCCTTTTCGACCACTTTCTCTTCTTCCTTTTCCTCTTCCTTTTCGTCTCCACCCTCCTGTTCTTTCTCATTTAAATCTAACCCAATCATACTCTTGGAAATATCTCTCTTCAAATTGCCTTCAGAAACGACTAGTTCAAATAAATAATCAAGAATCTCATCAGATCTTAGAAACTCTAGCAAGGTGGGATTATTGGAAAGTAGTTCTTGTAGTAAATCATTCTCATCAAACAAATTGTATAGCGTCACCAACGGCTGTTTGTCTTCAGTAGAAGCGTATTCTTCCAAAATATTGGAAATCTTCGATACAGACGTGAAACCATTGCTAAACTTCCAGAACGATCCTGACATTATGAATAAGTGAAAATTTCCAAGTTAATAATACAACAAACAAAAAAACTTGAAACCACAAACAAACAACTTCTGTTTAATCCACAAACAATAGCGGGTTTTGTAATAGTTTCAGTACCAAATTAAACAAGTAACGCCAAATTAAAAAGAGACCAATTGATGTTCAAATGGTCGATACACTTGCAAATAGAACCAGGTTTAGACGATAAGCGTGGGTTGCAGATTCCGAAGACACTAGTTGCAACAGCCACAAACACTTATCGGTAAGAATTTGGTTGACGAAGATTGAAGCAGGAATAGTATCCTTTGACGTTTTTTAAAGTTTTTTTTTCTCGGGCTGATTTTTTGGCCTATTTGTGGAATTCCCGATCGCCGCGGTGCGGTGAGCCGTCACGGTGGTGTCGTGGCACTGTGGAAACAGTCTTTTGAGGTGATACATCATTTGGCAAGAAAACGGGGTTTTTGAAGTTGTGAAGTTGTGTTTGTGTTTCGTGTTGGAACTTGTCCAATCTAGTCTGGCGTCTGCGTACCTTACGGTTCATCTATTTTCAACGGTTTATATCTGGTTGGGACACGACGGTGTCGTTCTGACCGCGACACTGCGACAATCAGAAAAATTTTCAAGCCTTTAACCAAGATATTACTATGTTCAGTGTGTCCAGGGGTTTTACAGGCTTGAACACGCTCAGAAGTGGCGTTATAAGATCCGGTGTGATGGGCGTTAGGTCACCAGCCTTTTTTCCTGCTTCGTTCAGGGGTTTGGCTACCGCTACAACCACCTCTCCAAACACAGAAGCTAGTCCAGTGACTGATTTAAGATACGTGAAATTCGACTCCAACGGATCCGATAGATTATACGCCGTGTTAAGAATGCACAATATTCCATATCTTGTGACCAAAGGTGACAAAGTCATATTACCTATCAAAATGAAAGGTGTGAAAGTGGGGGACCAATTGACCATGAATAATGTTACTACTATTGGATCTCCAAACTTCACTTATAACAACGAAAATGGTATACCCAAAGAATTGTTCAGTCTTAAAGCCAATGTGGTAGAAATCACTAAAGAACCATATTACGAAGTATACAGAAAGAAACAGAGGTGCAGAAGATTGAAGACTATTCCAGTTCAAAATTACCAAACCGTCTTGATGATCAACGAACTTAGCTTAAAATAATTTCTTGTAAATAATATACATTTAACAGTTACAGTTATTTGCCAGTTATTTGGTCAATTTCTTCTTGGTGTTGTATTTGATCATTTGAGCCACTTTGGTTTTAGAGAATTCAAAACCTGAATCCACTTTAATGAACGGATGTTTAAGAAGTTGTGTGGCTGTAGGTCTTCGTTCCGGATCAATAGTGCAACATTTACTGATAAAGTCTTTGGCTTCATTGGACATGAGATCTTTGATGTTGTCTGGGATTGGTGGTGCTAATTTGGTCTTACCAATCTTGTAAATAGCACTGATAACAGCTTCATTGGACCAAGGACGTTTACCTGCAAACATTTCAAGAACAACACACCCTAAAGACCAGATATCGATCTTGGCACTATACCCTTGCTTTTGGTCTTCTACAATACTGTCAATGACTTCTGGAGCCATCCAGAATACAGTTCCTTGCATGGACATCTCTGCATCATTAGCATAGATATCTTGTGACCGTTTACTGATACCGAAATCTGATATCTTACAAGTACCATTGATTTCCAATAACAAGTTATCAGCTTTCAAATCACGATGTAGGATCCCATTGGAATGCAAATACTCCAATCCCATCAATACTTGTTTGGTGATGAACCTCACTAAAGGTTCTTCAAAACCACCGTAGCTCTTCATACACGAAGAGATAGATCCTCCACCCACATATTCAAGGAATAAACTGTAGGTGGTATTATTCTGTTCGAATCCCAAGTACTGAACAATATTGATATGATCCAAATCTTTCATGGTTTCCACTTCTTTGTGTAAAGCATCAAGCCCTTCATCTCGTTTGCTCTTTATCTGCTTGTTGTAAGTAGGCGGAACAACAACTTGTTTCACTGCTATCATTTCACCAGTAGTAACATTTAAAGCAATGAAAACAGAACCAAACGATCCTCTACCGATAAGTTCACCTTTTATCCAGGCAAACTCTTCATACTGACCATTTTTGTTGTTTCTAAGCTTACTAACGAACCCTTTTTCGATCTCTTTGGATGTCACCTCTATTACCTTTTGACCCCACATCTTGGTGTTATTTCTTCTCAAGCCATTGGTTTCTGCAGATGCTTTCAATGCTTCTTTTGGTGCTACTAAAGAGTTCTTGTGTTCAAGTCTTCTTTTACGAGCTTCATTAGCCACCACTCTAATAGTTTTCATTCTACGTCTGCTCAACAATTTACCCTGAGGCTCTCCATAGAACATT
This sequence comes from Yamadazyma dushanensis, assembly GCA_030571835.1. Taxonomy (NCBI): domain Eukaryota; kingdom Fungi; phylum Ascomycota; class Pichiomycetes; order Serinales; family Debaryomycetaceae; genus Yamadazyma; species Yamadazyma dushanensis. The sequence goes on along the minus strand of JAJLYZ010000009.1, from coordinate 489,833 downwards.
TCGTCTCCTGTTTCTGTATTTGGATGAACTGGTGAAATATTAGCATTGGAAAACGATCTGGCAATACTTGGTGGCCGAATATCTTTAGCTGGAGGTGTCGGTTTCCTATCCAGAGAGCTAGAAGTAGCACCTGGAGTAACAGGAGTTGGAACCGGTGCTTTGGGCAATTCTTTACTACCTTGTCTGATTTTGTTTGGTAATGCTTCTTTATATGTGGCACTACTTGGAGACACAGGTGAATCATCGATAATCGGTTTATCAAGATTGGTATTGGGGAAATATCTCTCAAGATTATTATAAAGCTCTTCAACTGGTGGTCTAACATCCATGTTAACAGGGAGGGGACTGTAAATGCTAGTGGCAGAAGTTGGTTCATCGTCCTCCTTGGTGTCTTGTTTCAAAGGTTTCATGAAGAAATCTTCATCACTATCTTCATCATTCTTCTTCTCCAAACTTGGGGATTTACTATTCTTCAATGGTTTAACAAAGAAATCGTCCTCTGAATCGTTTTCATAATCTGTATGCTGCGGTTCAGACTGAGGTATTGGTTTGAACACAATATCATTCTCTTTGAAGGCGTCCTCGTTACTGCTTCTTGTCTCAAACCGTTTCTTCAGAGACATTGAACTGTGGACCAGGAAAGTGGAACTTCTGGTAGATCCCAGTCTCAAAAGTGAGCCAGTTCTCTTGATAGAAAGATTTTTTGTAAAGCTCAGCTTCTTATGAAGTGGCGGTGGCGGAGCTGCTCGCTTGGCAACAATACTACTAGCATGAGACAACGAACTGCTCGTGGACCGTACTCTTTGTGGATTATCTTCTTTCAAAGGATTGTGTGAAAGTGTTGTGGATGAAATTGGAGACTCAGTAGAATCCACAGCCGATGATGAGTAAATATTGGGTATATGCTTAGGAGCCTTAGCTTCAAAGGGAGATTTACGTCTTTTGTCAAAGTCTATCTCTCTACCTTCTCTCCTTAGTACTTTGAACGTGTTGGTATCACCGAGTGTATTTGTAGACACAGGAGATGGACTATTGTTCACTTTAGAAGCACTTGTATCAATTTGTAAACTAGGAACTTCAGCTTTTACATGAATGCCTTTCTGTTTAGGTAAAGATAACTTGAACGGAAGCTGGCCCAAATTTGCTTTTGGATCTCCGGTGCTCTTTGATTCGACATCTGGAGGTGGTAAAAATGGGAATTGGGTGGGTGATTCTTTGATCTGTGTAAGACAATTCTCTTTGAAATTGATATAATCAACTTTGTCTTTCTGTGGACCCTGTAATAAGTATTGTGGTGTAGCAGGATACACTTTTTCAGGATTATCACCACGAACCTCGAAACTCTTAGAGTCCGAGGAGTTGGTGGAAAATGTGTTTGTTCCAGCAGGAGAAGAAAGCTCTTGACGAACCAAAATCTTTCCATATGAAAGCTCAACAGCTCTGACTAACATCTCGTCGGTTAAAGCTTCACCTTCTTCATGATTTATCTCTGTGAAATGGAAAGTAATATTACCAATATTCACAATTCCAAGTTCTTTAATTATTGCATTTCTTATCTTCTGAGCACTAATGTCTTCAGCTGCAAATTCCAAAGAATTGAAGATCTTACTATCTTTAGTCACTAAGATCAGGAAAACATGATCTCCTTGTGATTTAGGCATGTACTTTTCATCAAAATGAACATCTTTGTTCATACTGAACAGTTTAATGCTGGGTTCCACACTTGAAGGGATACTTATAATTTCATTAGTCTGTGGGGTTACAATTTTAGGAACATTGATATCCATATTCACATATGGTGGTTCTTTCACAGTGAAAGTTTCTGTCATATAAGGACTCACAGGTGAAGAATTATCAGTTTTGTTAGGTTTATGACTTGAATTATTAAAGCTCGGCTTGGTGTTTGTTCCTTGAACCTGTTTCACTATTCCAGCTGCTTTATCACTACCATACTTTCTAAATGTGGAAAAGATCCCACTCTTTCGGTTTCCAACAGTGTTACTACTCGAGCCTCCAAAACTACCACTTCCATCCACAGGACTTAAACTCATACCGGGATAATAAGACTTGACTCTAGGTTCCAGTGATCTTGAAGCTTTAGAAGACTCCTTCTCCTTAGTAAGAGTATCTCCTATACTGCTGTGTCTAAGATGCTTCCTAAAGAACTTATTAGAAGCCAGCTGTGAATCTTTACTCGTCTTATAAGAAGTGGCATCAACGTATGAATAAGGTCTTTGTTTCCCACTGTTAGACGACGTAGAACTACTATTGGAAGTGTTTGATGCGGTGGCCCTGTGCCTAGTATATCCAGCTTTTGGTACATTCACATGAGTAGGAGAACTATTATCAGTTAAAGTGGTATCTCCATTATCTTCTTCAGGCATAGCCACTTCATCTCTCAATAAGTACAAGAACCGATCTATAGTGTTCAAATCATCATCTAACACCAAAAACTTACTGAACTGTTTCCAGATATTTGAATCTCGATCGTAATTGCACAATTCAAGAAACCGATTACCAGAGATTTCATTTCTCCGGAACGTATCCTTCCAACTATTATGAAACCTATTATTATCAAGCCATCGAGTCACATTCTCTATATTCCACTTATTCGAGGTGTTTCCCAGAGATTTCGACTGCGTAGACATAGCATACCGTACAAACCGCTTATCCTTACTGATAGCACTTGAAGGAGTCAAAGTAGAAGACGAAGAAGTGTTTGACCCCGTAGAAGATTCAGATCCTTGTCGCATATGTAGCTTGTGTTTCGGCAAGGCAGCATAATCACTTTTGTCACCATGTTCCTGAGGTCGTCTTTCGTGGGGTAAAGTTTCCTCATTTAAATGAGGTTGTAAGAACGAAGGAATTGATGTATCTTTAACTACCACCGGTGTTTGAAACTCTTGAATCGAGTCGTTTTGATCAGAAAAACTGAAGTTCGGCACATACCCCAAATCCACATCGTCCCTGACCTCTCTAATAGAATTTGGAGGTAGGTTTCCAAAATTAGAAAAATCAAAGGATATATCTTTTAAAGAAGGATCGAAATGTGTATCGAAGACTGATAACCGCTTATTGGTCAGAAAACTATCTGAAACAGACCTGCCGTCATTGGTAGCGCCGTCTCGTTCCTTTTTGTGGAGATTATCTGACACAGATCTAGGATCGCTCTTGCGTCTTGATTTTATATCTAAAAACTCACTTTCTTCACCAGAGTTTTTGTGGCTTGAATTGGTAGAATAGCCGCCAGGGTATCCACCAGGGAATGCTCCTGCCATCTGAAGGGGGTTTGGATTGCCCCCACCGTGTCCTCCACCAAAGCCGTTGGAGCTGCTCATCTCTGATGATTATCAATAAAAGATGTCGCGATGTTTGAATATAAATAAATATTGCAGCCAACATGGATCGACGGTTGGACGAGGTGGTTGAGGTTATTCGCGAAGTGTGGGATGTATCACAAACTACAAACACAGATACAACCACAAAACTACGAAATGCCACAAATGCCATTGTGCAAATGCTAGGTTATGACACAAATGTCGACGTGTTGGTGCTAACTGGTGTTTTCAATAAATATATAAAGGAAGAAGTTCTGTTCAATTTGTACCACAAAACCGAGGATCTTACGAGACTGGTGTTTGATGTTGAAAGTATAAGTGACAAATTGGACGTGGAGGTTCCGCAAAACCATTTTGTGGAGTTGGCTAAACAAATCAATGAGTTAAGGTCTGGAGATGCAGCGGCAGATCGAGTGATAGATAATGGAGTGATGGATAACCAGGTGCTAGATAACCAGGTGCTAGATAACCAGGTGCTAGATGCTTTATATGAACTCGTCATGTTCTTTGCGAACTTGGTTTCTGTGTCACAACAACAATTGGTTCATTTCTTGAATAAGAGCTTCAACAATGAACTCAGACAATTGTCTAATTTACAATTACAATTAGAACAAGATAATATCTACCTAAGTCGTGAAAAGTGCATCCAACTTCTGGAGTACTTGAGATCACATTACGATATTGAGTCTGTGATTCCTGAGACAACCAGTAACACATCTATGTTTCAGGGGTTCCAAAGTCTGCTGGCATTCGATTCTAATGACGCTGACTTTAAGAACTTATTTTATATGTTTTTGCAAATAGCCAGTGTTTGGTACCAAGCAAGTCCTGTTGATCAGGATTTCACAGCTATATCTCAGATCATGTTGGCAGTATTTACTCAACATTGTGGAGTTTCGTGGTATGAACGTGCTGATTATCATACTCTCGAACTGAAGATACTGACGTTCCACTCATTCATGGTTCACCAACTACCACAATTGGAAACCTCTTTCAATAGAGTGTTTGACACACTCAGCATATACCCAGAAGTAGAAACTGAGTCTTCACGAGAAATCGTTGATCCAATTCAGAGTCAAAATGGTGTTATCTCCAAACAAGATAAAGCAGAGCTTATCAACAATGTTCAAAGGTTAATTCCACAACTTAACGAGTTCAACTTTGACTTCGATGATTTGTTTATTGCATCTCTTAAATTGTTCACAAATCTCCTTGGTGTACACGAAGTGACAGTTGATGAGGACTATGATTATCTTCAGGATTTCATCAAGACGATTAACCAGATTGTTGATTTCGAGAATGATGAGTCTAGTGATAATGGATCTGGCATTTATGCAGCTGCTCTTCAATTGTATCGTCTTCATCAGTTTCTTGCTCCCGAAAGTGTAAGTGAAGTTACAGGGCCCACTTTGCTTATGAGGTTCTGTTCTCTTGAAGTGAAGAGAACTACATCAATTCTTAGACAGAAATTGAAACACTGGAATCAAAAGGTGCTCAAGTTAAGTCAGTTGTCGTACACTTTGGAGAATACATGGAATCCACTTCATTCGATAAAGATATGTCATTCCATATTCTCAAGGTGGTTCTCGGATACACGAAGACTCCAAAAACTACTGATTGCTGCTTCTGAATATTACCAGAATCGACTTACAGCCGAAGTTCTTTTATCTGACTGGATTCCAAAAATTGAACTGATCAAGGCACTCCATAACAAAGAGAGAGAACATAAACTCAGGAACAGTTTCAAAAGATGGAAAAAGAAGTACGAAAATGTTCAAACTTCGAAACGAAAGGCTAATGAAGCACTGGACCATCGAATTATATCCACGGCTTTGTCCAGAATGGTATTAAAGAAGTCTCATTCTGAGCAGTTACAATCAATGGCACTCGAACAGCATAACGTCTCCTTTCACAAATCTGACCCCATTCTAGTTGGAATGTATTTCCAACTATGGTACGAAGCTACTAATAACTCCATTCAGCTGAACACTGGCGTCGAGGGATTGGCATCTTTGAAACAGAAATTGCATAGCCTAAGCCAAAGAGAAAGAGCATTTGTTCTCAAACGTTTCATGGATATTATGAAACATAAACTTGCTTTGCAATTGAAGGAGAAGGAAGTCGTTAGGAGAAATGATCAATTTCTTTTATCGTATTTCTTTCAAGCTTGGACACAACGTTTTAGAGCTCGATATATTGGAAGTGACTTTGACACACAAAGAACAATCAACTTTAAGAGAAATGCTTTTGACCATTGGATGTACTTGACGAAGATGAGACATAGAGCTGATCAGTTCCAAAGCAGGACAGTCGTGAAGAAATTATGGGAATTATGGAGACTTCATACTATTTCTAAATCGTTTGCAACAAAGCAATTAAGCATTAAGACTGCTCAACATACATTGTCAAACACAGAATTTCTTTCTTCACAGCTTCAAATAAGCTTCAAGAAGTGGATTCTTGCTTTGAAGAGAAGACATTTATCAGGACACCATGAACGAGCTATATTGGCTGTGTTCTTCAATCACTGGGTTGAGAGACATCAAGATACCAAGGACCTCGCCCAAATAGCAGTAGAAAAGCATCTTACAAATACTGTTACTTCAAGTATCCATAAATGGCACAATAACTTCCAATTTCAACAAGAGTTGGTCGACGTTGCAGATACTTTCCATCTTAGAAAGTTTTGGGATATCTTCAACACCAAAGCTCAAACTAGCCAAAGTCTTAATGACTTGCAACTTGACTTCAAAAACCAACACACAATATCTTTATTGGATAAAGTAGTCTTGAAGTCAATTCTTGCAGTGTGGAAACAGAAACGAGAAGCTAATTTCTATCGAATTGCTAACGCTAAGATAGCTTATTTCCATCAATCGCATAGAAACCCTGCTTTAAAGAGGAAGCTTTTCACCAACTGGGTTCTATCGTACAATAAGCTTGATTTGAAGGAAATAGGACTCGAACAAAAACTTCAACAGTTCCAATCACGGTCGAGGTATAAGCGATTCTTCTTCAACAAATGGGCAGGTAGAACTGGTGAAGTTATCACTATGTATGAGAAAAGTGATGATTTTCAGTATACTGTTTTGCACAAGAAGTATATGGTTATCTGGTACGACAAGTTCTTGAACAAACACCAATACTTGGAAGAAATAGCACAGAACTACATTGATGAAAAGGATTTAAGAAAGCAAAGAGAGGTATTGAGTGAATGGTCCATGAAGTATATCAAATTCATCACGAGAAATCAACAGAGTTGTGATTTGTTTGTGAGTAGATGGGAATCTAGCAGGATGAAGTCGATATTTGATCTTTGGTTATTCAAATTGAGAAAACTTGATGCAGATGAAGAAGAAGAGGTATCGTTTCATAACACCTCAAGAAATGTGTTTCTAGATATGTCAAATGAGTCAATGATTCTTAATGATTCCCCTTTGGCACTTAAGAAGCGTCCTACGTCCAGAGAAAATGTCACTAAAGTAGACCCATCAGAAAGTTATTTGACTTCACCAATCAAATCTTCCAATTTACCTCCCAACACTCCATTCAATGCAAAGAACATCAGTCCTTCCAGACTTCAAACAAGTTTGAAAATGAAAAATGAAAAGATCCAGGCGCTTCGAGAGAGGTACAGTAGAGTAAAAGATTCCACCAGAGTATCACCTCCAAAGCTATCACCATCAAGAACTCGGACCTCCCAGAGTGTTCCAGCTGTGAAACCATACTCTGTATTGGGAAATGTCAAATTAAGCCCTCCAAAAAGGCCACAATTCCATTCGACCCCAAAAAAAGAAAGTCCTTTATATTACGGGACTAGCAGTTCGTTCACGGTTCCTACACATCAAGTCAAAGACGAGGTGTCTCAACAACCTTCTGAATCGTTCAGTGGATGGCATAGTATCAACACTTCAACCACTAGTGTTCCAAAACTCGATTATAGAAGCATGTCACCAACCTCATCAGTTCCTAGAGTGATGACTACTAAAGACATCTCTGAAGCAAAAAGGTTAAGGAAAATCACACCCATTGTCATTCCTATGGATCCTGAAGAAGACGAGCCTCGAATATCTCCTGTTAGGACCATCAAACAGAGGAACTCCACAACACAATAATTGTATTATAATTATGTACTATACACGTATGCATTAAGATTGTTCTTCTTCAAAACTCTCTTCTTCAAGATCATCGATCTGGTTATTGATTTGTTCAGCAACATCGTCAATTGGAACATCATCCAAAGCTAAATTTTCCAGCTGTTCATCGACTGACTCAACAGGTACACTTTCTCCACCCTTCGATATTCTCTTATATATATACAAGTAATCCTTCTTGACTATTGGCAAATCAAGGAACTCCTGTAATCTGAGCCAATCCCTTTGTTGAATGATCTCCAAACCAGAAGAGTACAAATTGTGAAACAAATCTTTAGGTTGTTGTTTCTGTAAAACACTGACGATAGGATACAAGGATATACCATCAAATATTGGAACAGACAGGATCTTTTCCCATTCCATATCATCAAGTTCTGATTCTGTCACAAGAACATCGGTATCTTTCCAAATCTGCTGAAGTTCATGTTCTGTTTCCGTTTTATCATAAACCACAAATTCATTATGCAATTCACCGAATCTAGAGGCCCCTGTCATGCAAGTAGCAACATCCATATGAACAAGTACTTTCTCTGTAACACCAGCAACATGTTCGTTAACCAATTTCATAGCTAATCCACCAGGGTAATTGAAACTAGATATGTAACTCGTAAATAATGAAATAACCGTTGCAACCATTATCAATACAAGAAACATCCCAGTGAGTACTCTATTTAAGAACCCTGGTTTCCGAACCAAAGCCGCAAGACCATTTCCTGCCAATAAAGTGATCACTGGTACAACATAGATAATAAACCTCCACTCTTTGTGTGGCTGCAAAGACATTATTCCCACAAATATAATTGAAGAAATGTAGAGGATTCTAAGGGAGTTAACAGACGGTCTGATAACTGCTGTTCCTTCTTTCTTAATATTCCCATCGTTCGCAGGATCAGATACCAATCCAACAACAGACAACATTACTACCACAGGAGGCTTAAACAATTTGGTGACGTACTTAGTGAAATAAGCATCAATTGGTTCAGTTCCCCAGTTAACAGATTTACCTTCAACCACATTATACCAAAGTGACAGAAGTTCTGGAATTACCAATTCTCCCCAGAATGTAGAGTCAATACCACCAGATAAAACCCCACCAGCAACAGTTCCAACTACCAACATCAAAAAAGCTACAATCATACTGATTTGACCAAAAAGTACACTTACAAGTGCAATTACAACAGCAAAAACACCTACTTCCAACCGAAATACAATCCCCGTGAATGCTAACCATGTCAATCCTGTAGAATCACCTTGAATCAATTTGGAGAGTCCATAATTGACGAAAGGTAAAGCCATAAAATTAGGCAATGTTCTAGACGAATAGTACAACACATGGAACTGTGACAACAAAAGCAACAAGTAGCAAGTCCCAAGGACTGGATTCTTCTTTAATTTCCTCGATTGGAAGTCAATTCTGTCTACAGCAGAACATAGTTTAATCAACAGAGCCGCATTAGCTAAACCAATAATGAACCTCACTAGAACCTGAATTGAAAACTGATCACCTGACAAAAGATTGATCCCAAACCATTCAAATACCTTAATCACAGGCTCAAGAACACCCGAAACCAACAATGCTCCTATAAATGTCCGTGGTACAACTCCAGGGAACGATTTATGATCATAAGCATCAATATTTGAGAAAGGCAATACGCCATAATTTAAAATGTCGTGAATTGCCTGGAGATTGAACGACTCTTCTACTTTAGTGTACGGTGAAAGAACAAGATGAAATGTCACAGACACAAGCACACCCAATTTTAAAGCCGTTTGAACACCTCTCATGGTTAAAGTTGGAGATGCGAAATTTTTCAGTTATCACAAACTACAATGGAAGATATACCCGATTTAGTAGTGGATTTACCCGCCGACACAACACAGTTTTCTGTCAATAACATCGACTACAACGCTACAGATTCCAGAATTCCAAGTTCTGTGCCTTCAAAACTGGACAGGAAAGTACCCATCACCATTATAACAGGGTACCTTGGATCAGGAAAATCAACTCTTTTGCAGCAAATTGGAAAGCGTTCAAACAAGAGATTGGCTATCATATTAAACGAGTTTGGTGATTCTTCTGCTATTGAGAAATCGGTGACAATTGCAGACTCTGAAAAGAATGAAAATGTACAAGAGTGGTTGGATCTTGGGAATGGATGTCTTTGTTGCACTGTTAAAGATAATGGAGTAGTTGCTATTGAACAGTTGATAGACAAGTCCAAAGATAAGATAGATCACATTTTGCTAGAAACCACCGGAGTGGCGGACCCTGCTCCTATAGCGAGAATGTTCTGGTTAGATGACGGTTTGGGGTCAAATGTGTACATTGATGGAGTAGTGACAGTAGTAGATGCTGACCATATAGTCACGTGCTTGGACGATGTAGGAGGACATTGGCATAGAGATAACAACCATTTGAAGTCTTCACAAATGAAAGAGGAAGACTTGACTCCTGAAGAGATTGAAGATGAACAAACTAAATTAAAAGAAGGGCTTACAACGGCTCATTTACAGATTGCATTAGCTGATGCTATTTTACTTAATAAGATTGACATTTTACAGAGGGACCCCGATACAAAGGATCAAAGAGTGGATGATATTACAAGTAAGATCAGATCTATCAACACAACGTGTCCCATTTATACCACCAGTTTTGGGGACATTGATCTTGATAAAATACTTGATCTTCATGCATTTGAAGCGAAAGTAGACCAAATCCAAAAATCACTTGATCTTACAGGCTCAAGTAGTTTCCATGATCATAGGATCTCCACAGTATCTATTACATTCCCATTTTTCAGTCATCCACAACAATTTGATAAATTAGAACTGTTCCTCCAGTTTATACTATGGGAACACACAGTGAACGGGAAGGATGTCGAAATCCACAGACTTAAGGGTGTTCTTGTTTGCAAACAACCAGACACTCCCCCAGATGTGAGAGTGGTTCAAGGGGTCAGAGAAACGTACGATATTATAAGTGGAGGAGTGTTACTTGAAGAGATCAAAGAGAATAAGTTGGTATTGATTGGAAAGAACCTAGTGGAGTCAGAGATTTCAGCTGAACTTCAGAAGTACTTGAACAACTAACCAGTGACAGCCCATCCATCTCCAGTTCTACCATACACCGTCTCATTTCAACCACTCCAACCTACCATTCTAACCTCTTATTTAGCACCCATCTTTTTAGCAGCCATTTTGTTAGCAGCCAAATTGAGAAATAAAAAATTTTCCCATTGACAAAGTATGTCAGAGACAACCGATCCAAAACCAGAATCTGTGACGAAAGTCAAGAAAGGATGGTCGAATCCTGCTTTGCGGATGATGGGAATCCCAAAAGTGTCTTTACCGTCCAGAAATTGGATGATTTTTTGGAGTGTTTTGGCCAGTATTGGTGGAGGAATCGCATACGACAAATATGAACAGAAACAGATCAGAAAACATTACGTGGCCAAAGTGGAAGAACTTAGTAAGGAAGTGTATGAATCAAATAGACTCCCTAGAAAGCTTACAGTGTTTATTGCCCCTCCACCAGACGATTTCCTCGATAAAACTATGAGTTATTTCAAGAAGTTCATCAAGCCCATCTTAAATTCGGCGTCTATTGATTTCGATATTCTTGTGGCTGCTAAGCAAGGGGATATAAGGACTTCTGTCAGTGAACGTATAAGGCAATTGAGAAGAGACCAATTGCAGAAAGAAGCTGATTTAATTAAACAAAAAGAACAACAACTGTATGATAGATCATGGACCAAGTTAATCACCGTGACAATTCCGCAGATAGTCAAGGGTCCTTTTAAAGCTAAACAAGAAGAAGTGGAAGAGTATAAGTCGTATAAGGATATCCTAGACACTAAGAACTTGTTAGGATATTACTACAAGTATGATGCTATAGTACCAATCAAGGACGATTCCTTAGAACCTGAAAAGGCTGGTGGAGTGGTGTGTCTTGGAAGAGGTGCGTACAAGGAGTACATACAAGGGGTTCATGAAGGATTACTTGGACCTTTAGAAGCACCAAAGGTTGAAGAACCGGTGATTGAACCTGTGGATTTGGAACCAAATATCGATGGAGAAGAAAAGAAGGATGAAAAACCAGTGATACCTCCTTATATCAAACCTTCAGATTACGCCAATGCCAAATTAGCACCAGAACTTGATTTCAGCACCATTATCAAAGATGATAAGAATGTGCCGGTGTTGTTTGAACAACCAATCTATGTTTTCCCCATTCCAAACATTTTAGGATTCAAAAACCTCCACAAAAAGATCTACAGATACTTCACCAAAAGATGGGAAGCAGAAGAGTTCAACCAAAGAACATTGCATATAGTGGACAACAAGAGTCGTCAATTCCAAACCAAAGACCAATACCTTGCAGGAGAAGAGGAATTATTATGGCCCAAGAAATGGGTCGAAAAGGGTAAAGAAAAGCACAGCGAATGGGTACAAGAAGTGGTAGTGGATGACCGAGTAATCTCTCGTCTTAGAGTTTACGAATAAGCTGCAAAAAAACCGTATAAAGTTTCCCCACTGGGATATTCCGTTGTAACGTACATAGTCAAAAACCTGTAAATACACGCTGATCAAATAGATAACAACAGAGGCCCGATGCTGTATGGCTAAAATAGAACACAAGTGGCCCTTTTTTAGCGACCAAGCGGGCCATCTGTCGCAAGCCGAAGATCGGACCTGTTGAACGGGGATTTAAACATGCACCCCGGGTAAATTTTGTACGAAGAAACTGTCGGCGATTTCCATTACACACCGACGTTGTAGAATGACCGGCGTCGTAGAAGGACCGACGTAGAATGACCGATGGCTTTGTTGCAACTTGTCCGATGGCTTTGTGGCAACTTGTCCGATACCGGCACCAGTGTTCTTGCCTGGAGTGACCTGACATCATTGAGCACTAACCGTGGGCCGAATCAGAGAAAAACAAGCAGAAGAGATGAGATGAAAACAAGATACAGTTATGTTTCCAAACCGAACCTGAACTCCATACCACACTGTCTGAACCAGTGTCTGAACCAGTACCTAAACCAGTACCTAAACCATACAGTGCCTGAACAAGTTAACTCCATTCCACTTACCTTCCTCCTTCAAACGCCCATAAAGTGACTCATCGATGATTCATTTAAAAAAAAAAGTCCGCTTTTCTGCAGGGCCGTTACAGGCATCCGATATAATTGGATACCGATAACCAAACGTGAAAATTTTCAAACATGGAGAAACTTACACCTACAACGGTTGGAAAATTCGTTCCTGATAAAGCAAATGTAACGTTCTGATTTGTACAACGGAAAATCAACCCAATAAATCGGGTCAACCCATTTGACTTTGAAAAATTAATTTGTCTGACTTCTTATCTTTGAAACTTATATAAATTCACCTGATCCTGCTGTTAATTTTAATTTTCAATATTATCTATCAATAATGGTATTACCTCACGAACCTGAATTCAAACAAGCTTACGATGAATTGGCTGTTGCTTTAAACGAATCCACTTTGTTTGAACAACAACCTAAATATAAGAAAGTCATCCCTGTTGTTTCAGTGCCTGAAAGAATTATCCAATTCAGAGTGGCTTGGGAAAACGATAAAGGTGAAATTGAAGTTAACAATGGTTACAGAGTTCAATTCAATTCGGCTTTGGGTCCTTACAAAGGTGGTTTAAGATTCCATCCTTCTGTCAATTTATCCATCTTGAAATTCTTAGGTTTTGAACAAATCTTCAAGAATGCTTTAACTGGTTTATCCATGGGAGGTGGTAAAGGTGGATGTGATTTCAACCCTAAAGGAAGAACTGATAGTGAAATCAGAAGATTTTGTGTTGCTTTCATGAGACAATTGGCCAGATACATTGGTCAAGACACTGATGTTCCTGCTGGTGACATTGGTGTTGGTGGAAGAGAAATTGGTTTCTTATTCGGTGCCTACAAGCAAATGCAAAACAACTGGTCTGGTGTTTTGACTGGTAAAGGTTTGGCTTGGGGTGGTTCTTTGATTAGACCTGAAGCTACTGGTTACGGTTGTGTCTACTATGTCGAAAAGATGATTGAAAAGGCCACCGGTGGTAAAGAAACCTTCAAAGGTAAGAGAGTTGCCATTTCTGGTTCTGGTAATGTTGCTCAATATGCTGCTTTGAAGGTTATCGAATTGGGTGGTACTGTTGTCAGTTTGTCTGATTCTAAGGGTGCTATCATCTCTAAGACTGGTATTACCGAAGAACAAATTAGTGCCATTGCTGATGCTAAGATTAAGTTCAAGTCTTTGGAAGAAATCATCAAGGACTCTGCTTCTGCTTTCTCTGGTGAAAACTCTGTTGAATACAAAGCTGGTGCTAGACCATGGACTTTAGTTGGTCAAGTCGATGTTGCTTTACCATCTGCTACTCAAAACGAAGTTTCTGGTGAAGAAGCTAAGGCTTTGGTTGCTGCTGGTTGTAAATACATTGCTGAAGGTTCCAACATGGGTTCTACTACTGAAGCCATTCTTGTGTTTGAAGAAGCTAGATCCAAGAACGTTTGGTACGCTCCTGGTAAAGCTGCTAACTGTGGTGGTGTTGCTGTCTCCGGTTTGGAAATGGCCCAAAACTCTCATAGAGTCCAATGGACATCTGAAGAAGTTGATGGTAAATTGAAGACCATCATGTACAACTGTTTCGACAACTGTTACGAAACTGCTAAAAAATACACCAAAGATACCACTGAATTGCCATCTTTATTGAAGGGTGCTAACATTGCTGGTTTCATCAAGGTTGCTGACGCCATGTTCGACCAAGGTGACGTCTTCTAGAGATTTACGATTTTCATTTCTTTCAAATAGAGTACTTAAATAGATATTGGATTAACTATTAATTCTGGTTACGTAAGAAGTATGTAAGGAGATGTGTTGCTTATGTAAGACATTATGTAAGAAGATGTGTTGCTTATGTAATCCCTTATGTAATCAAGTGCTTGTGTATAATGCGCGTACAAGTTTCTCTAACTCTACAACACCCTAAAAATGACTGATATCGAAGACAATGAGTCGATTCCACAGGACTTCAGTATCCCCAAATATGTGCCTCTTTCCCCATTAGCGTACAGGCACTTGTCACAGCTTTCTGCATCCAAAAATACCCTTCCAATCATAGAAACCACCATCAAGAGATTGTGTGAGAATGCCGACCAATTCATAGAGTTTGTGCTAACAGAAGATGTTTCAAATGTTCCTGAAGTGGTCAAAGTGCTAACAGAATATTCCACATCCCTAGAGAAACTTCTCCATTCAAAACACATGTACGAGACATGGAGCTCAACCCTACAATCTACCAAATCAGAGTACCAGAATGAGATGCACAACGAAGATGATTTCGGAGTCGACACGTTACCAAAGTATAGAAACAGTGAGCAGGTCAACATATCTCACCATATCGAACATCAATGGGATATACAACAAAAGCAAGGTGTTGCAAACACGTACCTTAACAACGACATGTACCAGCTTATAACCAACGCCGCATTCGTGATCCAGCATCCAGAAGACCCATTACCAGACTCATCCACAGACGAAGACGATTTGGAGATCGCAGGAGGGAAAGTATCACTTCTTGACCCCATTACCTTCGTTCAATTGGAAGAACCTGTCAAGTGTAGAAAATGTGGCCATGTATATGAGAGAAGCAGTATAGAGAACCATTTAGCGAAAGGTGGAACAAATTGCCCTGTTGATGGCTGTGGAAACAAGGTTTTAAGAAACGACATCGTTCCAGATGTGTTAATGTCATTACGTCTTTTGGGTCATCGTGTAGCCTCCTCAGCTCCAGATGATGACATTGACAGATTATGATTGTGTTAAGTTAAGCCCTAGCTGATCGCGATTTTTTTATTAATTTAGTTCTTTAATGTCAATAAATTACTCTGCTCCACATAGAGTGGATGTTCCTGTGACAAACTTGGACGACGATTCGGACGACGATATCATCTTCCACCAGCAAAATCCACAGACAAATCTGGGAAGCTCTCTGGAAGATATTGACGATCTTGATTTCGAAGATGACAAGAATGAGCCCTTTTTTGATAGAGTGAAACGATTCTTCAATAAGGATAGTTATAGACACATAGAAAGCTACGAGTTACGTGACACTACGGACATGAACCAATTTGATATAAGTGATGACGAAAATGACGACAGAGACAGATTTGTTCCTGATAATTGGAAGAGTTCCATGACACACAAATATGTGAAAGGTGGTTTATTTTTGGTAACGGTCATTATCATATTATTAGCTTTACATGTCCTTAACTTGTTTGGGTCTGTGACTGTTTCAGGGTCTTTTAATACCAAGACAATCTTGACAAATTCAACTCATGATTTCTATCCAACTACAATTGTCATTTCTTTAGACGGGTTCCATCCTCATTACATAAGCCCCAAATTGACTCCTACTTTGCATGATATGATGATGAACGAGTTTGGTGCTCCATATATGACACCTTCTTTCCCTTCATCAACGTTTCCAAATCATTGGACGTTGGTTACTGGTTTATACCCATCAGAGCATGGGGTCGTGGGAAACACATTTTATGATCCAAAGTTGAAGAAACAATTCGTTAACACCAATCCTAAACAAGGAGGTTTGGATCCTGACTTCTGGCAAGGAGGTGAACCGGTTTGGGAAACTGCTTTTAAACAAGGGGTTAACTCGGCCGTTCATATGTGGCCAGGAAGTGAAGTTCCTGGTGTTGGAATCGATAATGGTCCTCTTGAAGTAGATCGTTACAATGGTCTGGAATTATTGTCTTCTAAGGTCGACAGAGTGTTTAAATGGATCGATAGAAAAGATATCAACAAAAGACCTGAATTAATTTTGACTTATGTGCCTACCATTGATCTGTATGGGCATCAGTTTGGAATCAGTGGTCCTAATTTGACTCAGGCATTAACTTATGTTGACGACTTTGTCAATTTGATGAAGCAACAGATTAGTGCAAGAAACTTGACAAACATAGTTAATCTTGTCATCGTTAGTGATCATGGTATGGCCCCCACTTCGAATGATAGATTACTTTATTTGGATGATCTCATAGATTTGAAGAAAATCGAACATATCGATGGGTGGCCGTTGTTTGGCTTACGTCCATTAAAGGAGCATTCAATTGATGATATATTCAAGGAATTGGTAGAAAAGTTTGATGCTTCTGCTGAAAGTATCAAGAATAACTTCCGAATTTATAAGGTGGATGCTCTTCCTAAAGAATGGGAGTTTGGAGGTTCGTTAAATGACCACAAATTCAACTACCGTTTAGCTCCTATTTGGGTGATACCCAAAGTTGGTTATTCAGTCACAACCCATCAACAAATGAAAGATAAGAATAACGACTATACTCCAAAAGGTGTACATGGATACAATAACACTGAACTCTTAATGAGAGCCACCTTTCTAGCTACTGGTCCTTATTTTAGATCGATATTGAGTGACCTGAACAAGAGAGTCAAACCTTTCCAGAACACAGAAGTATATAATTTGATCTGTCACTCATTGAACTTGACTCCTGCTCCAAACAATGGTACCATGAAGGATGGCTACATTGTTCCTGTGATCAGTCAAAAGAATCAGTTACCAAACGATTGGACTGACTCATTATACTATCCTGGCTTGGATTACGAAGTTTCTCATATAGTTGAAGATGCTACCTACGATCTTTTATGGAAACCAAAAGATAAAGAAAATGGAATGAAGACAGTATACATAAGCTCAAATGCTAATCCTGGACAATCCTTAAGCTCCGAGGAATCTACCATGGATGTCAATCCTGCCATATCCCTTCCAAAACCCTCAGACTTTTCTACTACCACTAATAGCGAACCATCTAAACCTACAAAAGCACAAAAACCTGAAGATGACAGTGCATCTGACGACGATAATGAATCCGACAACGATAACGATGATGGTGACGACAAATCAAAGGGACAGGGCTTGCTAGAAGGTCTTTTAGATAAAATCGACCATCTCGCAGAAGATATCGAAGAGACCTTCGAAGATTTTGGTGATGGTATAGAAGATACTTCAGAAGACGTGGCAGACTCCTTGAAAGAGGGCTGGGAAGGTTTAAGTGATATCTTAAAAGGGCATAAGGGAAATGATGACTAAGTAAATCTTGTATCTAATTTAAGTAAATTTTGCAATGGCTGCGAAATTCACATTTTTTGCAGCCAATGATTTCAAGAATAATAGAAAGTGTACAAAATAAAAATGGGATATGTTTGGACATAAAGTGATCGTAAATTCAGTGATTTTGGTTGTGATTCACAACATCTTGTAATTCCGTCGACAAGTGTTGCAAGAAAGGCAATTTAAAGACGCCATCATCAGACTTCTCATTGGTTTCTTGTCTTGAAGACTGTAAGAATGGTGACAGACAGTCTCTATTTGGAGATCCCACAGTGGAAGGCAGTTCACTATTTCTGAACACCAAACTCAGTCTGCTTGATTTCTTAGTGGGTGTGGTGTTTGGTTCGTCAACAGTACAGATTTGAATGAGTTTGAGAATGACATTCTTTGGTAGTTTAGCAAAGGACGAAGACAGCACAATGGATGGCCAATTACTCTTCAAAATACTGTTTAGCTTTTCATTAAGCAAAGGTTCATTGGACATGTAAATGTTACACCATAGATGTAAAACAGTCTCAATAACAGGTTCGGAATCTAAAGAAGCATCATGAACAAAAGCCCCAAGCACTTCATAGAGTTCATTCAAGATAAGAATTCTAAGATTAAGCAATTCATACAAGTTGGAAAGTATCAAGAGCCCTGATATGTCTACCAAAGTGAAGTTCGGTACAAGTGGAGGTTCAAAGGCAACACCATCAGTATACAAATAATAAACCAAACCTTTCACCCATAAAACTGGTTCTGGTATGAACATTCTATTATACTTGGATTCACTCATACCACTTTCGATAAGTCTCTTGAAGTAGGGCCATCTAGCATAGAGGACTAGTTTATGCACTTTGACCACCTCCAAGTTCTCGAGATCTGGACTTTGGGGATCGAATTCAAAGTGTGGGTTTTCAAGATAGTATTCCCTGAGCTTCATCCCTCTGAAGCAGTATATCTCGAAATCCGTTAATTCTTCATCTTCCAACAACTGCTTGAAGCTATCACCCACTGTCCTACCTGAACTTCGTGAATTGTGATGATTAATACCCAATTCAGATAATGGGATCTCCAATACTGTGGATATCTTCCCATCATCGAGGAGAGTAGTATCACCAGTATTCAAAGACACCGGCTCGTCCAAGTTGGAAGCTTCATCTGTGTTGCTGACTATATCATCTTGAGGATCATTTAGCAGCATCTGATCGTCATCTTCCTGACTCAGGACTCCGTCATCGTCTTTATTGCCATGGCCAAACACCAAGAGAGAGCCTGATTCTGAAACTATAGCGTCCGTCCAGAAGTAATCCAGCAAGCTACCTTTCGAGATATTTGGAACTGAAGATTCAATGTCCTTCAACTCGAACAAGTTAACATGCTTCAAATGATTCAAGTCGTAATATGAGAGATGGCACCCAGGTTCATTAGCATGCAAAGTATTCTTCCTCAATGAAACATTCAATTTAATTGGCCCATTCATAGAGGTATCCAAATACCGTTCTTCATTTGTCTTTGTGTTTGGCTGATGGTCACTGAATATAGATATTTCACCAACTGTCTGATCTTTCAAATCAAAGTATGTGATTCTATCTTTTACATGGTTCATATTCTTAGTGAGACCACCAAAGCTGTAAATTTTATCGTTATGAACAGTGATGGAATGATCAAACCTGTGCACAAACGTAAAAGGTCCTTCCCACATACCAGTGACAAAATCATAACTATACAAATCGTCCAAGGTATCCGAATTCACAACTCCTCCACTGATATACACTTTTGAACCATCTGGAGAAAGACAACTAGCATGCCTGGATCTGGTATTAGGTGCATTATCCATCACAAACTCCGGTGGAGTTGTCCAAGTCTTTGTAAATATGTTATAAATCAACATCAAACTGGTCTTCTTGAGAGCATCTTCTTCATTATTAAATCGACCACTTCGCCTAGTAGTTGCTGTCACATGATGTGCAGTATCGTCGTCTGTAACTAAACCTCCAAACACCAACAAATTCCCGTTTCCAATGTAGTTTGTCAGGTGACCTTCTCGATATAAACCTTTGTGGTTCTTATCAACTGTCCATTGCATAGTCTCAGTATCTAGAAGATAGACATTGCTATCTAAATTATCAAAGTCGTCGAATCCTCCGAATAAAACAAGCGTGTGAGTACCAGGACATGAACTAAAAGTGGAATTGTAATTTGATGGAGGACTGGACTTTAGTTTGTGGAGTTTCACTCTTGCTTTATCATTACTCATCTCTTATCTTGCACCCAAAAGTGAGATATACGAAATATGTTGCAAGGGGTAGACTGTTGTGTGCAGGAAAAGAATAGCTATGATTAAAGGATCGACAGTTGTCTGGTGTATAGATATGTTCGATTTTGTGGACTCAAGTTTGTGAAATAAATAATGATAAGTAATATTTAAGTAGATCTAAGGACTGAAAAAAAGACAGTTCACACTGTCCGTCGTGTCTTAACCGGTTGCCAAATAAAATCTGGGGCATCTTCTGATGGACCGAACAACGACGTTTATTTAGGATATATGTACGGGTTTACCAAGTGTCAAAAGGATCCTTATCGGTTTTGCTGATTTCGATCTCTGAATCTGGCATTTCAGCTTGTAATTGGGCCTTGAAAGTGTTCAAAAATGCTCTTTCTGTGTTGGAATGATTACACACTACCACCGAGCTTCCATTCTCTTTGAAAAACAAAGCTTCATGATGAGAGAGTTCTCCTGTGTAGAAGAGATCGGCTTGAACACCTTTGAACACACCTCCACCAGATCCTGCACATATAGCTATAGTACTAATGGTCTGGTGCTTATCCAAACCTGCACCCACGGCTACCTGAACGTATTTCAAACCCAAAGACTGTTTGATACGGTCAACAGCAGTTTCTAAGGTGATTGGAGATTTCAATTGGACAAGTCTTCCCATTCCACAATCTTCTTCAGTCTTGTCTGGTATTATACACTTTCTAGACTCTTCTTCACTTCCTTTCGAGATCCCATCAGCAAGGAAGTCATTGACACCTCCTGATGCACTATCCACTGCAGTGTGTGGGCAATAGACGCTGATATTGTTTTGTATGAGTTTGATCAATGATCTTTGCTGTGGATCACTAGAAGTGATGGACTTCAAGCCTCTGAAAATGAAAGGATGGTACGCCATAATCAAGTTTGTGTTGGACTGAATAGCTTCCTCTACAACAGATTGTGTCAAATCAATGGCAAGCAATACTTTCACAGGTTTGGTATCTTTTTCATTGAAAGCTTCTACAAGCAAGCCTGTATTATCCCAAGAAGAATCCGCCAATTTTGTGGGATACAACTTTTGAACTGAGACGTTAGTACACGCACACGAAACCTTGAGATTCACAGTACATACTGGCGCTAACTGCACGTTTAATTGACACTTTACTCATAGTCAAAAATCAAAGTAATAAAAAGAAGAGATGTAGGTCGCAAATAAAAAAAAAAAGTGCCTCTTGCCAGAATTGAACTAGCGACCTTTGCATTACAAGTGCAACGCTCTACCACTAAGCTAAAGAGGCAACTATTTTGTTAACTAGAGGAAAAGTTTATGGTATGCGGGGCGCCTAACCAGTATCCTGCATGATATATTATTCTGGTTTGAACAGGGTCCTGGGCAGATAATATCAACTGAATGTCAAATTCGTAAATCCAAGACTACAACAATGTCGTTTGTAGCCGAATTGTTCATTCCGAAGTCAACAGTACCCGTTAATTCTTCCTTTTATTTCATGGCGTGGCCTCTGCACTACCTTATTAATCAGTTGCGAAAAGAGCGAGAAAGGTTCCATTCATGAAGATAGATCCATAAGAACATGAGTCAGTACGAAGAAGTGAATGAACCGTTCATTCCAAAGTCTCTGGCTGGCACAGAAACAACAGGTACTACCGACAAAAATCAGCCTTATTACGTGGACTACAACGGAGAGACGCTTTTCATAGATAGTAAGAACTGGAGATACAGTAGACTACTTAAATGCCAGATTCTAATTCTCTTCTGTTCGTTCATATTGTTCGGGATGGTAGAACAAGCAGTAGGAACCCTTATTCCTGTGTTTCAGAAGGTGTACAAAGTCAATGATGTGGAGACAAGTTTTATCTTTCTTAGTTCAATTACAGGATACATACTTATGGGAGTATTTAATGGAGCACTTCACAATACTATTGGACTAAGGGGAATCATGTTTATAGGACCTGCTTCGATGATTGTGGCTTATACGGTGTTTAGTTTTGCTCCTCCATTCTGGGTTTTGGTGGTATTTGCAATATTCAGTGGTATTGGTTTGGGATCCATGGATGGTGCAGGAAACTCCTGGGTCAGTCAGTTAAGTGACTCTAATCAAATTTTGGGATTGTTGCATGGGTGCTATGGTCTTGGGTGTATGATCTCACCAACTTTGATCTCCACATTAATAGAGAGGAAAACCAATCCTTGGGTGTGGAACCAATACTATCGGTTACTAGCAGGTTTAGCATTGATAAATTGTGTTGTGTTATGTGTGCTTTTCAGATTCGAACCTGTGGGGAAATACAGGTATCTTTCAGAACAAAGAATGGCCAAAGTTGATAATATTGAACTCTCTAGCTTGGACGGAGAGATGCCAGAAGTTGCACCCACAGGAGATGCTTCTTTCAAAGAAGTTATCAAATCAAGAGTTGTATGGGCAATTGCCATCATCTTATTCTTTTACGTGGGTGTGGAGTATGCTTTTGGATCATGGCTTATTAGTTTCTTATTAAGGAATAATAACCTCAGTTATAAGGTCAGTTCATATATGGCTACGACATTTTGGTCTGGAATTATGCTTGGTCGTGTATTCTTAGGGTTTGTCACTGCACATTTCTTCCGAACAGAACTCACTGCTAATCTTGTGTATATTGGAGGAGCTGTGGTCGGAAGCTTGCTTTTCTACATGATCTCATTCACAAGTCAATACTGGTTATTCTTTGTGTTTGTGTTCATTGCAGGTCTATTCGCAGGCCCCGTATTCCCCACGACCATTGTAGCATCCATTGGAATCCTTCCACCGGATCTTCATACTTCTGGTGTTGGTTTTGCTTGTGCTTTTGGAGGTGGTGGTGCTGCAGCCATACCATTTCTTGTGGGACTTGTGGCCGAATCTCCGGCTGGACTCAAAGTATTCCCTCTACTCATTGTTATCATTCATGTGGTGTTGTTTATTTCATGGCTAGTCATGACTAAAAAGTTTCTACCAACTTACAAGAGACCTGAGCTGAGCTGAGGGTCTCAAACTGTTATAAATATACAATTAAATAAATATGGTGTTGGATTTTTTCTTATATGAAGTCCCGTATTCTATACTTGTCCTCCTTGTGCAGTCCATTCTTCAGGTGTGAATCCTTTCTGTGTAAATGCATGTATTGCTGCTATCTCTTCTTTTAACGCACTGTTGACTAATCGATGTCTCATGAGTTTGTTCTTTCCCTTGAACTTCGACGACACTATCACACAGGCAAAAGCTTGCCCACATCCTCCAGACATGTCTTCCACTTGAACCAAATCGGCTTCAAGTCTCTCCTTTATTAGGTCTTGCAAAGATTGACTAGTTAAAGACATTTTGATGGAAATGATAATTTTTTTGCTCGTTGATCGCACTTTGAAGAGAGGCCTTGATGAGGCTTTTTGCAGACATTTATTTGATATATCTATGTACTGCTAGTTTCTCCATGTTGTTCAGAAGAAACAGAGCTGAGTCCTCTTGTGATGGTGTTAGATCTCACTTCTTGGTTTGAAGGGTCGCTGAACTCATCTTTGATATCGTAGTTGACAAAGAAATTAGACATCTCTTTAGACACTTTATCGATTCTGTGCATGATATCCTTGGTACTTCCAGTTGTTCCAATATCTAAATGGTTATAGAACTCTAATAGGTCAACTGGGATGTAACTTAACTCTTCGTGAATTTCGATCAATTGGTTAACAACTTCGATGGCTAAGAAGTAGCTGTCATTAGATTGGTCTCCGCTTTCTGGTTTTGAATAAAGGATGTTGGGAGATATCACAGTGGCTAAATTGTGGATGTCCATTTTAGATCCATTTTCTTCGTCCAATTCGGCAAAAGATGATACCCAGTTGAAGAAGTAAAGCAACACTTCTACTAAGTTCCTGTGGCTTCTTGGTAACATACAGTAAACAAGTTTCATCACTCGTTTACGCAACTTAGGATCCTGATGTCTTTGAGTCTCAATCCATAAGCCATACAAATTGAATGTCAATAATGGATTAGGTAATTCTCTCAACCATTTCTTCATCAAAGCGGCAAGTTGAACAGCTGTTTGATTGGTAAAGTCCGGTGACTTAAGT
Source organism: Yamadazyma dushanensis (assembly GCA_030571835.1). Taxonomy (NCBI): domain Eukaryota; kingdom Fungi; phylum Ascomycota; class Pichiomycetes; order Serinales; family Debaryomycetaceae; genus Yamadazyma; species Yamadazyma dushanensis. Next base: position 465,838 of record JAJLYZ010000009.1, on the reverse strand, counting down.
GGATTACTGTTAATTTGTTCAGTCAAGTCCCTTAACTTCTTGATGTTACCATTCAATCGGAATATACCTTCGACTGACATATCCTTTGTCTTTAATGAATTGATTAAATCATCAACAACAATCGGTATACGTAATTTCGAAGGACCAACTCCTAGGTCTGAATCAACACCATACTTTTTAGTCAAATCTTGAAGGTCCACACCAAAAACGCCGTTGACTTTATCGTTGGAACCATGGAATTTGAACTTGTCCCAAAAATTAGAAGATTTCTTTGTTTGGATCAAAGAAGATAACTCCAACTTGGTGTATCTGTTGTTAGTGAGTTGACTCAAAGCTTCGATAGCGACATGTCGCAAGATGAAATGCTCTTCTTTACTTAACTCGGAATAATATTTGAGTTTTGGTGCATTTTCAGTATCAGCCGTGTTCATTGGTGATTCAGGAATCGAACTGAAAGCCAATGCATCATTAGTGCCAGGAACATTAGGAGATCCAGGCAGTTTACTGCCATTGGAGTTGTTGATACCTACCAATTTACCCATAGGCTTTTGTCTTTGGTACAAACTGTTATGATGTTTGAACGCATTAGGTCGTTGATCTCTTGCCTGTTCTGCGGCCACAATTCTGGGAATATCATCCAATGTCAACGACTTCTCGTTCTTTAATAAATCTGAAGTACGGTTCAAATGATTATTGGAGAAGTTTCTCGATACTGGTTCATCTTTTATTGTAAGTTTCTTCCGATTGAACAATTCACTGTCATCTTGTGTGGTGAAAGAGTTGTTGGAACCGACACTGTTTTGACGGTCGATTAGATCACTTGCAGTGGTGATTGTAGTCAAATAGCTGGAATCATCAACTTTAGTTTCTATACCATGTTCTGGTTCAGGTGCATCAATAATGACAGATTTTCGAGCGTTCTTCTTAATGGAGCTGGACAAGTTTTGATCTTGTCTTTTAGTTCTTTTCCTAGTAATATCATTAAGGGTCTCGGAATAATTCAACTTGATCTCATTATTAGTTTTGATATTCGATGTTGTATTTGGTTTCAAAGTATGTGATCTGTTCTTATAGTCCAATGCCATAACCTGTTTAGACCTCAAATATGCAATCTTTAAAAGGTAGATCAATTGGTCCAAATCAGAAACATACTCGAAACCCGTAGTACGATCCATTCCTGCACAATCCAAACACGAAACTTCTCTAGAGTTAGCGTCATAATTGACAGCATCTAAGTCATTTATGTCGCTGTGGCAGGTCGAACATTGGAAGCACTCAGTGTGCCATCTTAAGCTGTCCTTGTATTTGATGCACGATTTTTCGATTGACTTCTTACAGTGGAAACATAAATCAGTCGAGTTATTAGGAACAGACAACTGATTTTGAATAGCTTTCACATAATCATCAGTCAACTTAGGAGATGATCCATTAGATTGTTTGGTTTCTTGGTTGATTTGGAACTTTTCAAAGTTCTTGATCATTTTTAAGAAATTATCACTTGCCAAACAATCTCCACGAATTTGGTTCAATTTCAAAGAATTTTGCAACCCAATTCTAATTAACAACTTCAAATAATGAGCACATCCTGTAATAACAGACAACAATTCGGAAGACAAAGAACCTGAGCCAGATAAATTGACTTGATTTGATTTCCGAAGAATAGCCAAATAGCTCATAATTTTGCCAGATAAACTCCTTGGTTCCTTCTTTATACCAATTCGGAAATTACCATCGTTGTCCTCGATTGTGGTATCGTTGCCCCCATCTGTTGCAAGAGAAGTATCAGGTTGGAGTTCGGGAGCAGGTGTTGTAGAAGCTAACTCAATCAAGTAGTCAACTGATTTGAAAAGAATCTCCACGAATGCAATCAATCTGCCGGTTGAGACCAACCCGCTGAATTGATTGCCAATACAAGCATTCAAGAGCATATCTGAAATGGCAGAAGCAGTCAATTCCTCAAACGCTGATAATGTTACCCAACATTTGATGACCAAGTTCTCTATGGATTGTTCGATTGCAATCAAATTATTTTCATCCTGAAGGGCAGCATCGTCTTGCAAAAGTAAATTTGCTTTTGAGCCAACACAGTCTCGTTTCACAGAAACATTCCAAAATTTGTTGACCATATAACATTCTGGATGCCACTGTTGAGTTCTTCCACCTCTGAATAACTCAACAAATTGCTTGACAATTGACGAATCACACCCTTCACAGTGGTTAGCGAAGTTCTTGGAGTAATGGTAATGGCAATAGATGCTAGAACCATGCTCATAATAACTTTCATCACTTTCAAATACCTTTTGGCAAACATTACATTTGAAATGTTCCAAATGGTACTTGTTCCCCAAAGCTGTGATATAAGGACCTCTTAATGCATTATTACAATTGAAACAGATCAAGTTCAACTTCTTGAAATAATCATACTCACAAAGAGCTACTTGATACTTCAAACCAGTACTATCATCGATGATCTCGTAAGGGAAGAACTTCGATGAGCACTCTTTACCACATTCGTTACAACAAAAGCACAGGACGTGAAAAGAAGCATTTAATGCTCTCACAAACTGTCCATTGATTTCCAACCCACACTTCTTACAAGTTTTACGCTTTTTCCGTATACTCTTCTTTTGACTCAATTGGAAGGGAGTTCCCAAGGTACCCAAAGAGGAGGTACTCGAATCAGAAGTATTCAATCCAGGCCTATCTGTAGGGGGGCGTAATGACTTTGGATCAGACTGATTTGCCGGTTGCAGTTCGAGTTTCGGCTGTGTCAAGGCGGGTCCATTTTGTGAGTTTGGTTGGCCATTTCTCTTTATACTCGAGGAACTTCTTACCTTCGGCTGATTCGTCATTTGATTCTTCAAAAATGGAGGAATATCATGACTACTTCTTACAGCAAAAGAATTAGTTTGATGGTAAGGATAATCACTGGGAATATAGTTGTCAGGTGAATTGGCCCTCGTATTAATGGGGGAAGGAGATCCACTAGGCATTGAGTGTCTGTTAATCCGAAGCCTTTGCGACTGTTGTTGAGATCCTGCTTGTTGAGGCTGCTGCTGTAAGTGTCTCGTTTGCAGTTGTGGGGCTTGGTTTTGTCGTGGAGTAGCAATGTGCGATGTGTGTTTATGGGTTTGATCATTATTGGAGTTCATCATGTCATTATTAAAGTTCAAGTCAAAGTCAAAACTCAAATCGAAATCAGTTTGTTTAGGCAATGGAGGTATTAATTGTTGCCATTGTCCCTTCTGTTGATTACTATAATTGTTATAGCTGTGCGATCTTATGTGATTGGGTCTGTACCTGTTGGGAGCGTCATTCTGACTTATGGCTTCGTTTGTCGAGTTGATCTTGAATGGGTTCTGATTATTTTTATAAGGTCGTTGAGGATGTTGACTGTTGTCTGACATAATCATTAATTAAGGAATGAACGAGGGAATGAAGTGGAGATTAAAAATGTAATGAACGTGGTGATACGAATATCAATGGCAGTAGGACTTTTTAGGAGGATTTCTAAGTTGTATAGCAGCTATCAAAGCGGCTAACAGAATGTAAAGTTAAGGATGCCCCAAAGGAAATCAAAGGTTTGTCGCAGCAAAAAAAACACCAGAAAAAATAGCACTGGCAAGTAATTGAGCAGCGGAACCAAAGTCGATCGAGGAGAACGAATCTAAGACCTTAACAGATTGTTGTTCAATTGGTACAGTCGAACGCCAACTGTTTTTATTTTTGTAATCCTTGAACTTTTTTTTGATCTAAAAAATCGCAGTTTTTCATGCGAACAACAAAGGGAAATAAACAAATAAACAATAGGCACGTGACTTGGGTGTTAGGGTTTATTCATTACGAGGATTTAGTTACTAAAGATGCTAATATTAGCACAAGCGCAAAACCACGCAATTTGATGTGTCACATTTGAAGGAGACAAGTGTCTTAAATGGGGATTGATGGGGTAAATCGATGCCTGGAACTCCAAAGGTATTTTTGGACGTGAAATGGTTGTATGGGACTTTTACTTGGAGCTTTGGTTGAATGGTCAACTGGTTGTACAGACGTGTTGATGACCTTTGGTAGTTTGGCTCTTTGTTCAGATACAGTAGTGAGTTGGTTGGAAAGATTTACAGTTTCTACTCTGCTTGAAATTTCATCTGTGGAATGTGTTGGACCCTTACACCAGATCTAGACACCAAATCTAGTACATTCTTAATGAACTGCAAAATACAGATTTGATTGTATCACTTGGGGACTGACGCTGGAAAATGGGGCTTGTTGCAGGTCAAATAGGTTTGGATATGATTCAGAGAACCTCTACTGACTCACAGTGCCTGTAAACTGTTCTAGAAGTTAATCAGAACTGTTCATTTGCTGATCTTGAATGACCATATGGCCCACTTTTGCAGTGATCAGGCATATCTGGAAGATTTAGGACTTGCTAGTCTAAGTCCTTGATGTCTATTAGAAACGGAGCTCTGAAAAGTTTTCCGTAGTGTCTTGGCTTTTGCACTTCTGCACTTCTGCACTTGCACGGCTGTCCCCTTTTTATCTCTCTATGTTTTGACAAATTCAGGTACTGATCTGAATGAAATCATTAACCCTTTGAAGCTTTACCTGTCCTTCTCTTGGTACAGTCTGATGAACGTCCTTCGGAACTGTCAATGCTCGTTATTTATTGGTCTATATGACATAGACATTAATATGTAGTTGGTCAAACTTTTTTAACACTGCTTCGGTTTGTTCCCAAGGAACTCCAAATAGTCCAGCATTGATTTTGGGCATACACACAACCAACTTATCATCCAAAATGTCCAAATTCTTGTACAGTTTTAGTTGGGTTATCATGTCTTGCATGGCCAAGTCAGTGTATTTGACAATTTCTGATGGACCCAATTTCTTATGGCCAAACAGGTCACTGGTGAACAAGCATGTAACTAATGTATTGGGATTGGCATCTTCTTCGCTGCTAGGTATAATCTGACATGTTCCAAGTAAATCACTGGATTTTTCAACCTTGCGACAATACTCTTGGTGTTTGGCGTATGTGCTGGGATACAATTGTTTGAAAGTGTGAGCCACACCAGCACCCCAAGAACCTTTGCAATTGCATGCATGGATCAACACATTGTATGTATTTCCGTGGCTGGTGTGGTTAAACAAGTTTCCTTTGATATAGTTAATCATGCAGGGAGTGAAAAATCTCGCGATCTTTGCTTATGCTCTTGGACTGTGTGCTCTTAGACTGTGTGACTGTATGCTATGTCTACTCAACAAGTTTAAGACCTTGCCCGGGTACTCGCCTGAAATGTCTTTTGTTTCCAAATAAAATTTGTCGACTCTGTTTCCAAACTGTGATTAAAAGCTCTTTCCGTGGTAATAATTCACTAAACACCACTTTAATCATATCATCTTTTTTGCTTGTGTTATTACTCTTGGTCAAAACACACATGTAGTAAATAACTTGACCGTACCCATAGAAACCTTCGTGAACCACCAAATCTATAATGTTATCTAAAGGAATGAAGATATTCTTGTCTGGTTTCGTGAGAAACTTCCATTTACTCTTGCAGCTCAACTGCACACCTATTTGTTTCATGACAATCATGGTATCTTCGGCGTCTTGCCGACATAGCACTATAATTGTCGCTATAACAGCCGCTGCTATTTGGATCTGCTGAAAGGTCGTCAATTGACTGGTTATGCCATTGAAACTGTACTCATTAATGCCTTGATAAATTGCAAGATTTACAACCATGTTGATCACATGGCCCACCAAAACAATACATATTGGATACTTTACCTTTACAAGACGACTGGAGTCTTTAACGGTGAATTTAATCATATCGTCGTTGGAACTAATGATCAAATCATAGTCCTTCATTGGTAAGAGTCAATGGAAAAAAATCGCGTGTATGTACTGAAAAATTGGTATCCCATTCCATTTATTTCCCACTCCATTTATTTTCTATCAAGAGTACCTACAACTTCTTCGTTACTTCTAAGTGTCTTGTTCTTCGTTAAACGTTCGATTGGTTTTTGACCCGACTTTCTTTCGATTTCTCTTCTCCTGTTCTTTTCTGTGTCTTCGAACTTGGCTCTCTCTTGTTCTTTCAAGATCTCTTTCTTTTGAGCTTCATGCTCAAGTTTGATTCTTTTACGAGCATCTTCAAATTCTGCCAATGTGCCAATACGCTTACCAATTCTTTCTTCGTACTCCTTGATATCCACTGGTAGTCTTCTCTTTAATGCAAGATCAACAAGCTCTGGGCGTTTACGTTCTTCCAAATTGTACTTGGTTTTGACCTGTTTCCTTGTTCTATGAGGAAACATTTCACTGATCATAGAGAAATCAGTTCCCCACGCACTTAATGCAGAAAAGAACTCAAGTTCTTCCTGTGTATCCCACTTATCTGTGTGCCGACGCTTGGAATACGTATTGGATATCACTGGTCTTTCGAACGGATTGGTTTCTTCTCTGGTTCTCTGTGAATTATCATACGAACTTCTGTGAACAACAGTAGATTCGGCATCCACTTCAAACTTACCATCTGTGATGTTCAACTGGAGCCCTTGTCCTTTATTGACATTCAAAGCATCATACTCATCAGGCAATTTATCGGTGATTTCTTCTTTCGTGGTTGGGTCTGCACTGGGTTCTTTGGAGGCTTCTGACGCATCTTGTTTGATCTCTTGTTTGAGATGGCCTATTTGTTCTTCTTCCAATAACTCAAGAGCTGTGTCGTATGACATTCTTTCCTCTTTGGCCTTCTTTCTTGCTTGCAGTCGTAATCTTCTGGCGTTTTTCTCTCTGATCTTTGCCTCTCTGACCATCTCAAAATTACTAGAAGCTGTTCCTACTGGAAGAAGAGGGTTACACAAATCCTTCATAGTGAACTTTTCAGTATCAAGTTCAATCTGCTGGGAAAACGTCACATCGTCCTTAAGTAACCGCCTTGGAATTTCAGAAAGTTTTGATACTTTCATTACCACCATGTCAGGTGCCATAGGTAGTGTGAACTTCTTTTCATTCACAGGCAACCCTCTTCTGGCATACTGCTCCATGACTTGTCTCTCGTGTTCTTTCTGTATGTCTGGAGGTAATTCACCAGTTCTACATTTCACCAATTTGTCCCCTTTCTTATTCAACGCATAGAGAATATATCTCTTTTGATTGAACAATTCTTCTCTTGGGATAGCATTTTTATTTGGCTCGTAGTCCTCTGAGTCTCTATCATAAACCGAATCTGCAGTAGAGGTTAACAAATCCGTGTCTCCAACATCCTCCACAAAAATAGCATTTCCTGTTTGGGGCACGGCAGTCTCTTCATTTACCACCAGTTCGTCGTCCTTCTCTTCTTGTATTCGTGCCAGCAGATCTGTGAGACTAGGGCGATGTATAGAGAGTCTTGGTTTAGTCTGACTAGCCCTCCTAGCTTTCATAGAAGAAGGAATAGGAATCAATACCTCTCCCTCACCAAACGAGCTTCTTTGATTTGGTGCCAAAGACACAGAAAGTGACCTCGACAGCGACTTCCTCCTCATATTGATCCCTGACAACCGTCTATGCGACATTGAAGAAGACCTTCTTTGGTGCTCCACCATTGGAGCCTTAAAAATATCATTATCTCCATAATCTTCTTCGTCTTCATCAGCTTCATGATTATCGTCAATAGCCAGGTCAACCGCCTTGGACTTGTCCATAGGATCAATCCCTTCTTCTGGCGACTGCTCAAGCCTGTTATCTTTGTAGAATGATACTTGTGTAGCAGCAGGAGTTAAAGGACTCGCTTCTTTATCGGATGCGACATCTTTCCTTACTTCAGCGGTTTCTTGTGTTGGTTGTGGAGTTACAGATTCCGGAGTCTGACTAACATTCCTCCTCCGGTTGATATTCTTCTTGATCTTAGGCACAAACAGCGTTTGTCCTTTCCTTACAATACTACTCATCTAAAGGTGTGTTTATTGTTTTCAATCCTTTTTGTTCTGCGCATTGAAATTTCATAGTAACCACAAGAAATGGCTGCAATATTATTGAACTCATGGGAGACTGCAAATGATAACTGGGTGCTAAGTGTAGAGCCTTTGGCGGGTGGATCGAATTTTGTGACTTCCAATTCCAGTGGTCATTTGAATTTTTACGACATAAATGTCAGAGATGCTATCTCATCGACTAAGACGCACGAATCTTCAATTAATGGTATTAAATTATTGTCTCCGGAAGTGATAAGTTCTTGTTCTTCTGATGGCATCAAGGTCAGTGACTTTAGAACTGGGAAGGTGGTCAATACGTTTTGCGCTGAAAACTCGTCGTTTTTGTCTTTGGACTATGGTAATAATTTATTAGCTGGTGGTACTGAATTAGTAGGTAATGACGCAGAGCTTCATATTTGGGATGTGAGAAAACCGTCAGAGACGTTTAAGTCGTATATAGACTCACACCATGACGATATCACGTGTGTGAAGTTCCATCCGTCTAAAAAGTATGCTAATTACCTTATGTCGGGATCTACAGATGGATATGTGAACATCTATGATTTGAGGGAATCAGACGAAGACGATGCTTTACACCAAGTTATTAACTACCTGTCTGTTCATTCGTGCCATTTTGTGACTCCTAACAGAATAGGGATCTTGTCACATATGGAAACTTTGAGTTTCAATCAATTGAACAACACCAACTACGAAGTGTGGGACGAACCACTACCCAACGATTTAGGTGATGTTAGAGATATTTGGGGTTGTGAATATGTCGTCGACTTGAATCCAAGAGGCTATGTTGCATATGGATCAAACTCCACGGGAGAATTGTTTCTCAGACCCTTTACACCTGCAACCGAATCGTTTGGACAACAGACAATCAGTTTTCCTCGGGCACATGGTGATGAGGTTGTAAGGGATTTGAAAGTGTTTGGTGACAAGGCATTATCTGGCGGAGAAGACGGAGTTGTCAAGTTGTGGTCTTTACCAGAAGCAATACAATTGTATGAGTGGGAAGATGAGCAGATAGAAGAAGAAGATACACCAAAGGAGAAGAAAGAAAAGCACAAGAAGGATGAAGATAAGAAGGATAAGGACAAGAAAAAGCATAAGAAGAGTAAGAAGAAGGATGTTAGATATAAACCTTATTAATGCATAAAAGACTCTAGATTGTTTCTACGGTCTCTGTTCGTACACTCCATTTCCACACTCCCGTTTCTACACTCCCATTCTATTATGTTTTTGAATCTTGTCCCTAATCCACTGTTCCCTTTACAACCACAGGGATCATTCCACCCTTCGGAATCGTGAAGTTTCTGTGACCAATGACTGTCAAGAACGCTCTGATAGTTCCTGCATGACAAGTGATGCTAATGACCTCATCGTCGTCAGTGTTCCCAAACTTGTTATCAAACAAGTCTTGTAAGAACATATTGATTCTAACAAACTGCTGCCAGAACTTCTCTCTGTTACCTGTTCGTTGAAAGTCAAGCACATCTTCCTCTGGAAACCCTTTCTCAAACTGCAACAGAGGAAACTTACCTGCAATCTCACTCTTCAACAGTCTCTTATGACACAAGTTGCATCCAATTGTCTCTCTCAAGTTATCCACCACCATAGGTTGAATATCCAGTCCTTGCCATTCAATAAGCATGGTTTGTATCAGCCGTTGCAACGGTGAAACATAATGTTTCGATGGAACAACCATTCCTTTTGCAATCTGATCGTTTAAGAAGAGCCTATTCTCGTGTGCCTGTAGTATACCTTTCTCTGTCAACTTGGGATCTGGTCCCCATACAAGCACACCATCAGTACCTAAAAATCGCCATTTTTCAACCCATTGTTGACCAGGATACTTTGCAGACGCCACATTATGAAACCCTTCTCCATGTCGTGCCAACAACAACATCTTATACTTGGTTTTATCCAGTCCTCCCATACCTCCAATTTCGGTTGCAGCACCTCGACGGTTTAGCTTACCTAAGCATGCATACGCCAGATTCCATGATTGTATCACCCCAAAGTCATCTTCAACATAATTGAACGATGTATCGTCAATGTCCCATGAGCTCTGCTTGAAAACGCCCTTTACATGACTGAACTTCCAGTTAGCTGCACGATTTGCAATTGACTTACAGTAGATCTCATTGTGATCCATGTAGCCATAAGCATCATGTCTATCACTTGCATCTGGCACCAAAAGAGATTTGGTGAACGAACGATTGATGTTTGAGACACCTTCGTGTTTTGTGTGTGGTTGGTTTTGTGTCTCTTGAGGTTTTTGTGCACTTTGGTGCAAAGCCATAGTCTCGGATAAACTTTCTTGTGTGAAACGAATTTGAGACTCGAAGTAACATCGACTAAAATTTCAAAAACAATTATACTTTTTCATCTCTGCAGATATTTATCTTTATAAAAAATGTCGGCGAATGGACAAGAGAACGGTGCCGTACACATGGACTCGACACCTTCTGGTGCTGGTGTAAAGCGAGAATTGGACCATGACGGGCTTGCGTCTGCTGCTGTTGCTGTTGATGCAAACATTGGTATCTCCGGCGACCACCTTCAAACAGATAAATCCGACACCAGAGACGTGGATGGTAATGACAATACAAATGATACCAAGAGGATCAAGTTGGACGATCCTGATGCTGAAATAGGATTTTCTATCAAGACGGAAACAACACCAGTAGTTGAACCTGTGAAAAATGGTAAAAGTATGTTAATTGTACCAAAGACAGAACCACAGCTATTCTATACACCTTTAAAGACGGGATTGGTGTATGATGTGAGGATGAGATACCATGCTAAGATCTTCACCTCGTACTTCGAATATATTGATCCCCATCCAGAGGACCCTAGACGTATATATCGGATTTACAAGAAGCTCGCCGAGTCAGGGCTAATTCAGGACCCTTCATTATCTGGAGCCGACGATTTGGGTCCTCTTATGATGAAGATTCCTATAAGAGAAGCCTCGAAAGAAGAGATTTTACTTGTACATTCAGAGGACCATTTGAAGTACATTGCTTCAACTGAGACAATGACAAGAGATAAATTGTTAGAAGACACTGAAGCTGGTGATTCTATTTACCTCAATAACGACTCTTTTTTGTCTGCTAAATTATCCTGTGGTGGAAGTATTGAGGCATGCAAGGCTGTAGTTGAGGGACGAGTTAAGAATTCCTTAGCTGTTGTGCGTCCACCAGGGCATCATGCTGAGCCCGATACCCCCGGAGGCTTCTGTTTATTCAGTAATGTTGCTGTGGCTGCAAAAACCATGCTTAAATTATTTCCTGAATCGGTCAGGAAGATTGTAGTCATCGATTGGGATATCCATCACGGAAATGGGACTCAAAAAGCTTTCTACGATGATCCTAGAGTGTTGTATATATCTTTACACAGGTATGAAAACGGAAAGTTTTACCCAGGAACCAAAGCTGGAAGTCATACTATGTGTGGAGAAGGTGAAGGAGAGGGGTTCAATATGAATATTCCTTGGAAAGCTCCAGGTACTGGTGATGGTGATTACGTGTACGCGTTCAACAAGTTAGTGGTGCCAGTTATTTCGGAGTTTGATCCGGATTTAATTATTGTGAGTTCCGGGTTCGACGCTGCAGACGGTGATATTGTAGGAGGATGTCATGTGACACCTGCTGGTTATGGTTATATGACACATATGTTGAAAGGGTTGGCCCGAGGTAAGATGGCTGTTGTCCTTGAAGGTGGTTATAACCTAGACTCTATCAGTAAGAGTGCCTTAGCTGTGGCTAAAGTATTGATTGGTGAACCACCTGAATCTACCATTACTGCTCAACCATTCTTAGACACAATTGAAGTGGTTGATGAAGTAATTAAGACTCAATCTAAATACTGGACTTGTTTGAAACCAGGAAATCCAAGCAAGTCTTTTGAAGACGTTTACGATTTGCCAGAAAAAGTTGATGGGTATAAATTATCCAATATCAACGACCCAATACGATCCCAGCAGGCCAATTATCTATTCAACAAATACTCCTTTATCAGTCTTCCAATTGTTTCTAATGACAATGACAAATTCAATCCCTTCACCACAGATTTACCTCCGCACTTGGAAGATTTGATTGTTGCTAGTCCAGACATATACGACAGTCCTATTGTGGTGGTAAGCATCCATGATCCACCTGACGTCTGGGCAAATATAAATCCTGTCAATGGAAGCATTGAAGGGAACTCATCGGTGATTCTTGAACATCCTTTAGTTCAAATCATAGAAAAAATTAAGAAAGAGCAAGATTCTGATGATGATTCAGGTGAAGATAAGCGTGTGGGATACATTGATATCAATATTCCTTCATTTACTTTGCCTGTTTCTGCTAATGGAACTTTATCATTAAACAATCAAACTACTGCTCCAATTGGCACTTATAATCCATCTATATTCGCCCAGGAAGTGTTATTGTATATCTGGGATAACTATTTATCATACTTCAACAAATTGACCAAGCTTGTGTTTGTTGGATTCGGTGATTCATATCAATCTATCGTCCATTTGTATGCTAAGAGGCCGTCGCAAGAAATCAAGGATATAGTCAAGGGAACTGTTTGTTTCGTTGATAGATCCAATTTGAAACCACTTGTGCCTGTGATGGACGAATCTATAGTCGATTGGTTCTATTCCAATTCGGTGATATTTACCAGTTGTTTGAATCCTTGTTGGACAGGAAACACATCTCAAGGATCTTTGGCTACCCGAAAAGGTGCTATAGTAGCTAATCCAGAAACCAATGCTGAAATCAAACGTCCAAGACGTAAATTTGGTAGAGTAATCAGATCAGATGTCGACGGATTATGGGACGTTATATGTGAGAGGTTTGATGAAGGTGTAGATTTTATCTTGGATTCTATCGAAGATTATGAGGAAAGTAGTAATTAATCTAGTTCATGTATATTTACCAAAGTAATATAAACAAGTCAAACATAACTGGGGAATCTTTTAGCAAATTGTTTCTCTAAATCATCAAGATCTGGGAGAGAAATTTCACTGGAATTGCTTAGTCGTCTCTCTGATAAATTATCAGTTTCTGGAGTCCTCAAGTATATTGGCTTCTTTGGCTTTGGTGGTGGTTTTTTCGTAACGACTGGTCTTTCAGTGGCTTTGGCAGATGGTTTGCTTGTATCGTTCGTAGTTGTGTTGGACTTTAAAACACCTGGTTTAATAGGTGAACGAGATCTACCGATGTTCAACGGTTTAGGATACGATGAATTTGCAGATTTGGTTGGTTTGTCGGCAGAAAACGAAGAAGGTGGCGTTACAGACCTTGCTCTTGATGATAAGCTGTCTGGAACCTTTGGAGGCCTCAAATTCCTCGACTTGTAAGAAGGACTATTAATGGCGTCAATATCATCAGTGTCGCTTTCAGTAGTAGTGAACCTTCCATAACCCAGAGCTGTCTTTTTCACGCTGTCTTCTCCACTATTAAGAAGCTGAGCCATTCTTCTTTGAATAGATAATTTCTTGGGTGGTACAGGCTTTTCCACTTCAACCTTTTCTTCTTCTTCGTAGTTATTACTGGCCTTTCTAGAACCACCTCCCGTAAGTAATTGTTTGATAGAAGTTATGCTGGATCTCTTACTATGTGGGTAATTACTACCAGTGTTGTTAGCACTCCTTATACCCAGGGTACTATTACCAGTACTAATTCTTCTCAACCCGTTCTTGAAAGATGATTTGATACTTCCACCGGTATTTTGGGAAGATGAAAGACCATTTCTATGATCATCTTCCATATCCTTTAAAAAGTGAAGAGTATCATCTTCTTCAGGGCTGACCTTGGCCGAAATATTATCACTGCTCTTACTGAGCTGTTGTTGTATATAATCTTTCAAAGAATGATGAGACTGATTCGATGGAATAGGCAGAATCTCTCTTGAACCGTAGATGGAATTTGGACGTGGCACAGTTTTAGGAGTGTTTTGAGGGATTGAACCATAAAGCGACTTAGGCCTCTTTGATTGGGTAGGTATTTGATTAGTCTGTAAGAGCTTTGATTTATCGATGCTGGCAAACGGATCAGATTTGGGACCTGAAGCTTTTCTTTGTTCGAGATTAGGAGTGCTGTGAAGACCAAGGGTTGAATTTTGCATCAAAGCCGTATTATTATTGTTATTATGAACCACATGGTCTTTGATAGGAACAGTTGGTCTTTCGAGCACTGAGGCAGGAATTACATTAGGAAGCTTAGTGTTCATCATTGAGCAAATTTCTTCAAGTAATTGAGTAGCATTAGGCCTCCTTCGAGGATCTTCTCGAAGACAGCACTTGATGACATTCTTTAATCGAGAACTGAATGTGACCCCTGGCGTATTATATGGAAGCTTCAAAGTCTGGGAGCAATTCAATATCAGTTGTTCCAAATCTTGTAATGACGTATGGCGCAGCAGTTCGAATGGGGTGGTATAATAGCACAATTTATAAAGAAAACAACCCAATGCCCAAATATCCAGCTTATTATCAATAGGGAAAGCTCTTGTTAAATCTATCATCTCAGGAGCTCGATATTGTGGTGTAGTATGTTGCATTATGTCTTCTTTCAACAATTGGAAATCTTGATTGTTCTTAGGCACTGTTGCATAAGGAACAGCCGAGCCGAAATCACACAACTTATAAGTCCTTTTATCATCCAAAAGAACGTTTTCGATCTTAATATCTCTGTGGAGTAATGGAGGCTGTAAATGGTGACACATGGCCACAGCAGTAGTTATATCCTTCATGATGATCAAAATTTCCGGTTCAGTCAACCGATTGGACAACCTGGAGTTCATAAAGTCGATCAATCCATTGTTTGAGCAATATTCCATTAATAAGAACACCTCATATTGCTGTTCTTTTGAGTGAGACGAAATCCCTTGTGCCCCTGGTTGTACTCTTGAAGCATGAGAATCAATGTACGATACAATGGTAGGATTACCTCTTAACCTCTTCATGGCGTCAACCTCCTGACGCAATAAGTTCAATTGCCATTTACTAGGCACCAATACTCGTTTCAAACAAGCGACATTCGAACCTCTAAACGGAGGATCTATATTACAAGTGTACACATGAGCAAAGCCCCCTTGTGATATATACTTGATTATCGACACATTATGCGACCCCACAGTCAACTTTGTGCCTGATTGGTAAGTATTCGGCGGCACAGAACTCATCAATTCAGCGGCAATTGTAAGTGAATTCTGTTGAGCAAAAAAAACTGATAAATTTCGAGATTTGATTTTCTTGACTTTAAATCAAAATGATAAAACATCGCATTTACAGTTAAATTTTTCAACTGCAAAAACCATGAAGTTATACTTTGAAGCTGAAAAGTACTTGACGGTGTCGAATGAGAAGGGCAGTCTTCAGAGTAGAATCTTCAACGATAAAAACTTGAAAAACTCTCCCAAACATATTTTTGCGTTGGTGGTGAGTACTTTGAAGTACAAAGATTACATAGTTAAAGTGATAAAGGCATCTAAGATCAAAGATAGTGCTGGGATCAAAAAGTTGAAAATAAAAGATGAGATGTTGTGGTTGTTAACACACGACTTATTGTTCCAGGCGAAAGGTAGAATCCAATCTGGTAAGCATCCAATAAAAGATGCTTTTCTTCAACACAGAACAAGGTTGAGTTCGGAGTTGGTAAAGTTAAAATTGAAGTACAAAATAAAGTCGGTTGATGCATTCCCTAATTTGAGAGGTCAGGATGATGAGACACCTATTAGATGGTTCAGAGTGAACCAAATCAAAATTACCGCCGATGACTTCTTTGCAAAATACCCGTTTTTCAAAAATTTGCAACCAGTGAGCGATCTTGCACAGATCACCAAACCGGGGTTCATATATCAAGATGACTATATTCCGAATCTTTATGGGGTTCATAACAAAGAAACAATTATGAAAACAGAACCGTACACCAAAGGAGAGATTATCATTCAAGATCGAGCTTCGTGTTTTCCTGGTCATATACTATTTAACGACCCAGCATTCCAGCCATCACAGGTTATAGATGCTTGTGCGGCTCCAGGTAACAAAACTACCCACACAGCATCATATTTACACAGCATACCTGATTCTGTGGTGTATGCGTTTGAAAGAGACAGTAGAAGAGTTGAAATATTGAAGAAGATGTGCAAAACAGCCTCACATAAGCCTAACTTAATCCAAATAACCCATGCTGACTTCACCAAAGTGGATCCTAAAGACTTTGAATCAATTGAAGGACTTGTAGTTGACCCTTCGTGTAGTGGATCGGGGATTTTCGGTAGAGCACTTGAGGATTCCTTAGAACAGCAAAAAGAAGAAGTGAATTCTGATAGATTGAACAAGCTTTCGAGGTTCCAATTTGCTATCATGAAACATGCATTGAGCTTTCCTAATGCGAAGAAGGTGGTGTATTCTACTTGTTCCATTCATGCAGAGGAAAACGAAAGAGTTGTGGTGGATCTACTCTTGGACGAAGAAGTAAAGAAACTTGGTTGGAAATTGGCACCAAGAGATGTGGTGATTCCTTCCTGGCCCAGAAGAGGATGGCCCCAAGAGTTCACCGCATTATCCAGTGACACTTTAACAGTAGATGACTTAGCTGGCGGTTGTGTAAGAGCTATTGCAAAAGAAGATGGTGGTATTGGGTTTTTTGCTGCATGTTTTATAAGAGATATTTAATTGCATTAATTTATACAGGACTAATCAAAAACGTCTAATGATATCATCGATAACTTGTTGAGTAGTAGAAGAACCACCCAAATCTGGAGTCTTGATTTTATCTTCAGCCAAGTTAGCGTCAACAGCATCGTAGATCTTAGCAGCTGGTTCTGGGTAACCCATGAATTCCAACATCAAAGCAGTTGATCTGATGGTAGCAATTGGGTTGGAGATACCCTTACCTTCGATATCTGGAGCAGAACCGTGACATGGTTCACCAATAGCGAAGTTCTCACCAACATTAGCGGAAGGAACAACTCCCAAAGATCCAACTAAAGCAGCAGCTCCATCTGATAAGATGTCACCGTACAAGTTTGGAGCAACAACAACATCGAAGATTTCAGGTTCTCTGAACATACGGTAAACCATGGAGTCGACGATTTGTTCTCTGTATTCAACAGAGTCATACAATCCCAAGTTAGCATTGTAGACAGATTTACAGATTTCACGGAATAAACCATCAGATTGAGACAACACATTAGACTTGTGAGTGACAGTAACCGAAGGTTTTTCGTGGATGGATTCAGTAGCAGAAGTTTCTCTGATAGCTTGTCTCTGTAAAGCAATATCATAAGCCATCTTAGCGATTCTGGTGGTAGCAGTTTCGGTGATTCTCTTGATAGCTTCAGCTACTCTAGTACCATCAGCAGCTTTGTAAGTCTTTTCTTCTTTGATGTATAAATCTTCGGTATTTTCTCTGACAATCACCATGTCAACAGGTCTACCAATTCCTTTAACACTTTTAACGGGACGAACATTGGCGTAAAGACCCATCTTCTTTCTCAATGCAACAATAGGCGAAGAGTAACCTTCAACTTTAACGGAAGGAGAAGACACAGCGCCGAACAAAGCACCGTCACATTCTTCTTTTAACACCTTAACGGTTTCATCTGGCAAAGCAATACCGGTTTTTTGGAACAATTCATAACCAGCTTCCAAATCAACGAAATCAAATTTCAAATCGAATTTAGCAGGCAAATTTTCCAAAACAGCTTTACCGGCAGGAATCACTTCTCTACCAATTCCATCACCAGGAATTAAACCGATTTTGAGGTTCTTTAAAGCACCAGAACTGGTGGAAAATGCACGAATTGATTTACTGAACATTATTGGCTTCGATAATTTTTCAAGTTTTTCAATGATTCCATTTTTTCTCAACTGATGCAATCTTGAGTCATCACCACCGATCACGGAACCAAAATCTGGAGTAAAATTGGCCCAGCACGACTTTGATCAAGTGATACATAACTTGTCAAGAGCAGTTTAAACTGTGGTTTTACCTATGTTTCGGTGCTTGTTTCGGTGCTTGTATTAATTATTTTATTGAAGTAATTGAACTATTCATTTTGCAGCCGCATTACTCAGTTTTAATTTCCACTGATATATATACAAGAATTCATTCAGTCTGCTAGAACATTCGTAACTAATTGTCTCCCTTGACAATCCCAACCTTGGCAGGTCTTAACACTCTGGAGTTTAAGGTGTAACCTGGTTGTTGCACATGGAAAACGGTACCTGGTTCTTTATCAGGTTGAGGAATTTCAAAAGCTGCTTCGTGCGCATTTGGATCAAATGGTTGACCCATTGGATCGATCTTTTCTATACCGTGGTTGGTCAAAGTCTTTTCAAACACAGATCTAGTCATTTCCACTCCTTCATAAAGGTTCTTAACTTCGCTGTTGGTTTCCAAAGTGTCTTCTTTAACAGCGTTCAATGCTAAACTGAAGTTGTCCAACGACACAATAAGATCTTTGGCAAACTTTTGTAAAGCAAAGTCTCTGGCTTTTTGCACTTCTTTCTTGGTGGATTCTTGTAAGTTTCTGAAATCCGCTACGGCTCTGGCATAGTGGTTTTTCATGTCTGCTAATTGCTTATCCTTCTCGGCGATCTTGGCCTTTAATTCCACCAATGCTGGGTCTTCACCTTCGGTTTCTTGAGCTGGTTCTTCTTTTGGTTGTTCTTTAGCTTCTTCCTTCACTTCATCTTTCTTCGCATCAGTGCTGTTGAAACGCACTCCATTAAAGTTTCTGGCAACAGGAACCATTCTGGAACTGAGTCCTTTCACGGCAGCGGTTCTGATAGGAGAAGCCATAGCGGTTGGCTTGGCTCTCAAACCATAAGCTAAGTATCTTTGCATATTTTAATGATGTTTTAACTGAAAAATTCTTCCAGTTTTAAAATCTTCGCACCAAAATGATTTTATAGTGTGACTGCAAAAAAGTTGCAAACGATTACGTAATGATAAAACCATTCATAGATACAGAAGTCATAACTATCACTATATTATTAAAATGTACAAAGTCTACGCGAGAATCTAACCCCAAGTCTTAGGACCAAAAGTCTCCCCTGGACTCAAGGTGGCTCTGACAGCAGTTCCATTGTAATCAGAGGTGTTGATAACAGTGGTACCCCACCAGT
This sequence comes from Yamadazyma dushanensis, assembly GCA_030571835.1. NCBI lineage: Eukaryota > Fungi > Ascomycota > Pichiomycetes > Serinales > Debaryomycetaceae > Yamadazyma > Yamadazyma dushanensis. Next base: position 446,733 of record JAJLYZ010000009.1, on the reverse strand, counting down.
TAGGGAAATTGGTGGAAGTTAAGGTGATGGTCAAGAACATAATCAATGAACACCAAGCTAAACCAATATCCATTCCAGCAGATAAGGAATAGTTGTATTTGGACCACCAGTGGAACCACTTTCTCTTAATGAACCATCCAAAGAACAAACCCACAATAGAATAAGTGGAGTAATTGTATGGGGTTGCTGGTGGAATGTAACCGGTACCAGAGAAGAACACAGGCCAATGTAACCACTTGACAGGAGAATTTGGCCATTTCTTCAAAATCAACCAGTTGATCACTGGCATAATAGCACCAACAATAAAGAAGAATAATAATCCATAGTAAACTTGACCGTGAGAGAAGGTACGTTGTGGACCAATAGCACCCCAAATAACAGAAGCATTGAAGAACACTCTACCGTTTGGACAAGTGTAGTGGTTGGCTTGATGAGGATCACATAAGTTGTCGATAGAACCATAAGCCCATCTCAACACAGCAATTTGAACTAAACAACCCCAAATGGTACCAAAGAATTGAACTGAAAACACCAATCTTGGAGCCACCTTCATGTAATGACCCAATTTCATATCTTGAGCGAAAGTAACAGCTTGATTGTTGGTGATGTAACCGAATGTCTTAAAGAACATCATAGCCAATGGCTTACCTGGAACCATGTAACCAATGATGAATTCGGTAACGACGTTAAGACCAACAGCAATGTTAGTCAAAGCGTATATAACACCAACAGGTAACAAGAACACAATAGCAATGATCAAGGCCACAATCAAAGCCCACACTGGCATTTCAGTGTTCCAAACTCTGATAGTAACGATGGACAAGGCAAAGAAGACAAGGAAAACAACAAAGTACCACCAATCTGGGATTTCTTTATAGTTCTTCATCAATCTCATGTGAACATCAGGCTTTTCCTTCAAACGAACTTGATTCCAGATATCTTTTCCATGGAATAAACCGGTATGAACTAACGTGGCCAAGATAGAAGCAAAAGATAACCCGTACGAAACAGCAAAAGTAGTAGACAAGAACAATGGAGAGTATTCTTTGTACTTTTGATCTTCGAAGGTCAAGGTTTTGATGTCTATAATCTTGGAAACGTTGTAGGGAAGACCTTGGTTGTCATAAGAATCTGATGAAGACAAAGGTAAGAATTGGGAGTACCAAACATTAGAGTAATGGATAGCTGGGACAATGATCCAGAAGATAACAACAATAGAAGCGAAAATAGTCATGATGGTACCTGCAGGTGGAATCAAAGGAGAACCAATGTACCCGGTGATTTGATTCCAGTCAAAAGTGATTGGAATTAAACCTAAACCAGTGGAAGTACCGAAAACTTGGTTGACCACCACATTGTTTGGTCTAATCCAGGTTGGGAAAGCAAAATAGGACAAAGCTGGGAACATCAAACCTGGAACCCAGTACCAACAGAAAGAACCAATGGCTACTATTCCGAAGAAATACAATCTACTGATTTTCCAACCGTTAGCTGGGTGGTTTTCATTGACATGCATATTAGTCAAGAAAGTAGCAGTCACCAAGTTAGATGGCCAGATCATAGATGCAGGGTGAACCAAAACTCTTCTTGCAATACCACCTAAAGCAAAACCAATACATTGAGTAGACCAAATAGCTAACAAATCGAAACCCCAACCAAAATCTTGGTTGTAGAATCTGTTTTGAGCTAACAAGATATCGGTGGCATAAGCAGCACCTCCTCCGAAGGAAACATTGGCCATGATCACAATCAAAGTATGCTCTTTGATGTTGAAGGGACCGGCATTAAGAGGGTAACCGAATATTTTGACGTCTGGAACAACTTTAGCCCAAAATGTACCCAATGGCCAAGCCAAAATAGACGTAACAAAGGTGGTAATTGTCACCGATGGAGAATGCAAGGAGAATAACAAGTTAATACCACAACCAATGGTGGTTAAAATGAACCCTAACACCCACATTCTAAGAGTGTTTTGTGGTAAAGTTGGATCATCCACAGAAGGAACAGCAGCTCTCACTTCTGGGTATGGGGAATCATCTTCCACAGTGATACCGGCATATTCATCATAAGCAACTTCCTTGTCCATATTACTAGTGACAGGGTCGAAGTCTTGAGTTTTCTCAGTAGATAACACTGGAATGAGGTTATGGGATTCCATATCATCACTCATGTTCTTGGTTTCCACCACTTCTGGCTCCTTGTCGGAACTCTTCTCAGAGTGCAACATATGTTTGATCCTTTCCATTGTTGCAGAAGTTCAGGAAACAAGTATGATAAATTTTCCAATGGAAGTTGCAAACAATATATAGAATTTGGAAGCCTTACCGATAACAGGTCCTCACAGGTCAACGGACACTGCAGTTTCTTTTTCCTACTGATAACCCACAGTTTGTGCCGGCTGACAACCGGTCACAATAGATAAGCTTGCCGTTCATTGGCCCAGATAACTTTTAAACCTGCCATAGGAAAGTTTACCGGTTGTGCTTAAACATTGAGCATGCGGGCTACAAACCTTTTCCACGCCAATCCTACAGTTGGAATTTGACATGTCGCGAGCGCAATTGGGTCCTTCTAGCGGGTGGCTTCGTTCCATTCACCGCCCCCAACGACTGGCCACTTTTTACCTTTCCATTCATTGCCGTGCCAACAAACGGTGCCATTTAATTCATTTCAAGTGTCAAAAACGATTTGACATATTTTTAGTTTCCCCTGCCTTGGCAATGGCCGTTGACAGGATCATCGACTTCGGCATGTTTGGCGCTTGACAACTTTGTATTGTGGACCTGAACGTCTAGCGCAAAACATATAAAAGTTGCAGGTGGTTTTCTCCTGGCCCGGTTTTATCAGATTAGAGTATTTTCGTTGTATGCAAGCCATTCGAATCAGTGGAACTGCACCACTTTTTGTCGCTGTGACATGCCGTTTATTGTACAAGACCCTGCCGCTTGTGGTCATTTTTTGTGCCCGTTGCTGCGTTGGTTCTGTGGGATCTTCCGTTGGCGTCCCCTCTTCCCTCACGCGCATGGCTCCGAAGAATGGCGCTCATGCAGGGCGTTTTAATGGCCCGGTTGATGCCTCACTCGGCTGCAGTATACCACTCACTAACTTGTGTTCGATGACTGTGGTTGGATCTGGTGATCTGTGTTCTGCCGTCAAGAGATTCAGATGTTTTACCGTGCCCTTATCGCTTTTCAGTCATGCACTCTTGACAACGTACAACGTCTCCTGGCGCATCACTTTCAGAATTTGATTCGCCGGTTTGGAGCCTTGGTATTCCGAAACTACATCAAGGGCAAATTTAACCTACTGACTCATACGTGTGCTACTTCTAGTTGTCCACAATCTAGAGAAGGTTTGCACCAAACTGAAGTAGCCTAATTTGAGTTATGCAATTGTCCTTCTCGCCTAATTAAGGCGTAACCCTACCTGAAAGTATATCTGGTGCCGTGTGATCAATTCCGGTTTCAGCTGTGACATGACAGGCAATCTATTGTTAGAAATTACGACCAAATTCCGATAAGATATGAAAGACTGCGTTAGAGGGCTATTCAACGGTCAAGATACATTGATTGCCTCACCGTGGGCCATGTGCCCCTTTCAAAGAGACTCTCCTACTGTTCTTTTGCTTTTCTTCAATTTTTCCTTTACTTTCTGGTTAAGTTGTTCCTAACAGCGTTCTTCTTTGCTCCCCAAAACCTTAACTTACCAGATAGATTTCCTTATCAAATTCAATTACGATTAGGCGTCTATTGTTCCTAGTATGTGTTTAACGTGTTGCTGATCACGTCGATTGAAAAGAAAGTGCTCCAAATTTTGCCTTATTGGGTTTAACAACCGAAGTCCTTTTATCGGAGCTCTCCTCTTCCTCACGCAACCTATTCTTCTTCGTATCTCTCCTATTTCTCTATGTGCTACAATCTACAATCTTGACTTTTGACCTGTAGAATCATTTGCTTAAAGATTGGTGTTTATATGCAGGAGTCTTACCTCAGTAAAAGAAGATGAGATGAGATTGAAAAATCAACTAACACTATGAGACAAAAGAGAGCTAAATCTTACAAGAAACAAATGAACATATACGTTCATGCGTTCAAGTTCAGAGAACCTTTTCAAGTCATTGTGGATGATGAAATAATTTTAGCCGCTGAGAAAGCTTCTTTCAATCTTTACAAAGGATTAAAAAGAACTATTCAAGGTGAGATCAAACCAATGATCACTCAATGTTGTGTTCAAGCACTTTACAAAACGAAGAATCAGAACGCTATTGATATAGCTAAACTGTTCGAAAGAAGAAGATGTAATCATCCACCATCGGATCCTTTGACTCCTTTGGAATGCATCAAGTCTATAGTTCTTCCTAAAAATCAGTTTAAATATGTCTTGGCTACTCAAATGATCGAATTAAGAAACCAATTAAGATCTGTTCCTGGTATTCCTATTGTTTTCTTGAAGAACAGTGTGATGATCATGGACTCCGTTTCAAATGTGACGTTGAGATACGCCAACAGTTTTGAAGCTGAGAAATTGACTGGAGGCTTGAATAATGTCAAGGTGGGGATGAAACTTAATGATAATGACGTCGATGATAACGAACAAGAAGCTGAAAGGCCTAGAAAGAAACAAAAAGGTCCCAAGGGGCCAAATCCTTTGAGCATCAAGAAGAAGAAGCTGGAACCAACTCCTGTTGATGCTTCCAATGAGGATAACAAAGAAAAGAAGAGAAGAAGAAGGAAGCACACCAAACATGGTGAAAATGAAACGGCGAACAACGACGAAGTTGAAAACGACCATAACTCTGCAAATGAGAGTGACTAGAGTCTATATAATGCACATTTTAATCTATTTGTAAGTTTTCAATGGTTACCACTGGCTCGTCCTCTGGGTTCTTGGGAGGTTCTCCTAAGGGATTAATCGACGGTTCTTCTTTTGTGTCCTTTAGAATGTCCTCTTCTGGGTCTTTCAGCAACTCTTGTTGCTCATTCTGAGTCTCTTCATCGAGAAGATCATAAGGATTGGCTTCTCTTTCAACCTTCTTAGGCTCTATTTTCTTGGCCATTTGACTATCTGTTTTCAACACTTTTCCTTCTCTTATCAACACCAACTTACAGTCAAATGCAATACTTTCGGCCCTGACCCAGTTCTTCATATGCTTAGATAATAAATACAATTTGTTTTCCATCTCAATACTTGGCTGAGACGTAATAACTGCCAAACCGCCATCCATTTCAGAAATGTCGATAAGACTTCGGTCTAAATGAAACTTCTCAAGAAGTGGTTCAATGAGTTCTTCAACTTTCAGTACCGTCAGGCCGAAGAAAAGGTCTGAAAGGAGTACACCATTGAAAAGTTCTTCCTGAAGCTGTTGTAAGTATAATTCTTCTTGTAAGGCTTTTTCCTTTTCTCTGGCATTCACTATTTCTAATTCTGCAGGAATTTTTCTGTCAGGTAAGACAGAATCAGCGATTTTAAAGAGAAACACCGACCTCTTTGGCTCTGGATCTTGACTTTCGGAGTAAAGCTTGTAAGATTGTGCTAGCTCATGGACGAATCTCCTTTGTGGAGAGCTCATGCTTGGGAAATGATGTGACTTGTGGTCACTATTCATAAACTCAATCATCACAGCCTCAACTTTCGAACACCAATTCACTTGTCTTCTATAAGTTGACAAAGTGTAATCAGAGTAGACCAAAGTGTCTTCGTTGGGCTGTTCTTTGTCTTCTGTGAGGTTGAATGCACTTTGAAGTTCTTGATCGTGTTTAAGTTGTTCACAAACACTGTCACAATGTAAATGGGTGCCTATAACAGAAGGTTCGGTGATGGAACTGCCACATGGAATCTCTTTGGTGATTCTTCCACATTCACAGGTGACAGGGACAGGTTCTGTGCACACCTTAGCATCACAATTAGCCGATTTTCCTATCTTGTTGGAATGGCATTTCAATTTGCATCTATGTGGACAGTTGGTCCTGAATTTACCACAACTGGTTTGACAACTAGTGCTATCGAGATGGTTTCCCTCGTTACATTGGTTAGAGCAATTTCTCAAGCATCTATGGCCACAGTCTCTTTCTTCCAAACAAGTGAAAGAACACTTTGGTACTGGTCCTGAACACAACACGTTAGGTATTTCAGCCCTTCCACAGTCACAAACCCTGGTCATAAGGGTAGTACACTTCGGACATTGAATATCATCGGTGTGACAATTGTGTATTTCCGGTCTGTGTCCACAAGCTTTTTCTCTGACACATTGTTCGTGACATATAATTTTGGTACCACACCTCACAGGAGCTGGAACAATGGTCTTTCCACAATTACAAATCAAGTCATCATTGGTACTTTCCAAACAAGGAGGACAAGGACCAGCATGACACAAAGAGTCACAGGGATGAGCACCACAACTCTTGAGTCTAGTACAATTTCTGTAACAGATGTGAACAGGTTCAACAGTCATTATATCGTAAGGAATATTTGCAATTGCCTTACTCCTCATTGCTTTCTTTGTTTCTCTTTCTCTTCTCAAAGCTACTGGCTCATAAGGACAACAGATTTCTTTATGATAGTGCTTTCTACAATTCAACAAAGCATCACATTTGTGATGACATCTTGGTGTGAATCCTTGTTGAAGAGCTTTGCAACTGGTCAAATATTCGTAATTCTGACACGAGCATTTCACGGTCATAATACTGAAACATTCACACTCACCTTTATGACATTTTAATAAGCACCGACAACCACAAGGAAGTTCCTTTCCACATGTCAAATCACACTCGAGAATTGGATCGGTACATTTTTGTCTAGGACCATCCAATGTCTTCCCACAATAACAAGTCTTTTGAATTTCTGGAGACAAAGCACAAGGTTTTACAGGAGAAGGTACTTCACATCCAACTGTCTCAAAATGCACACCACAATCATAGTATTTCTTCACTTCCCGACCACAATACGAGATTCCAATGTAATCTGGTGTCTCTTGTAAATACTTTTCTGAACATTTTATTGTCAATTCCAGAGACCCACAATAACATTTGCCAGTGATTTCTTTCTGGCAAACACCACAAAACCCTTCATGACATGTCTTTTCACATTCATGTCCCAAATCACATATCACAGCATCACATGGCTCGTCGCAGGCCCATCCTTGCTTATATGGAGTAATAAGACATGGCAGTTGTTTGGAAAATTTACCACAATGGCACTTCATATTTGGACCCAATGCACCACAAATGGGATGGTCAGCTGGATGACACATAGATGTGCAGCGATGTACACATTCGTCATACTTTGCATTACACACATTACCGCAACTGAATGGAACCAATCCTACCGGCGGATTTTCCACTCTTCCACACCAACATGTGAACTTATTCGGCACTTTAGCATTTTCTATGTTACAATTGGGGCATCTCCATTTCTTATCACTAGTGGTAGATGTTCCACGTCTTGCCCAATCAGCAATACATTCTAAATCATACACTCTATAACAGTGATCACAAGACCAAATTTGAGACTCACTGTCGATTTCCAACGTACACACCAAACACGTATAAGTACCTTCTTCTAGCTCTCTCAATATAATATCGGAAAGAGACCCCAATTCGTCAGAATCAGAATCGCTCAACGAAGTATCTGAGTCATCCTCGGTTTCTGAGTCTGTTTCCGGTTCAGTGCTAGCGACTTCCGGAGTCAAAGATACCCTGTTGGAATCCGAGTCACCAGAAGTCACTGCATCAGTTCCAACGTCTTTGTTGGAGCTGTTTTCAACTGAACCATCGTCGTCTTTTTGCAGCATTTTCGATTCTTGAATATTTTCAAGATTTCTCATCGCAGTATTTTAGGATCTATGATTTTACGATTAGATACACTACTCTAATTTAACATTTATTACAATACTATACAATGAGGACCGATGCAATATATGTGTGACACGCTACCCAAGGAACGACATGAATCGTAAAAACATGAAATGATAAGAACTGAAGGTAAACAATTGGAGACTCAATTGGAGGATGGACCTCAATTGACCCTAACACTACGCCGTTTAAAGAAGTCCATCACTTTCTTAGCAGCACTGATCTCTTTGGATTTTGGATCTGGTGCGGTGCCAGAAGAACCAGTGATGATTTCACTCTTTCTCTTGCTTTTTGGAGAAGGAGGTCTTGTTTCGTAAGAGTAAATGCTCAACAAACTGAACCTATTCCTTCTCTTTTGTTCCTTTTCCTTTCTCTTGGTCATGGAAGAAGCAGTGGGTGTTTTAGTGATTGGAATCAATTTCTCGTCTGCAACACTTGATTGGGTTCTTTGGTGAGAACGTACTGAAGGTTGGCGACTTGTAGGAGGAAGCGATGGTGTTGAATCATAGGTTAAACTCTCTGGAGATGGATTGCCTTGTTGGGAAGCACTTGCATTCAATTCCAAATTATTCATCTTATCTTCCAAATATATCAAAACCGAGTTCCTCTCAGAGTTATCTCTCGTCAAAACGCCATTAACGTTAATTGGAGTAACAACTGAATTGCGCCTAGAATTCATTGATTCGAGTTCTGACTTGGTTGGGGAACTGTTCTTAGGTGGAGAGTTTCTTGGTGAACCATTGAGGAACTGCTGGATTGGAATATTAATTGGAGATGGTGACTTAAAGTCCATCATTGAAGATGAAGAATAAGAATAAGAATTTGAAGGATGGTATGATGTAGGTCTTGGTTTTTTTGGTTGGTGAGGCAATTTAGCTGTCTTGTTGGTGGAGGTGATAGCAATAGGAGTATTGGTGATATTCTCGGAAGTTGAAGATATAATTGGCACTGGAATCGTTGTATGAGCAGGTTTGGCCACTCCTGGAACTGCTTCCAATAATGGCAACTGTTGCTCTGCAAGCGATTTGGGTGATTGTGATTGGGACCGAGATGTTGGTTGGGATTGTTGGTGATGCTGAGGAGACACTGAATTATCTATAACAGATAATGGAGGTCTCTTTGGCAGTTCAATAATGGTGGAAAATTTGGTGTTTGCAGAATAAGAATTTTCACCCATAACTTGAGAACTAGTAGAAGAAGATCTACCATGTTGTTTCTTGAATGTGTTGTACGTTAATTGAGCAGAATTAGTTGGTTCGTTAATCATAGAAAATCTCTTTGAAGCATTAGCGGATGTAGTTGTAGTTGATGCAGCAGTTGAAACAGTAGGTCTAACTTGTTTATCTTTATAGATCTTATCCCATTCGGGTTGTCTTATAGATAACAAGTTAGCATAAGTGGCTAACCAAGGATGGTTTCTGATGTCATTAATACCTATTCTCTTCTTAGGATCAGATACAATTATCTTTCTCAATAAGTCTCTTGGTAATGGGTTGATGTATTCGGGGAACGTTAATGGAGTCTTGCAGATATAATGGTAAAGTTTGATGATATCACTACCATCTTCGTTGGTTGGATCATCGTCAAATGGTAAATACCCTGCCAACATTGCATATAATATAATACCCAAAGACCAAATATCGACTTTCTTTCCTTGATATGGACTTGGAGTTAAAACCAACTCAGGAGCAGCATAACAAGGGGATCCACAGCTAGTTTTCATTAAATCATTATTATTATTCAAATTGTAACTGTTAACAAAACCAAAATCCGAGATAATCACATTCTTATTCTTATCCAACAATAAGTTTTCTAGCTTTAAATCCCGATGTATTAACCCTTTAGAATGCATATAATCAACCCCGCTAACCAACTGACTAAAGAACTTCTTAGCCAAAGGTTCCTTTAAGTATTTGTGGTTTAAAATATAATCAAATAATTCACCGCCCGATGCATATTCCAAAACAATCCCAATGTACTTCCCACTCTTCATAACTTCGACCAAATTAACGATATTAGGATGATTGAGAAGCTTCAAAGAATTGATTTCTCTATGGATCTTAATTTCAGACTCCTGATCTTTTAATAACGTGTCTCTTTTAATCAATTTAATGGCCACTTGGTTGGGTAATTTACCATCTTTTCTCCATCCTAATTTAACCTTTCCAAACTCACCTTCTCCTAAAGTGGACCCTAAGATGTAATTACCAAACCGGACTTCTCTGTGTATTCTTCTGACAACATTCTGATTGAACTTCTCTTCAACCATTGCAGAAGTGGTGGTAGACATTATGGAAACTAGTGACGGTGACTAGATTAAAACGGCTGGTTTGTCGAGCACAAATAACACCACCAAAATGAAACTTACACGGCACAACAGACGAGACAACGACGAAGGCCACAAGCAGGATCTAAAAAAGAACAAGTGTAAAGGATATATAACACCTGGAAAAAAAAACCACCGACGTTTGAAAAATAGTTGCAAGCCGATGAACAAAGGAAACAAGTAAGGCCCGGAGGAGTGAAAGTATATGTAACACAAGTCTTTGTTTCAAATCTATAAGAATAACCAGATTTCGTTTAGAAAATCAGTTAGGAAAAATGAAAACAAAAGAATTTGAATTATTACTTAACCGAGTGTTTTGAAATTCTCTCGATTAGTCCAAAGATCAATAGATAAACACTGAGTTAAACACCAGACACAACACTTTTGACTAATAGATGGAATGAATAGTCGAAGATCAATAATCAACCCCTAGTGACACAAAATGTTTTATAAACCAGGAGAAACTTCCAGGGGTAGCCAAAAAAAATTATTGGTAATTGTTTTAGCTCTCAATTGAGTTAAAATCTGTAACAATTGACAATAATGTGAGAATGTAAGCGGAAATGGTCCGGTAACCACACCGAGTGATGGACTATTATATATAATTACATAGGGTTCTAGCTTATTCTTACTTCGTCTGTGCTACGTGTCGTCTTCTCTACTATAATCACCTTTTGTGGTTCTTTTGCATAGATGAGTTTGACTAGCTGAAACGCACCCTGCAACCGAAAACACGTACATCTCTCATTTTTCCTGATTTTGATTATCGAATTTCAGGTATTGTTTACAACCAGTGGGTCAATATCCGTTGGTTACGCTTATTGTTACTGGTTACTTTTTGTTGTTCATGGTCATTCATGCGTTCTATTGTTAGCAAGATACCAGCTTAAGACCCTTGCATAGGTGCTGCACATGGCAACTGCTAATAACAACGCATGCCAGGGCTTATCGACGACGGGGTAAGGGTGCAAAAGTGTGACTACGGTGCCTGCAGGGTTTAAGATATACGTATCATTTTTATCTGCACGTTTCGATTTTGAGATAAGACGGCCCACCTGGAGACTGCAAATCGGATCGGCTTGAAACTTGGACCGGACACTTGGAAGTTGGGTGGTTGGCTGGGACACCTGGACCGTGGTGGCACAATTTCAGGGGGAGGAGATTTGATTTGAATTGAGTATCATTAACATCGATCTGGCTCCATCCGCTGACCTTGTTCTGTATCAGTCTGTGTACCGTATTCTATCGCATCTGTTAGTACTTGTGCGATCTCTGATCTGTACTGTGGGGCTGCTTTCTTCAGTACACTTATTACCAGCCAAGAAACGCATTTTTGGAGAATATGAGTACATGAAGAAGTTAAAATGATGTTCCACCTTAGATCATAGGGCGCTATGAATACTGGTACCGATTCTTGCGTACTTGTCACTTATTATAGAAACAGGACCTACTCTCTGTTGGTTTCGTACACAAATACGAACCGTTAAGTGATCTACGTCTATGATGTCACCTTATCGAATTGTGGGGTAGTCTATTTTTGTAAATTTCGCAACCAGTGATTTTCACGTTTTGGAATTTTGATTTGGGTATCTATAGTTTTTTTGATCTCATTCTATGTTATATTACAGACTATTTACCATTCTACTATACTTGAGTCGAGTCTCATTATCGATCAAACAGCCATCGAGTTTCCTCAAGTTAGGGAAATAGTTGATCAATAATGTAAGATAGTGCTGCTTTTTTGTCATCTGGCTAGTGGTTAAATTGATATCGTAACTCGTGTTCATCTCATTGAAATTTTGGTTGAGCAACAGATTGTAAAGGATATTGAAGTTTTCGATATCATCAAGCTCTTCCAACTCTATTGGGATATCTATTTCGTTCGGGTTGAATAGGAAAGGGTAGAAATGCTGGCTGATGAAATTGAGTCGTAAGTCCAAGAATTTGATCGATCTTCGACTATTCTTGAGATTAACTACCACGCTTTCGATCTTGCTCAATTTGTTGGAAATAACTGATATCTTCTTCAAATTCTTGTAATGGTGAAGCTGATCAAGGGTTTGGAGTTTGTTGAAATTGAGATTTACTTCAATCAAATTAGGGAAAATCTTGTGGAAGTTAGGTGGTAGTTCAACCAAATCAACCGATACCATACTCAACTTGTTGAGGTTGATGAACTGGTCATTTGCACTTAAATGTCTGAACATCCTTCTGTTCCCACTTATATCAAGAATTCGTAAACTCTGCATGTTTCTTTCATTGAGCCTGACCAACTCTTTTACATTGAAACACTTGATAGACATTTCCTCAAGATATTTAGACATATCAAGACCCTTTAACTCCATGCCAGGCAAATTTCCGTCAACTCTCAATACACGAAGGAATGGAAATCGATACAATTCAATTTGTCTCAAGTTGTTTATCTTTATCAATAACTTTTTCAAGCATGGATGGGGTGTTGAACAATTGAGCAATCGAAGCCTGTTCTCGTTCATATTCAAGATCCTTAAGTTAGGAACCAATTGTAGATTGTTCACGACTTCAATGCTATTCTCACTCATGTTTAAGTCTTGTAAATTGTCAAACTGGAAGTCTTTGAAGTCGATGGTTCCTGACAATTTGTTGTTAGACAAGTCTAATGTAGTAAGATTTGTCAAGTTGTTCAACCCGGTTAAATCATCAATTTCATTTTTGTTCAAGTCAAGCTTGGTCAAATGAATATTCATTTTCAAATTCTTGCAATTGGTCAATGTGTTACCAAATAAGTTCAACTTTTGTAGGTTAACAAGCTTCTGGAAGTTACTCAAGTTGTTGATTTGGTTATCTTGCAAATTCAAATTTATGACGGTACTGGGTAAACCGTTCAAGTACTTTAATTTGTTGTGGGACAAACTGACAACTTTCAAGTTAGGTAAGAACAATTTCAAGTCTTTGATGTTAATAAGGTCATAGTCATCGAAAGATATCAGATCAACAAGATTCCAGTCTTGCTGCTTGTTGATAAGTGCATCTGTTATTATTGACACCAAAGTTTTCTGGTGTTCACTAAATGATAACTCACTGATTTCAGATACTTTTGTGATGTTCATAGGGTTGAAATCTGGATGGTCGCTAGACACGGAATTATTGTGTGAGCTAGATGGAAGGCTCATAGGGCTTGACTTGACTTGATCGGTATGTGGCAATTGGAAGGAAACTTCTTTCTTTACCAACTCCTCGTAGTCATCTTCAACATCAGAGTTGTCTACCAAACTTTCAATATCATCTAATTCATTAGGATTCTCGTTTTTAATTATCCACCGATGATTTACTTCATCCAAGACCATATTTTCGTAGCTGGATGGCAAATCGAAACTCTTTGGGTTTAAATGGCCCTTCGATGGTGTCAGTTGGATAAATGTTCTCAGTGGAGGCTTAAGACGAATATTGCTAGGAGACCTTTCTTCATGTTGCAATTTCAATTGAGATACTCTTTTCATCTTGAATGCATTTATTTCATCTTGTGTATACTCAGTATCTTCAGGAAATGGTTCAATCTCTTGGTGGCTGACCATCTCTCTGAGTTGGTTATTCTCCTTCACCAAATCATTCATGTCATTTTTCAATTTATCAACCGAACTAAGTTGTCCTTCGAGAAACTTGATCCTTTCTTCCAATTCGTTTTGTTTAGCACTGCTGGCACTAGACATGACAGTGTTTGACAAACTTTCGTCTGACTGACCGACAGTATTGGTCACTGTATGAGAGAAGCTGTCGGGCTCTTTTCCTTGTGGTAGATCGGTTGTTACACTGTTTTCGTCACTAATATGCTCATAAGTGTAAGCATCACTCAACTTATGTTCTTCATTCTCATCAACCGAGCTGGTGATGTTACTACTCGAGAAAGAAGTATACTCATTGTTGTCAGCACCTTCTTTCTCCCCTTCTTGAAACTGAGTTGTGTCGTCCTGATTGAAACCACTGGTAAACGAACTATATGCTTGAGTATTGTTTGAGTGATACGAGTTCCCATTGGAATTCAAAAGATTCTCGTTAGACTGACCAAACACTTTGACATCTTGAACCTTGCTTGCCTTAGGAGTTGACGTGGCTGTTGCATTTGCCGTCCCGTTGATGGAACCCGAAAAGTTATTACTAGTTTTAAAGAAGTTACCTCTTTTTTGGATGTTGTCGAAGATGCTGTTAGCTTTCATCTTGAATTTTGATTCAATATCGCTATTGAACTTCTTCGTTTTCAATTTTGGCATTGGATCACCAGAGAAGGAAGAGTTTTCTTTATCCTCTGTGGTCGAATAAGTATAACTATCCTGATCTCCAGATCTGAGTTCTTCAGGAACCTCTTGAATATCATTCAATGGCTTATGATTAACACTTTCCATGAGATTATCCTCGTGAAGAAAGTCGAGATCATTCACCTCCTCAGGTTGCGGGATCTCTTCTGCAACAACAGCCCCCTCCTCCAAGATTTTATTCTTTTGCAACTTCGTCAAGTTGAAAGGAGGAGGTGGAGCTTTCAAGTTACAAATAAGCTCATTTAACTTTCCTTTGGTGAACGTATTGTAATCAGGACCAAATAACTTCAAAGGACTAACATTCTCTATGTTGTAGACGTATTTTTCCTTGTTCGAAGGGTCTTGATTTTGTTCAGTTAAGAATTTCAACAGGTCCTTATTCAACTGATTTGGCTTCAACGAATTATAAGGAGTGGACAAAGTTGAAGATAAAGAATGCAAATTATTCACATCCAGTTTATCCATGAATACTTGCTGGAGGTTCACTTTCTTCTGTTCATCGTATGTTTGTTTCATCTTTTTCCAGTCTGGGGTTTGCTTTGATTTAAAATTATGGATTATGCTATTATTGGAAGAAGGCAATTGGAAGTTTAAAGACGCTTTCTGGTTCAAAGAAGGAATATTAGACGAAGATGAAGGATTTGGGTCCCATCTCTCATTCAATTCCGAAGGCATCCAGTCTGGAGTTTGATCTAATGACTTCTCTTCTCCCTTGTTGAACTCTTTTGGGGAGTCATTTTCCAGAGCCTGTTGATTCTCAATCAAAGCATCTAGTTGTTTTGATATTTCAAGCTTGGTGGAATCATGTCCTGTGCCCAATGTGGATTTAGTTCTTGCATTTGGAAACGACTTGTACCTAAACGTATTTGGAATGGAGTTGGGTAATGAATCATTGAAGTTATTATTGGGCAAATACTTGACATTCTTGTGGTAGTTCCGGACCTCTTCATCTTCAGGCTGTTCGTGGTGGACAGGGATATTCAAATTGAATTCGTTCAAGTCTTCAAAGTCGTCTTGTGAACTCACCTGTTTAGATTCATTCATGTTGTTTTGGTTGATGTCCGACAACTTTGTGTCGTCTATGAACTTTTGGATATTCTGCCTCAATGAACTCGACTTACTTTCGCTTGTTTGTGCACCAGCGATGTTTTGTGTCTCAGGCCCAGCTGAAATTTGATGTGACTCTTCCATCAGCGGCAGTTAGTACGAAATGTAAACAAACTGAAAAACGCGAACTGATTAGATCAGATGAGATCTTGGAAAGGAGTGATGAGATAGGAAGAGAGACAATGAGAGCTGATGATGTGGATGAGAAGTGACGGTATGTGAAGAGGCAGACGCTGTAGACATTTGATTAAGTGACTGGAAATGCCCACGAAACATGACACCTATTTGGTTACAGAAATGAAGTTGGAATATCTCAAATTTTGCAGCCACTGCTTATTGATCCACCAATGAAATCAAGTACTAATAGGCTGAAACCACCCCTGTGTGTACAAAACCATCTAAATCATCCGCTCACCTGTTTATATCATCCCAATTTCGTCTTGAACATATCGATGCTACACATCTAATGGACCAGAGTCGTGCCCCGACCAACAATAAGTAATTCAACATAAGATAAACCCTAATGACAGAGCACCGCAATTAAGGGTCTTGGAGGCTTAAGAGGCCACGAACTTAAATTGAATGTTCCCCCAAAGAAAAATCGACTATTCTACCAACGAATTAATTTTCGTGTCCAATAGCCGAGTTGCTGCAGCCTAATCGGCCCATCAGATCTTTTGAATACCGGACGCAAAATATTACCTAAATTGGACGGAACAACAGCTATAGATAGCAGTACGACAAATGAATCAACAAGCGCCAAATCCGTTCGTTGGCGGGTATTGAAATATCACTCAAACCACAAATATCTATCGCCTGAGCCACTACTACCTCCCCAAATACGCCATACATGTTTCTCTTATTTGCAACTAGTCACGGGGTTCAATGCTTTTCGCACACTCTAAATTTTTCCAACAAGGGTTTTCCAATAATTTCAACTATCTTAACTCAATTAGTACCAGAACAATTGTTGGCATATTCGCAAGTCTTTAGGTTTAATTGATAATACCTAGGCATAATTGAAGCCTTTGTTTATTGATATTTCTAGTTTTTGTTCCTTGTTTTGCCATTGGCCTTTTAGACTCATAGATTACATAGGTACTATTTGACCCCAAATATAACCTCCCATTTTTTTTAAACTGGTAAATTGTTCAATTGGATTCTGAATTTTTTTATATCCTTGTTAATTGTGTTTTATTTGGTTCATTTGTAATTCATTATTTATTTGGTTGGGTAAAAAGGTATTTGTTTAACTTGGTTTTTTATCATTTCACTTCAGTTTAATTTGCGATACAACATGTCCTACGATGATTACGCTTACATAAACCCGGGGGTTGGTGTTACATCTAACACTGCTTCTTCTCAGCATCAGCAGGAACAAGAATTATTGGCAAGTTTTGCTGTTCCTAACCCTCCTTTGTCCACCAAACAGTCCTCAGTTTTGGCTTCCAATACTAGAAAAAGGGATACTTCGCCCACCACTGAGAAAGAATCTTCAACTACCAAAGTTGCCAAGTCCGACTCTGAGTCCAATGAAATTGTTACTGAAACTTCTGACTCAAAAATCGACGATACTGACGAAGAAAATTTACCTAGAACCCTATGGATGGGTGACATTGATCCTTGGTTAGACGAACAAGCTATCCAAGCATTATGGTGGCAACTACTCCATAAGAAAGTAG
This sequence comes from Yamadazyma dushanensis, assembly GCA_030571835.1. Taxonomy (NCBI): domain Eukaryota; kingdom Fungi; phylum Ascomycota; class Pichiomycetes; order Serinales; family Debaryomycetaceae; genus Yamadazyma; species Yamadazyma dushanensis. The sequence goes on along the minus strand of JAJLYZ010000009.1, from coordinate 429,476 downwards.
GTGTCAAATTGATCAAACCAAAGTTCAAAAATGAGTATGGCTACAATTATCTCAACTCTAATCATGCAGGTTATTGTTTTATTGAGTTTCAATCTTTCAACGATGCCAAATCGGCTTTGACTTTGAATGGTAAGTTACTCCCAGATTTGGCTATTCCGTCTCAGAGACAATTCCCTGATAATCCTGATAACCAAAAGAAATATTTCAGATTGAATTGGGCTAGTAGTGCTACCTTGTCGACGCCAGTAATTCAAAGTCCCGAATATAGTTTGTTTGTAGGAGATCTTTCAGCTTCTACCACTGAGGCACATCTCCTTGCATTTTTCCAAAAAAGTTTCCCAGATAGTGTCAAGACTGTCCGAGTTATGACTGATCCTGTAAACGGTAAAAGTAGATGTTTTGGATTTGTCAGATTTACCGACGAACATGAAAGAGCAAGAGCTCTACAAGAAATGAACGGTGTATGGTTTGGGGGAAGACCTTTAAGAGTTGCCCTAGCCACTCCAAGGTTTAACAACAACTTCAAACGCAATAGTTTCTACAACGATCAAAAAGATGTGATGTACAATCCAGCCATGGGTATGGGTATGGGAGTCAACTTAAGTATGCCACCTCCACCGGGTCCACATCCTCATTCTCATGGGCCAGGTCCAGTTCCAATGGTGCCTCCACCACTTGGAGGTATGCCACCCACTCCATCAAGTATCCCACCATCCGCTGGCGGTGAAGGGCCTGCTCCGATGTTGGATCCTTCAGTGATGATGCCTCCACCTCCAATGCCTCCATATGATCTCAGCATCAATGATTTGGACCCTTCTTCTTCAAGTAGTAAGAGCAGTGAGACACCAACTCAAGGTGAATTCTATCCTCCGTTGAACTTGGTGTCGCCAATGGCTCAACATGGCCAGCCTTTCAATGATCCCAATAATACTACGGTGTTTGTAGGGGGATTATCATCTGATGTGTCTGAGCAAATTTTGTTCACATTGTTCAAACCATTTGGACTCATCCAACAAATCAAAATTCCTCCAGGTAAGAATTGTGGGTTTGTCAAGTATAACACCAGAGAAGAAGCAGAGGATGCCATTGCGTCGATGCAAGGGTATATCATTGGTGGTAATAGCGTGAGACTTAGCTGGGGTAAAGTGTCTGCTAACAACAAAAGGTATCACCACCAAGCAGCACAAGCGCAAGCACAGGCTCAGGCGCAAGCACAAGCCCAAGCCCAAGCTCAAGCACAAGCACAAATGCAAGCAGCAGCTATGTCTATGGGATTTGATCCGATGTCGGTGTATCCAATGAATGCGATGCCTCCCAACGCAATGAATGGAATGCCTCCAATGAATATGCCTATGAGTATGCCTCCAATGGGTATGAATAACATGGGAATGATGGCACCTACAAAACGCCTGCCTGAAGAGAATGAAGGAGAAGTGTACGGGATAATCAAGGGGATGGAATCGGTTGATCTCGATAAAAGTAACTAGGATCTTAATTGTTTAATTCAATAAATTAATTGTCGACTACAGTACAAGAAACATAAGAAATACATTTACTAAAACATGTGTATATGAATACTAACTAAAACATACCTAAAAGAAGACAAACCCAATCCATACCATCCCAATATCAAAGAGTAAAAATAATTTTCAACCCATCAAGAAAATTTCGGGAATCATTATGGAATCTAAGATCTTTCACCTCTTAATCTTCTAGCTAATTGGATATCCTTCTTTTGGATAGTAACTCTCTTGGCGTGGATAGCACACAAGTTAGTATCTTCGAATAAGGAAACCAAGTAAGCTTCGACAGCTTCTTGCAAAGCACCGATAGCAGAAGATTGGAATCTCAAGTCGGACTTGAAGTCTTGGGCAATTTCTCTAACTAATCTTTGGAAAGGCAACTTTCTGATCAATAATTCAGTAGATTTTTGGAATCTTCTGATTTCTCTCAAAGCAACAGTACCTGGCTTATATCTGTGTGGTTTCTTAACACCACCAGAGACTGGAGCAGACTTTCTGGCAGCTTTGGAAGCCAATTGTTTTCTTGGGGCTTTACCACCGGTAGACTTTCTAGCGGTTTGTTTAGTTCTGGCCATTATAAATAAATATGGTAGATAAAGAACAAAAAAAAGGGAAAGGAAAAAAATTTGATCAAGGGGCGAAACCGCCAATATATATTAAAAAAATATCGTAATCGCTTTGTGAACTTATTTGTGCCTCAGTTGAATGACTGTACAAACTATAAGGACACATCGCACGCCACTGGTGCGCAATAAGGTGGATATCCGGGTAATTTGTGCTCTTGTCCAATCAAACGCGGCGCACCCAGGGATCGGTAGTGCAGCGGCCGAAAAACATTAATTCTGTCCCTTCGAAACTTGCGGTCAATTTCGCACACAAAAAAACTGTTTTTTTGTATGTGAAAAGTAACCGAAAGTCTCAAGACACTTTCAGCGCGCGGAGAAAATGTGCAGCACACGATTTTTTCAAAGTGTAGAGGTATCTTAAATCTTTTCTTATGAATCTATTATTACATGCAAAGAGAAGAGTGCTTGTTACTTGTAACAGGACACTTTCTCATACCACTCGCCCAATCTCACCTAACTTCTGTACCATAATCTGGTGATGGTGGTCTTCATCATCTTTCTTTGTAATTGGAACACACCGTACATCAATGCTTCAGAGGTTGGAGGACAACCTGGAACGTAAACATCAACTGGAATAATTCTATCACATCCTCTGACAACAGAGTATGAGTAATGGTAGTAACCTCCTCCATTGGCACATGATCCCATACTAATAACCCATCTAGGATCTGGCATTTGATCATACACTTGTCTCAAAGCAGGAGCCATCTTGTTGGTAACAGTACCTGCAACAATCATAATATCCGACTGTCTTGGAGAAGCTCTGAAAATAATCCCCAATCTATCTTGATCATATCTTGGACCAGACACATGCATCATTTCCACAGCACAACAAGCCAAACCGAAAGTGACAGGCCAAAAGGAAGACTTTCTTGCCCAGTTAGCTATAGTATCCAACGAGGTTAATGCATAATCAATGGGAGCAGAAGCAGTTTTTTGACTCATTAAAGGGAATTCAGTTGGTAAAGACTTTGGAGTTAAATCTTTGGAACTGATGTATCTGGCAGAAATGGAAGCAAGTCCCATTGGAGCACGTCTCCCAACACTCAACATGGATCTTTTCAGTAAGCTAAACATTGTCTATTTGTGTTTATTGGATAATGAATAGATTAACTGTTTAGTTTCTAACGAAAACTTTTTTATGTTTGAGAATCAGCATTAATTTAACGAAAGTGATTGGATTATTTCGCAGCGTGCGAGAGCCCAATACAAAACATCCTTACACCAGACCCTTACACCACGCTTCCATCTCCTTTTTAAGGGTCTTTACGATTTACCATTAAAATGGTGTATTTGGGTTATTAAATGTGTATTAATTATTCGTGTATAAGTTCTTATATATGCTATTGGCTTTTTCCTGTGTGTTTCTTATTGAATCACATCTTCCAAATAGTCTTTGATTTTGTTCATAACATCGGCTTTGACATTCTCCGGTACCATCTCATGAGCTCTGGGCTTGACAGTATTGAAAAGTTCATTGAAATTGAAGTCATCTCTGTTGTTTAACTCGCTCAAACACAAGCTATTCAATTTATCATACCATCCTTGTTCAATCAACTGTAATTTGAGACTCTTGTTGATCTTATCGTAATTCCCCGAAGAGATGAGATGGTGTTGAATTTTCCCCTTTATCTGCTGCAACTCTTCGTCCTGTTGAGTCATCCTTGCACAAACCACTCAAACCCCTCTGAAACCAAACTTAACCCAAATACTTTAAATAAGGAAGTTACTAAAGTGTGAGTGAAAAATTAATGAGATTCTCTCTCGCACTTGCTAGTAGAATAAGAATGAAACCTTCACCATACGCCGCCAAAATTGTGTCAATTGAGCCCATGGACCAAGGAAAATGGATCCAGACTCGTAAAATCAAGTATCAGGACCCAATAGGAAGAGATAGAGAGTGGGAGATGGCTATTAGAACCACTAGAACTGAGACTACTAATGTAGATGCTGTTTCCATTTTAGGGATCTTAAAATACCCAGCCGGTAAAGTTAACGAGTTGGTTTTGGTTAAACAGTTTAGACCACCAATTGGCCATGTTTGTATTGAACTACCAGCAGGATTAATTGATCCAAAAGAAACAATCGAATCTACTGCTGTGAGAGAATTGATTGAGGAAACAGGATACCACGGTAAGTTCATCAAACACAGTCCAGTGGTATACAGTGATCCAGGATTGGCTAATGCTAATATGTCGTTGGCTACTGTGGAAGTCGACATGTCACTTCCTCAAAATAAAGATCCTAAGCAGCAACTTGAAGATGGAGAGTTCATTGATATCTTTACACTCCCATTGAAAAACTTGGTGGACGAACTCACCAAAATATGTGAATCTGAAGGATGTGTTATCGACTCCAAATTGTTCCATTTCGCAACAGGTTTGAAATTGGCTAGCCAAATAGAGTAATTAGTACATAGACTTTTTGCAGTAAATAAATCACATTGTTTTCGCGGGGGAAAATCACACTTATATATATATGTCAGACATTTGCAACTTGTGTCTTGGAGACGACACAGAAGTTCCTCCTTTTGGAACCATCGAAGATGCCAGAAATATCATTCATCCTTGTGATCAGTGTTCTTTAGTTACTCACGAAAAATGCTTGTTGGATTGGTTTAATTCTTTGCCCTCAGATAAACTTCACATTATCGATTCTGCGAGTCTCAAAGATGTGCTACAAGACGGAATAACAGACGCCACAAGTCGGAGCCTCTTGTCTCACGAGTATGAGATTGCCGGTGTGGCTAGTGAAAACACAAACACCGAGATTCACATCAATTTAAATGCTTCTAATTTGAATAATTGGCTTAGTAGAGTGATAAACCCTACCTCTTTAAGACACTCTGGATCTTATTTGTTGCTTTTGGCTCCTTGTCCACAATGTAAGAAAGATATTGTGTTCAGTATGAGAAGAAGTCCATTATTGGCTGCAAACTCTGGTGTGAGATCTATTTTATCCACTGGTTTGCAGTACTCTGGAGTGGTGCTTACGGTAACAAGTGCTATTACGGGAATTGTGTCTATGGGTTATATCGGCTTGACGAGTTGTGGCTTAAAAATGATGGGCAATTTGATCCCTGAACAATTATTGTTCCAGTTGTTGTCGAAACATACTTTAGCTCCAAAGAGGTACTTACCTTTGTTTAAAGATAGCAACTTAGATAATCTAGAGACTGCTTTGACTTCAGGTGTTATTGATCCCTTTAAATTTTCGAGAATTCCTATGCTACCTATCATGTTGTACAGAATGAGACAATCTTCTTTCGTGACTGCTTGGTTTAGCAAGGACTTAAGTGGTTGGTTTCTGGAAATGGTATTGAATCTTTATTTTTCTAGTTTGGGAAACAATAAGTTAGCTTTGTCTGTTTATGAAAACTTACTTTCGAATTTGAACTCCATCATCAAGAGTCCTTTCAAGTTCTACAAGTACTTGAATCTTTTTAAAGGTATTGATTTCAACGATGTTAATAACTTGGTGGGATTAGTGGTACCCATTAGATGGGTTTATGATATATTCTACAGACTAACAATCAATCAGTTGAACTTTCATTTAGCTATGAAGATGAGACCAAGAACTATTGCCGACAATTTCAGTGAATATGGCCAATTAGAGACTTTAAGTGTGAGTGCTGAAGACTTGAAGCCTAAATTAGTGAAGGAGCACCAACCAGGTTCGGTCAGATACAAGTTAATGATGGAGTATTTGCAAGTCAAAGCTTTGATTTTCCAATTGAGACTCAAAGCATGCTTTAAACACGATTACGCTAGCATACTAAGCTATAAATCATTCACAATCAGATGCTTAACTACAGTGGTATGGCCATTTTTATCATCCAAAGCTGGGGAAATCATTCTCAAACTCTTTAAAAACAATGGCAGTGACAGAGATAAGGTTATCAGTAATTTAATAGGGCTTGTGGTGGTGGTCTTGATTAAGGATTTGGGAAATGTGTGGTTGAACTATTTGAAGCTCAGACAATTGAGCAAAATACAAGTGATAAATTTCAACTCATTGGAGGCAGAACTACAAACAGAGTTACAACATCAATCTGAGTCTGATATGGCTCCAATGCCAGGTGGGTTCGAATATTAGGAAACATTTGTACATATCGAGAAGGTATAAAATACAAACTATACAGTAAAAGACGATCATTCATCGTCATAATCTTCGTCTTCGTCAATCTTTCTCATTGGAGGTTCAGGTTCTTCCTCTTCTTCATCCTCAGGTTCGTTTTCTTCTGCTGCAACTTCTTCTGGTTTGGCTTCAGTTTCTGGTTTAGCTTCAGTTTCTGGCTTTGCTTCAGGTTCTGTTGACGCTGGTGGGGCAGAGGCAGCAACGCTATCAACAGCGGCAGGAGTAGCTACTGAGTCTGATGGTTTGATTGGGCTTTCAGCTGGGGTTTCGCTCGGAGTAGGAGCTACGGATTCACTTCCAATATGAGCCACCGGAGCAGGAACAGCAGGAGCTGGGGAATCTGCAGCAGGTGTAGCAGCTTGGAATTGGGTTGCAGGACTAGCTGAAGGGACTTGGCTTGTGACAACAGGAGGCAAAGTAACAGGAGCCTCTACCTCAGGCTTGAGAGGTGTTCCGTTAGCAGAAGCTCCGTTTGCAGTGATACCATTAGGTTGGGCCATTGGAGTAAGTGCTGCAGGGGTTGGAACAGCAGGGGTTGGAACAGCAGGGGTTGGTGAATCTTCATCTCTTGCAGCAGCAGCAGCGTTCATCAAAGTGTTCAACGAGTTCATGGGAGCTATTTGGCTCTGAGACACCACAGGTGTGGAACTGTTGGACTTCTTTTTCTTAGGCTTGGCCTTATCTTTCTTATCATCCAATTCATGTTTCTTCTTGAACCCATTATCGACCATGGCAACGGGGATTGGCATGGAAGGTTCCGGTCCTTTAGCAGCAGCAGTCAAGTTGGCTAAAGGAGCAGGTGGTTGTTGGAATGGTTGTGGAGGGTTCATCAAAGAAGGTGGTGGTGGACCACCAGCCGAACCAGTGTTTGGAGGACCTCCACCAACAAATGATTGCGGTTGAGTGGTAGGTGGTTGGCCTGGATGCCCTTGAGGATGACCCTGTTCTCCATTTGGTTGAGTACTTTCCAAGACCATTGATTGAGGTAATCTTGGTTGTTGACTAACTGGTGGTGGTTGTGGAGGATGAGTGTTACCTTCTTGTTGGTATTGGATTAATTGGTCCAATCTTGCCTTGATGTGAGGATTACCAGGATCTAATCTCTCTGCTTGTCTGTAGGCATCCAAAGCATCACTGATTTGATTGTTACAAGTCTCATATAAGGTACCCAAATCGTACCAAACTTCACTAATATAAGGATTCAATCTGATGGCTCTGGTGTAAGCATCTAAAGCATCACGGTATTGACTGATTTGGTAGTACAAAACACCAATAGAACACCAGAAAGTAGGGTTTCTTGAGTCACGATTCACTGCCTGTTGGAAAGCTTCATAGGCAGCATTGAAATCACCTCTAATCATATGAACTCGTCCCAAGTAATACCAAGAATGAGCATCACTTTGGTCAATTTCCAAAGACTGAGTTAAGTACTTGAGAGCAACATTCAAATCTTGTTGGAAGTTGGAATTGTTATCACTATCAGCTTGAGAGTAAAGACAACCCAATTGCTGCAAAACCTTAGCATGTTGAGGATTGACCTGCAAAACTCGTTCGTAAGCATCTTTAGCCCCATTCCAATCCTTTTGCTGTTCCAAAACACTACCAATTTGGAACCAAACATCAGGCTTGGTCAAAGGGTGGGGTGGATTGGACAAAATGTATTGGAAGCATTCTAAAGCATTGGTCAATTTACCTTGGTGTTTGTAAATAATCCCCAATCTGAAGTAGATTTCATTAGACTTGTCAAAGTTGGGATCTAATTCCAACACTCTAACAAAGGCCTCCTCGGCGTATTCCAAAGAACCGTATCTGTCATACAAAATACCAATACCATGCCACAACTTTGGAACATTAGGATTGTCCAAATAGTACAAAGCTCTTTGATAAGCAGCATAAGCTCTTTGTAAATCGTCCAACATCAAATAACAGTGACCTAACAACCCCCAAGTTTCACCATTCTCTGGGTTGAAGTTCAAAGCTTGTTCATACAATTCCGCAGCTTTAAAGAAAACGTCTTTCGATCTGTAGATGTTAGCCAATTTGATCAACGCTTCTGGACTATTGGGAGAATGTCTTAAAGCAGCGTCATAAGAAGTTAACGCTTTCTCGAAGTCTCCTAAACTTTCGGCCAAAGATCCGATTGCTAACCATGTAGCACTGGTGATCTCGGTCAAGATGTTTGCTGGATTCAAATCATGAATCTGATTGGATGGTGATTGAATCATTGTCTTGTTAGGAACAGACATAACCGGCACACTCATGTTCAATAGATGTTAAAAAAAGTTGTTGTTTGGTGAGAAAATTTCAACAGCGTTTTTTTTTGAGTCGGTTAAATTTTACGAGGACAATATTTGTACAAAGCAGGGATTTCTTTTTTTTTTAGTGATTAAATATTTTTGACAAGGGGAATTATGCCTTGCACCCCCTGTTTTTTTTAATTTTTCGTGCGTTAAAGATCTGCGGTGAAAGTAGTGGTTGCGACACGACCAAGGCTGGCTTTTATAATGATTTAATCTCTATGTATATGGTTGTGTTTCTCTTTGAAAGACTTGTTGAACCCAAGAAGCTCGTTTATATCTTTGGTCCAGTCGTTCTGGCTTCGTGCCACACACCAGATATTGTTATCTATGTCTAGTTGTTTCCGAATATGGATCTCATCACCGTTTTTAAGATCAGCCATCTCTAGTCCATCAATTTGAAGCTGGACGCTTATATTCCTCAGCTTTTCGTTGAGTTTGACCATGATATCTGAGTTGGATGGGAGCATTAACGGCCGGAAAGATAACGACCTTGGACAGATTGGTGTGAGGATGATGCCCTTGATTGAGGGGTGAACAATTGGACCCCCACTAGACAACGAATAAGCAGTGGATCCTGTAGGAGTACTTAATATAATTCCGTCAGCTGTTGTGGTTGTTAAGAACTCCCCGTCCACGTATATATCTAACGATATCAAATTTGTGTTGCTTCCTCTGTGTAAACTGATTTCATTTAATGCATGTACTTTGCTTAATTCCCCGTTCTTGGCAACGCCATTGCCTATTAAATGACACTCCAACCGCAGCCTCTTCAATACTTGGATTTCATTATTCATTACTTGGTCGATAATTGTTTTATAACGAGTGAAATTGAACGGCAAAAGGAACCCTAATGTCCCCATAGAAAAGCTTAGTATGGGAGGAACATTGAAGTTCAGAAATTGTGAAACTGCTCTTAAAATGGTCCCGTCTCCTCCAATTGTTATCATTAAATCTGTCTTGAACCGTATATCTTTAATATCCCCTGTATACACTTTGAAGTCCGAATTCAACTTAAGCCCATTATGATCTATCTCATGCTTGAGCTCATCGATCACCTGATTGTCTAGTATAATATTCACCTGTGGATATTTTAACAGAAAATGATCGAGTACCTGAACCAAAGCATCTCGTACCTTAGGATTCCAGGGCTTTTTGGTTATGTAAACATTCTGTAATGTAGACTCTCGAGGCCATTTCAATTTGTGGAGTTTCTCTACTGACTCATATTTGGGGATCATTCGATCTTTGAGGTTATGACACAGTTGCGTTGTTATGGTGTACAAACGAAACGACCTTCGGTACATAGGATAAACACCGTGTGGTATCCGAGGCACAAGAAGACTTCTAAACATATTTATGATATGCTTTTTTCTATAACACAGTCTTAGTTTTATAAAAAATCCAGTCGCATTACCGAGATGGGTCTAGTTCAATATATTACCTATTTTACATACAATATCTAGTTTTTGTTCAAGTCGTCAATCTCCTTCAACTCTTCTTGGGTCAATTCGGTTGGAACAACGTCCATTTTATCTTTGTTGTCTTCTATGTTCTTTTCTCCCTTGTCCTTATCATCATCGTCATAAAATTCATTGGTTGGTTGGATGGCTTCGTCTCTGGCCTGTTGGGAACCTCCCTTGGTGTCAATAGACTCCTTTAAGTCTTCATCCACATCACCTAAATCTTCGGCGTCGTTGGGCACGTAGTTCATTTGAACTGATGGGGCATGTTTGGTATTTTCCAAATTGGCTATGACACTGGTCAAGATCCTGTTCAAGAACTCAGGAGAGTTGGCATTGTACATATTGGATGGCCTGACATCTAACTTGTAGTCAGGACCATAATATTCATAGTACTCGTTGTATGGTAATTCTGAAGGTAACACTACATTGTTTAATAAACCACTTTCAAAAGCCCAAGTTCTAGCAACGTTTCTCATAGTGTAACCACCTCCCCCAACAACCATCAACGGAACACCAAAAGATTTCACATAATTGATACAATTGGCATGGCCAGCCATCGACAAATTAAAGCATCCCAATTTATCACCACTCAAAGAATCACCACCGCATTGCAACACAATAGCCGAAGGCTGGTACCATTCCATGATTTTACCAATAACTGGTTCGAAAATAGACTTGTAAGTAGTATCATCAATACCATCTCTTAATGGAATATTCACAGCATGGTGTTTACCTTTACCCACACCAATATCTCTCAATTCACCAGTACCAGGGAAGAACTCCCCGTACTTATGAAACGAACAAGTCATGACTCTATCTGTAGTATAGAAGGCCTCTTCTACACCATCACCATGGTGCACATCGATATCAATGTACAACACTCTTGGATGGTATCTCAACAACTCAATAATACCCAATACGATATCATTCAAATAACAGAAACCAGAAGCTTCAGACTTCTTAGCATGATGTAAGCCACCAGCATAATTAATAGCAATGTCACACTTTCCTCTGTTCAATCTGGCAGCACCTTCCATAGATCCTCCACCACTAATTCCACAATACTCAAATAATCCATCAAACACTGGACAATCATCACCAACATTGAATTTGACCTGTTCTTTGGCAAACAAGTCCAAATTGTCGGGTGTAACTCTGCTCAAGAAATCAATATACTCATCTGTGTGAAACTGACACATCTCTTGTTTGGTGGCGGGTTTGGCACGATAGATTTCCATCTTCTTATATAACCCGTAGTTCATAATCAAAGAATGGGCCATTCTAATTCTGTGAGGCTTCATAGGATGTCCGGCACCATAAGCATAGTTTCCCACATCAGCATCATAGAAATAAGCCACTCGTTTCTTCTGGTTTTCATCCACTTTCAACTCGTCGAACGGTAATTGAACATACATTTCGGTGGTAAAGTTGGTAATTTTATTTTTCTCAATTATCGAGAGAAAAGAGCACAATTACCCGGACATTGTTTAGATATGTACAATTCTATATGTTAACTCGTTCCCTTCTAACAGACTCTCTGTAGTCGACAAGTTGCTTATTTAGTTGTTCTTGAAGTCGTAAATTGTGCACAAACTTGTCATACACTTGTTCGTTCACTGGGAAATTGATCCCGTTGAATTTAGACCTGATATCTTTCTTCGCAAATTGAATGGGAAGGAACCAATGCCAGATATTTGGTCCCATGACAAACTTCCAATTGTTTAAGCGTCCAAGATCATAGATATTGTCATTTGTTTTGGTTTTCGAGTCATTGAACTCATATTGGAACTTATCACCAAACGACCGTTCTTCTTGGAATTCTATGGTACTTTTATTCTTTAACACCAACCATATCAGAAAACCACCAAAAACCGTCACTGTCACCATGAAAACTATCCCTAGTATAAACAAGAACACCAATTTCAACGACAAATACCCATCTTCGTACTCTTGGTTCGTGAAGAAATAATATAGTATCACTCCCGTCACCCAGAAACAGTAGCTACTGAACCCACTTACATACATCAAGTTCTGGATGAAAAACTTCTGGTTATAGTATCCAATGCACGAGGCAAACCATGGACAATGATGGTCCATTCTCAACACACATACTCCACAGGTCGAACAATGATGACACCTATCGGGCTTCCATACTTTACATTTCACACAGTATCTGTAAGGAGAGACACCAGGTCTCGTGAGATGGAAATTCACAAATTCTGTTGGAGGCTCATCCTTATTCCCCTGAAGCAACCCTACCTCCTGCTCTTCTCTATCCATTTCACCTGGATCTCTTTGAATCACTTTATTTCTGTCTTGACCTCTGAGCAGATCGATGTTGGTGATTTTGAGCTGCTCGAAATCCGAAGGACTGCCTCCACCGACACTAACAACCATGTAATATGACCACATACATAGCACGTATAGAATCACACCAAAAGCCAGCACAAAACCGCTAACTGTGGGATGTTTAAAACCCAAGTAAATATTGTCGTAACTCACTCCCACCAAGGCATATATACACCAGGTCAAGGTCCCGAAACAGAAAACTTTGGGGAACAACTTACTAAGGAAGTTACATGTATTGAACAAGACCTCAACCCATTGAATGTTTCTTATCATTACACCAGGCTGCGTTATTAGCATATCTCGTCTGTCTTGTTTTGGAAATTTTGGAATTGCGAATTACGTAATCGAGGCTGCAAAATAGATGCCTTTTTGCAGATGTTGTTGTATGTCTATGATAAATCTATGAAGTTGAGTGAGTTCTATGGAGTTAGTTCTATTGAGTGAGTTCTATTGAGTTTTCTTGGACGATTTGTGGTTGGTGTTTGTAGGTACGATTTTGACCAAAGCTTCGTAACCGATTCCAATGAATACCAATGATATTCCTAGTATTTGTTTGATGTTTAAAGAGTGACCGAATAAAAGAACACTCAGAACCATACTGAGCATCTTTCTGGTCACTGTGGCTGTGGTCAATACTATGGAATCGAATTTCTCTAGGATAATGAACACGAATATCTGACCCACTGATCCAAACACCGCAAATGTTAAGATATCCGTCAATACTTGGGGATACTTATTGATGAAATCTATGGTGAAATTGATCTCTTCTTGATACTTAAACAAAACAGTATATGCAAGTGTGTTGAATAACATGAAAGTGTTAAGAACACACATAAGAACTGTTCCATTGACCTTATACTTTGATGACATTGTTCTCTGTTGTTGGAACAATTGATCTTGTGTAGAGTTTGTCAACCCATCCAATACCATGGAAACGAATAACTGGAACATTCCAAATCCAGTTTGGCCATCATTGAACCCTTTTTTCAGTGATTGTTTAGCCAATGTGAAAACCACTACTCCTGCAGTTACAGTACCTGCAACGAAATACTTGTACATGGGAAACTTCGTCTGATAGAATATGAAATGCACCATCATCACTGGGATCAACTTACAAGACTTGCATAATAAGTAAATCAAATAATCTACATGTTTCAATGATTTATATCCAATAGGTGACGATAAACTTGATGACAAAGATATCAACACAAACTTCTTAAAGTAGAACAAACACGACTGGCTGTCGTTGTGGATGAAAAGCAGGAAGGGGTTGACTTTCTGAATGTATCTGCTGTACACAAACGATATTATGATTGCAAATAGCGATTGAACGCAGTTTATCACCAAAGGAGCCTTGAAATATTCATCATTTCCATACGGTTTGGTGTTGATCTTTTCCTGGAGAATTGACCAAGTGATGAAAGAGCCATAAAGTCCTAGCACACACAATATAAGCGTAGAAGCACCTGACTTTGTTGTCATGTTTAACGTTTGAGCTTTAACACGTAGAATTTTTCACTACGCGATAAAAGTAGGCTGCAAATATGGGCTGCAAATATGGGCTGCAAATTATGATATTAAAGATAGATTACTTAGTTACGACCAAATATACCGAAAAAAGACTTCTTCTTGTCGCCAGTATCTTCTTCAGGCACTGATTTAGGTGGTTCCACACTTCCAGCTCTGGAAGAACTGGCATAATTGATGTAGTTAAATGCAACATCGAATAGCACTGGTTTACTCAATACAGGTTGGATTTTAGCATCTTTTCCAAGGTTGATAATCTTGTTGGATACAGGGAATTGATTCATCTTTTCAATGGTGTAACCAGCGTTTCTACCGGCTTCAAATGAAAATTGACCAAGAATTTGGTTGTTTAAGTATATCTCATGGAAGCTAGTTTTGAACTTAACAAAGTCTTGATTGCTGGTAACAGAGAAAGGGAAATCGTCCACTTTGTATAACACATCAATTTCCTTGATTTTGTGATCCACGATACTTAATACCTTCAAACTTTCAAGGAATTTCTCGTTCAACAAGAATGAGTTGGATAATATAACCAACTTTTGCCAATTGTAGAAGTTGACCATACTTTCTAAAGAGTCTAACAAATCTTCGTCGTTGTAAACACCAGGTAATTCTTTGACCTCTTCGATGGTGTTGATGATCGAGAGATAAAGTCTAGTTACATCTTTGTTTATCACCAATTTCTTCTGTTTAGTAACATTTGGCTCAGCCAATAACCCACTCACCAAAATCAAATCTCTTCTGATTCTAGTGAAAAGCAAATTGTAGTTGATATATGTCAATAAAATGGCTCTGTCTTGAACCTTCTCTTCGTCATCTTCATCGGAGTTCTTGTTCATATCCAATTCGTGAATTTCCAAGATCTTAGTCCAGCCACTGATTAATTGATCGAAAGATTCCAATGATTTATAGTCATTCACTTCTGGTTTAGTCAATTCCATAATCTTGAAGGAAATCTCATCGTTATACAATCTAGCTTCGTGATCTCTCCAATTGATAGATTCGATCAAGTCAACAGAGCTTGAAATGTCGGAAATGAAGCTGTCATCATGTTTTCCAATCAATTCCAACAACTTGGAGTTGGATTGGTGACAGTATTTTCTGGACATAGACTTCAAGTCTGTGGATTTGATATCCAACTGTGACACGGCCAAGTTCAACGAAGGATCAACAGTGGTCTCTATGAGTTCATTGATAACCGTCTTGTTGAATTTGTCTTCTGGCTGGCTGAGCAAGAACTCTAAACCACATCTTGCGACAGACAACAAAGCCAATGCTTTTTCCCATTTTCTCTTGTTAACAGCCAACAGACCTTCATTCAACACATCGTATATGTGTAATTCAATCAACTTGAAATCATCAGCTTCGTTGACGGTGATATCTAACAACTTCTTGGTGTTGGAGCAGCATTTTTTCAACTTACTGATCATCAAGTTTTTATAAGAAGACACATTATCATTGCTGATTTCGATCAAACTCTTGATTTCCAACGAGTACAAAAGATCTCTTTCGGCGGTTAACAATACCAATAAACCGTATCTTTGGTCTTTTTCGTAGTCCTCCGCTGTGATGGTTGAAATTTTCGAGACATATTTCTTAGTATCTCTGGTAACCAACGCCAAATCATGACGTAATCTCAACAACTGTTTGTTGATTCTCTTTCTATACTTGTGGAAGTCTTCTGCGGTGCTCAAGAAAGCATTCACACGAGCTCCTATGGTTGTGGATAACGGAGCTTCCATTCTGAAGATTAAGTCTTGAGACTGATTTTTTGAGACTGATTTTTTGAGACTGATTTTTTGAGATTGATTTTTCGAGATTGATTTTTCGAGAGCTTTTTCGCAGGTCGACGAGATGAAAAGATGAATTTGTGGTTTCAGGTCGATAAGACGGGAAAGCCAGGGGGTGATGTTGGAGTTGAGTTGGTAAGGTGTGGTGGTTGTTGAATTTGTTGATTGAAAGTGCAAAAAAATGGACGAGTCCGGAGTCGAACCGGAGACCTTTCCCATGCTAAGGGAACGCGCTACCAACTACGCCACACGCCCAATTGTATGGTTGTTAAATTGGTAGTTTGATTATATATCACGTGAGCCAGTTTGATTTGATCATAAATTTGCATCCATTGACTGTCAATAAAGTTTTAAGAGACTCCCATTTACTCTCATCACTTCATACATTTAAACATATACACTAACCCTCTCCTTCGTTTCCTCGTAGAGTGTTATAAACAGATAAAGAATATCGCAGTATGTTGGTCCCATAGACGAACTGTACTCCAACTTATTTGAATAAACACCCAATGGCATCTCTTCAGCACCAAACACATCCAGCTCAGACTCAGTATCGGATTCCACATAGCTGTTAATCAAAGAGTACGTCTCCTCACCAGAAGATATAGGTGAAGTACCAATAGACAAGTTAGAAGGTGAAGTACCAATATACATGTTAGAATCGAAAGGTTGCATAAAAGGACTTTGATCGAAAGATGGAAACATGGACTCAAACAAGTTTTGTTCTTCTTCATAATTCAATTCAGGATTATTAGCTTCAAAGTAGATCAAATACTCAGTATATGGATCTCTACAACCATAAGCTCTTTCTCCAATGTAGAATGAAAGATGTTCACGAATGGTTTCTTCAGGGGTGTTTTTCACGTGACGAACATTTGGATGTCTATCCAGAGCTGGCGGGTATTCTAAAGCTTTGTTTGGAATCAAAAACAACGGAGAGTCCCAATCTTCAAGCAGACCGTTCAAGAGTCTACAAACAACAGGAGGTATTTTCTTTCCAATGAGATGGGGGATGTAGATTGGACTGGGGACATCGGTACTGGTCTCATTCGACTCAGAACAGCCACAAGAAGCCGTTTCGAACAGATCTTCCGAAGTTATAAAAGGAACCATAATTGATGTGTAGTTTTGCGGCTGCAAAAAAAGTATATCGTTTTGTGTGGGACACGCAAAGGATGGGTTTAAGTAGAGGAGTGGGTTGGATAAGAGGAGGCCATGGTGGTACAAATGCTTGATTTGGGTGTTCGATTTGGTGCTTGATTTGGGTGTCTGGCTTGGTGATCATCTGGAACTTCTTCTCCTTTTTGTACTGACACAATATACTATTTTGCAGCTATTGTAAAAATCACATTTCAATTATTTCATCTTATCTCAACTACATTATTATTAAATTATCAATTACACATTAGCTAAATCTAGTATCACTAGTATACATTTTTAAACCACTCCTTAAGATTTTCTTCTTTTCTTGTTTTTGTTTGGAGACCTTACCCAAGCTCTCTTACTTCTCATGTTGATCTTTCCAAAGCAGGAGGTGACAGGAATATCACTAAGTTCATCTGAACTTACTTTGAGGTTGGTGTATGCTGCATATATGGACAAGGGTTTCCAAAACAACTCATCACCTTCCTGAAACTTGCTTGGCTTGTAAGGTTTGTGTCTTCTGTTCCATTCTGCAAGCACTGTGTTTCTTATCTTTTTGTGATTGTTTTCGGCATCTGAATAAGCATCTGGAAACAAAAACATCACACCCATTTCTATATCTTCCTCGAATCCATGAGGATCATACGTGAACATGGTACCTGGCTCGTAAGTTTTGACTGGTGCTGACTGGAATTGTTGGTATGGACTATGGTCAGAAGGAGGAGCCATAGTGTCTCCGTATTCGTACATTGGTTCGGCAGTTTCATTGGGAAGAATACCTGAGTTCAAATGAAAGTCTGCTTCCATTAATTGATCATATAAGTGTAAGTCAATGGCAGAAAGTGTTCCAGTTGGATGGGGATCAACTATTTCGTGGAGGGAAGGCTCAGTTCTGTTTTGGGTTGGGAGACTAGGCTCAGGTACATGGTATCCAAGTAAAGAACTCAGTGTACTGGCCGAAGGTCTTTGTGACAGAAGAACAGTCTCTGGACCGGTTCCTGTTTTCCATATGTTTGAGGTAGACTCAAACGAACCAGGAGTTCTGTTGAAAGTAGCAAAAGTAGCAGAAGGCTGCATAGTAGAATTTGAGGCAAGACTCCCTTTTGTCAGATGGGGAGTATCAGTAGTTGTTTGCAGTTGTAGCAGAAATATAGAGTCGCTACTGCTTTTTCGAGATTCCACAAACTGGCTACTGAAAGACATGTACACAAATACAAAAGTAAAGATTTTCCCTGCTACTTCAACCACGTACCTTGTTATGGAGGCCAAGACAACGGTTTTAACCGGCATACAATCGACCCTGGCATGGTTTGAAACGTAGTCCTCGCGAGATAGAATTTTGCAGCCATTTTAAGGAAACTTTAGCATGGCATATTTTTTTCGGTATGCAAGAACAAGTACTTTTTATTGTTATTGCCGTAAAATGTAGACAAGTGATGGTTACGGCGTTATATTAGAGTTTCCACTTTTGGTTTGTATTGGTTTTCGGAGTTTTTGACCGACTAGAGTTGTTCCGACCGGAATTATTTGTGGATTTGACACCTAAACACCAAACCCCAAAACATCAAACCCCCAAAACACAAAAATCATGGCATAATCACCCCCAGCAAACCAGCACGTCTTCCAATGTCCCATTCTCTCTATTTTGATCGTCTCTCGTATTTCATCATCCCACTACAGGCCCGGTAAAGGAATCTCAAAATGTGAGTGAAAAATTATTCTGTGACTCAACTTATTCAATATTACCAAAATGTGGAGGACAAAGTTCCTTCTAAAGCAAGCCACAAGGTCTGGTGTCAGTCTTCGTGTACCTTTAAACCAAGGGGTGCGTTTTCTAGCCACAGCTCCAACCATGGCAGAAAAATTTCCCGAGTTGGAACCATCTGATTTTGGTCCAGATGGAAATCCCAATTATGTCAAGCTTATTTTGACTTCAAGAGTGTACGATGTCGTTGACGAAGCTGGATCACCTCTTACTAACGCCGTGAACTTATCCCACAAACTAGGAACGAATGTGTTCTTGAAAAGAGAAGATTTGTTGCCAGTATTCTCCTTCAAGCTTCGTGGAGCTTATAATATGATAGCACATTTACATTCTAACAAGAACTTCAACTTGGACGGTGTTATTGCATGTTCCGCTGGAAATCATGCGCAAGGAGTGGCTTTTTCTGCTAGTAAATTGGGTATTCCTGCTACCATTGTGATGCCCACTGCTACTCCATCTATTAAATATAAGAATGTCTCGAGGTTGGGTTCTCAGGTGGTGTTATACGGACAAGATTTCGATTCAGCCAAAGAAGAGTGTGAAAGGTTGAGTGTGTTGAACAATCTCACGAACATTCCACCTTTCAACCATCCTTATGTCATTGCAGGTCAAGGAACTATTGCATTAGAACTCACAAGACAAATAAGATTGGACAAGTTGAATGCTGTGTTTGTTCCAGTTGGTGGAGGAGGTTTGATTGCAGGGATTGCAGCTTATTTGAAGAAAATCGCTCCACACGTCAAGATTATTGGTGTGGAAACTTATGATGCTAATGCTCTTGATCAGTCTCAGAAATCCCATAATTTAGAGACGTTAGATCTGGTGGGAGTGTTTGCTGATGGTACAGCTGTGAAGGTTCTTGGTGATGAAACCTGGAGAGTTTGCAAGGATCTCGTAGATGAGGTTGTGTTGGTACTGACAGATGAGCTTTGTGCTGCCATTAAAGATATCTTTGAAGATACCAGATCCATTGTAGAACCTTCTGGTGCTTTGTCTGTGGCTGGTTTGACCAAGTATATCCACAAACACAAAGAAATTGACCACTCAGATAAGAATTATGTTCCTGTGTTGAGTGGTGCTAACATGAATTTTGATAGATTAAGATTTGTCAGTGAAAGAGCTGTTCTTGGTGAAGGGAAAGAAGCTTCTTTGGTCGTAAGTATTCCAGAAAGACCCGGTGAATTCGCCAAGTTGCACTCCATCATTGGCCAAAGACCTGTTACAGAGTTCAGTTACAGATACAACAACAGTGATCCTGCCAATATCTTTGTCAGTTTCAATGTTGCCAACAGAGACAATGATTTGAAGAAAATAGTTGATACTATGACAAGCGAAGATTACGGATATGAAGTGCACGACATTTCCAACAACGAATTGGCCAAGAGTCATGGTAGATACTTGATAGGTGGAAGCTTTACCCGTCTGAAACCAAATAAAATCTTAAGAGAAAGAGTTTATCAATTCGAGTTCCCAGAAAGACCTGGTGCTTTATCTAATTTCTTAAAGACTTTGAAACCTGATTGGGACATAACTCTATTCAACTACAGAAATCACGGCAATGATGTTGGCAAAGTTCTTTGTGGTATTGTCACACCAGCAGAAACTTGTGAACAAGACTTCCAAGATTTCCTTAAGACTTTAGGTTACAGATTTGTGGATGAAACTGACAATATCTTCTATACCAAATTCTTGAGTTAATTTTATTCTTATATATACAATGCATATTTACAAGTTTTACGATCTAAGAAACTCTTGGAACGTGTTATGATCTATCAGAACTCTTCCTGTAGCTTTCATTTGCTTTTTCCCTTCTTTTTGTCTCTCCAATAGCTTCTTTCTACGTGATATATCTGCTGCATGCAAACGTTGAGTGACATCTTTTCTTCTGGCTTTGATGGTTTCTCGGGCTATCACCTTATTGTTGACTCTAGCTTGAACTGCCACCTCGAATAATTGTGACCGAAGAAACTTTTTGAACTTTTCAACATTGGCTCTTCCTTTGGTAGTGACTTGAGACCTATGCATGATTTGCGTCAAAGCATCTTGTGGTTCTCCATTGACACAGAGTTCCATCTTCACCACATCTGACTTTCTGTATCCTATATCCTCATAGTCAAGAGTGGCATACCCTTTAGTGGACCCTTTCAATTTCCCAAAGAAATCTTCCACTAATTGAGCTAATGGGATCTCATACTTCAAAAGCACTTGACCAGAAGTCAAGTATTCAAGCTCCTTCTGCTCTCCTCGGTTGTTCTCACATATAGACATCACTACCCCCACGTACTCTTCAGGAATCGTCATAATAGCTTCTACAAAAGGTTCCATTATCTTTTCTATGCTCTGGTTGAAACCACTTGGGAATTCGGCAGGATTCGTCACTATCACTTCGGTACCGTCTCTGTTAACAACCTTGAACGGTACTGTTGGTGCTGTCAAAATGATCTTGGCTCCATATTCCTTTTCTAATCTCTCTTGAAAGACACTGGCATGAAGAGAACCTAGGAAACCGAGTCTCCAGCCCAATCCCAAGGCACCAGAGGTTTCTTTCTCAAGAGTAACGGCTCTATCATTTAACACCAAGTTCTCGATATGATCGTTCATGGCTTTGAACTCAGATCCATCGGCTGGAAAAGCACCCATGAACACCATTGGTTTCAACTCTTCGAAACCTGGAAGTGGTTGTAATCCTTCATGCTTACCTAATTGAAAGAAAGTATCACCAATTTGAGCTTCTCTAGGATTTCTCATCCCTGGAATAATGTATCCCACTTGTCCAGCTCTTAAATGCTCTGTGGAAACTTTGTCTGGATACATTATACCAACGTCTTTGGCTTCGTATCTTCTACCACTGTGTGCAGATACAAGTTTCATACCTTTCTTGATCTCTCCATCTACAACAAACACCAACATCACCACCCCCACATAAGGGTCATGCCATGAGTCAACCAACAATGCTTTAAGAGGTGAAGAACTATCACCTGCAGGAGCTGGAACTTCACTGATGATCCGTGGAAGAATCTGTTCGACATTTAATCCGGTTTTAGCACTCACTGGTATACAATCTTCAGCTGGTAATTCAAACGTCGATTCAACTTGTTCTCTAGCTCTGGGTATATCTGCAGCATCCAAGTCGATCTTGTTGATCACAGGAATAAGCTTCAAGTTCATACTATAAGCCAAGAAGAAATTGGCTACTGTTTGGGCTTGAACACCTTGAGAAGCATCTACTATCAACAATGCACCTCCACAAGAAGCATACGAACGAGACACCTCAGATCTGAAATCAACATGACCAGGAGTATCCACCAAATGCAACAAGTAATCCTCTTTTGTGTTGGGATCTGTATAGAACATGGAACAAGTTTGAGCTTTAACCGTGATTCCTCTCTCTCTTTCAACATCAAGCTTATCTAATACCTGTTTATTCATTCCTGGCTGTATAACGCCGGTCAACTCGAGAAACCTGTCACATAAAGTTGACTTTCCATGATCCACATGTGCAACAACACTGAAATTACGGAAGTTTTCAATAGGTATTTTGTCTATTCTCTCTTGAACTGATTTGATGTAATTGTCTTTGTCCAACGTCAATTTTTTGTCTGTGGTTGCAATTGCTTTGGCACTTCGTAGGATGGAAGATGTGTGGATATGATTCTGGGCCCTTACACCAGTTCGGAGGGTTCCAGGGAATAGTCGATTGAACATAGACTTGTTAGATACCTTTGGCTTAAGATGCGAAAAATTTTCAGACCCAAAATGGCTGCAAAAAGCCTGTAAGCAGAAATGGGAGAAGGAAAGGGGTTGGGTTACGGGTTTGCAGGTGTTTGGTTGTTGAATAGTGATGCGGGTAATGGAATATCAGATATATCAGCTTACCAGATCTGAGTTAGTGCCTTTACTTGGTTCTAACTATATGAGAAAAGACAGACATTCCTTTTCATTCAACGTATTGTACTCAAAGGATGGTGGTAGCTCGAGTAGAATAACAACTTAAGAGACCAAATTCTACTTGATTTGCAATTTCATATACATTTGAGAGAATTCCACTAGGCCAGTATCTGATATCCCATAGTGCTTCCAAAGAGGTTTCTCGGACAAGAGTCTATCAGATACAACCAAAAAACAGCTTCAAACTACACATCTACTCACCCTTCAAAAAGCCATTTCCAGTCCATCGTAATTAATAAACTTTCCAGAGTCTTCTAAAGTAGCACCGTGAATAACCTTAAGTAACAGGGAAACAGAAGTTTCTGGGGAAATGGATTGAAACCATTCAAGATCACGGAAAGGAACCAGCATATCAGTATCCACAATACCTGGGTGTACAGTGATAACAATATCACCCTTTTCCTTTCTTTCTATCGACAACTGCTTGGCCACATAGTTCAACCCTGCCTTACTAATCCCATAAGCACCACAAGGAATTTGCATCTCACTGATGACTCCAGCACCACTGGAAACAAACATGATCTTCACAGGTTTACCATTCTTCTCTAATCTTGGATGAATAGCCTTGTACAACTTAACAGCTCCAAGAGTGTTAACATTGAACATCTCTTCAAACATGTCATCACCTTGGGTCACTAAAGGCTTCGTGCTTTCAACAGCACTGATTCCTGCATTGTGAATAACATAATCTATTCCACCAGGAGTCAAAGTTTCCAAATCTTTGAAAGCCTCTTCATAGTCCTTAGAAGAACTTTTCAAGTCCAAGTATAAGATCTTAAGGTTAGAACTTTTCAACTGTTCGATTTTCGATGCACTAGATCCTTTTCTGATAGTAGCAATAACCGTATTTTCAGGATTTGCAACCAATTGATTGACGAATTCAAGACCAATTCCTCTGCTAGCTCCAATGATTAAATAAGTAGACATTATAGTAGGTTTTCAAGTATGATACTTTTGATGTCCCATTTCGAGGAAGAAAAGCCTGTTTAAATAACCCATCCCGCATTAGTAATCTGATGTCACTCAACCTTATAGGGGACCAAAAACGGGGGTCAACACGTACTGGTTTCCGTAAAATATCACCTTTACGAGAAAACTCGGAAATGTGACATGAAGCTTAGTAATAACCATGCAGACATTTTTCCGAGTTTTAATTAAGTGCTTGCATATAATTCGTGTATGTAGCAATGTACGGGACGCTGATTACTGGTCGTGTTTGATGAATCTGAACACACATGATCGGAACAAGCGAAATGTGTTCTCAGGTTGCAAAAGGTTTGACACGCTTAGCTTAGGTTGAACTTTACGGAAGAATATGAACGGATTATATGAAGCCTGGGGAAGACTTTGTGTCACATGGTTGCATAAGAGTTCCCATTTTGTCTTTCAGTGGCCAATTTTGGCGGCCGTCAAAAAAGTACATATTACGAATGTGACCAATGAAATTAATAAATGCTTACGGTAAATGGGATTTCAACGGAATTGGAAACAACAAGAAGAGGCAAAGTAAATAGTGAAACGTTAGTTGGAGGTACGTGAGTTGGAGGTGGGTTAGTTTTGTGGATTATATCCTATTTATCAGGCATTGGTCTTAGCAAACTCGTTAATGAAATCAACAAGTTTCTGAACACTTTCCAAAGTAACTGCATTGTAAATGGAGGCCCTCATACCACCCACGGATCTATGTCCTTTCAAACCAACGAGTTTCTTGGCACTAGCCTCTTCGAGGAATTTTGGTTCCAATTCGGGATTGGCAAGAGTGAAAACCACGTTCATGTTTGATCTTACTTTTGGGTTCTTAACTGCCAAATTGTAGAAGTTTGGATAGCTGCATAAAGCTTCATAAAGAATTTGTGCTTTTTTGTTGTTAACTTGTTCAATGTGCTTGACACCACCTTCGTTTAACAACTTCTCTGTGACCAATTTCAAGATTTGACAAGTGAAGATTGGAATAGTATTGTAAGCAGAGTTGTTCTTCACCACAGTAGGGTAATGGAAGGCAATAGGAGCCAATGGGATACCCCACTTGGTCAATTCTTCATCTGAAGCCATTTCCAACAAAGACTTCTTGATAATATAAATCGTTAAGCCTGCTAATCCAATGTTCTTTTGAGCACCAGCCATGATAAGACCATACTTAGAAACGTCAACTTCTTTGGAAAAAATGTTAGATGACATATCAGCAACAAGTTCAACTCCTTCAGGAAGATAATCACCTGGTAAATCTTTGAATTCATTACCATTGACAGTTTCATTATCACACACGTACAAATAAGCAGTGTTGTCTTTATCTATTGGTTTCCATTCAGAATAAGCTGGAATATCGCTGAACTTAATATCCTTAGTATTCACAACCACTTCGGTTTCAAAACCCAATCTCTGAGCTTCTTCAACTGATTTCTTAGACCATGATCCAGTGACAGCATAAGCAGCTTTTCCTTTTTTACCATTGTTCTTACTGGCATAATTGGCCATTAAGTTATAAGCAATTGAGCTGAAACCAGTAGTACCACCTCCTTGCATAAAGAAAACTTCATGAGTGTCAGGAATGTTCATTAATTTGGTTAAATTAGCTTTGGTGTCATCGATTACCTTAATGGCAGGTTTGGATCTGTGTGAAATTTCACCAATACCCAAATCGTCGTTATTATACGAGATCAAATCACAAGCAGCTTGTTGTAGCACCTCTTTAGGCAACAAAGCAGGGCCTGCACCGAAATAGTTTGGTTGTTGACGTTGTAAACTTGTAGCGTCAGACATAGTTAAGACTCAATTTTTCATCGCGACTGAGTCATCGTAATAAAAAGAAGTTACAAACGGCTGCAAAAAACGATGAGAACGGTGCATGAATTTTTGGCCCCAAAACCCGGATGGGGTTGCTGTTTTTGGCATATTTGTCTTCAAAAGACAAGGTGGTTCTCTAATCATCTCTGGTTCGAACCGCATTGATGTAATAGATTATTTCGACATCTTCAGAGTCTCCTAAAAGACAATGCAAAACACAAGCCTCATCTTGCGAGAGAAGAAACACTACTCTCTTGCAATTACCCACTATTTTAGAAGCCAACTTCCAATCCTTCAACTTCACAGTTATGCTCTTATCTTCAGAATCATCGTTCACATCCACCTCATCATCTGGTCTCACAGAAAAGATATCATGAATACCTGATTCTATACCACTGAAATTGGCCAGTGGCTTCCTCACATCCAAACCTTGATTCCAGCTGATTGTCACCTTATATTTACCTTCTTCCTCTAGTAAAAACCCAAGGAATCCTTCTCCGCGACGACTACACTTGATAGACAACATCTCATTATTAGCAGAAGTCCTAAACTTGTCTAGTCTCTTATATGTCACTGCAAATTCGTTGGGCAAGCACGTAAGAAGATCCACATGACTAAGTTGTGGTCCTTCGAAGTTCATTTCTCCTGATGTCTTAAGTATCCTCGCAGGGATCTGGAACGTATGATTGATAGTGCTACCACCAGCATTCACATGAGAATAGAACAATGCTAAGCTTGCAGCTCGTCCTTTAGTGTTATCACTGTCCGTGACGCCCTTCTTTTGTAATCTTATGTTGAGACCATCACTATTGGCTTTCTCATAATGCTTAAAAGCTTGTAATAATAACTCACCATTTACCTCCAATTGAATCACATTATCTCGCAAACTCTCAATATGGATCTGACTGAATAACCCCAGCATCTTGAACTTACACAAAATCAGTGGTTCTTGTGATACATTAGTTATGGCTTCAAGTCTCAAGTACAAATCATGTGGTGTGAACGTAAGTGTGACAAACTTCCTCAGAGACACCACCAAAGCTAGTGCTGATCGTAGACGTTGAGGATCCTGTGTATAGAGCTTGAGCTTCATGATCCTGCAGCGGTAACTTTGTTGTATTTGAAGGTGTAATTTGACGTGTTCCTGATCTACGTGTGAGTCCGAATTTGTAAATAATTCGAGATTTAATCTGAAACGAAAAAACCGCTATAAACACATTTTCTATACTTCAGTTCTCTCCACACAAAAAGCCGCTGTGATGCTGGCAAACACGTCTCCCAACATTGAAGACGAGTTCTCCAGGATCCGCATTGAACCAAGACCTGGCGGTAGGGGCCTGAAACACACAATTCCTCGTCTTCCTAATCTTTCCACTTCAAAAAGAGCAGAAGCCAGAAGTTCCAATAATCTTTCACGCTCAGCGTCTGCTACGAATCTCGTTGGATCCTACACTACCAAGACACCTACACGTATAAGTTCAGCACATAAACCGTACCTGGCGGTTAAGAAGACCAATCGCAGACCTTTAAATTTGGATTCTGAACCTCGAGAGATGTCGATGGGTTCAGGATCTTCGTATATGAGGGAGACACTGTCGTCTCAAAGGAAGATAACGAGTCCTTTTGTGTCCAACTCACCAATTGCTAAACGGCTTCCTTCTTCACAGTCTTTGAGAGACTTTTCCGATCAAAGATACCCTCCAATTCATAGGAAACAAGCATATAAGCCGGTGGATATCACCAACTTAGACTATGCCAAACCACGAACTCGAATGGCCAATCCACATGTGTCTCCACCCAAAAGACATGCGTCGAACCCACCACATCAATCTACAAAACTTGCACCAAAACTTGACGTCTACACTCGTTTGTACAATGATTCTGTGCAAAAAACGACTGAACATACACCCACACGTAGGCCCAGCATCCAGAATTCACCAAGGAAATCTTCGAATCCTCTTGATTTAGAGAAAGAGATCGTTAAAATCAAGTCTTTGGCTGAATTATATGATATCATTTACACAGAAGACCCAACGTTATTTGAACAGTCTGAGGATTCAGCTTTCTCTGTAAATGATCCAAAATCAAGCACAGATATTGCATCTACAGAAGAGTCAGACTCCTCTTTTGACATCTATGAAAGAGGTGAAATACTAAGACTGAAAGATATTTATTTCATGCCTGAGCCACAAGGCAACAGAAGAATCAACATTCGAAATCACAGTAGCAACTACGGTTTTGATGATGAATCTGGTAATTATGTGGTGATTCCACAGGACCATATTAAATATAGATACGAAATAGTATCTGTGCTAGGAAATGGTTCTTTTGGGAATGTTATAAAGTGTTATGATAAGAAATACACCTCAAAAGAAGGTTTGAAGAATAAGATTGTTGCAATCAAGATCATAAAAAATGATTTGAATTGGTCTGTTCAGGCGGTTTATGAGATAAAAATGCTTAAGCTCTTGAATGTCAATACTACCAAATCGTTAGCCGACCCATACACCAACGAATATGGCCTGAAAGATTGTCCAATTTTGACATACTATGACCATTTTCATTTTAGAGGTCATATGTGTATTGTAACGGAAGCTCTTTCAGTGAACCTTTACTCAATGCTAGAACTCGTGAAATTTCAAGGATTGTCTTTGAAGTTGATCAAGATATTCATGAGGAAGATCCTTAAAGGGCTCCAGTACATTCACTCTATGAATGTGTTGCATTGTGACATCAAGCCCGAGAATATAATGATCAAACTACCGTCACAAGAACATTTACAGAGTGCTGAAGAAGATTCTTTTATTATAAAAATAGTTGACTTCGGGTCTTCTTGCATCAAGAACGAAATATCTTATTCTTATATCCAATCGAGGTTTTATAGAGCACCAGAAGTCATCATTGGCGCCAAGTATGATAAGATGATAGATATATGGTCTTTGGGATGTATTGCTACTGAACTTTTCACAGGTGATGCATTGTTGCCCGGACGAAATGAATTAGAACAAATAGGATTAATTCTTGAGTTGTTTGGAGCTCCAAGTAGCTCTTTGATTCAATTACAGAGAAACACCTTGCTCAAATCGATAAAAGAAGAAACGGCAGTTGACAAATTTGATGACAGGAACATGTCGAATCCAACACATATACAAGCAGGCAAAGCCGATGCAAAGTCCATCAAGAAGACTCTTTTGTACACTTTATTTGATATGGAAGGGAAGATCAATATGCAATTCTTGAACATGCGGATTCAAGCTGCTCAAAATGCCCCCAATGGCACAACACAATCTCGTAAAATCTACAAAGTGTCGTCAAAGAGCATGGAAGTGATACTTAGGTTAAGATCATGCAACGAAGAGCAGAAAGAAGCAACCAAATTCTTGAAGTTTTTGGATAGGTTGTTCAAATGGGACCCTTCGCATAGGTCTGACGCAGACCAATTGCTTGAGGACCCATTTCTCGTATAATAGTATCTTAATAAGTACTAAGTTTCTCGTATAGTTGGGTATTGGTATAGGTTAATGAAAAGGAAGAATTAGCAGATGAGATAGACTTGATTTAGCATATAAAGGTGCTGCTTGTGCTCCTGTTAGATAGAATGGGTGCAAAAAAAAATGCGAATTCTGTGGATCGAACACAGGACCTTCAGATTAACTGGACTAAAGTGTTACTTCAGTCTGACGCTCTCCCAACTGAGCTAAATCCGCGGTTGTGACCTAAAAAGGAAACTTAAGGTTCACAATATCAAAGACGAATGAAGATGTATCTATTGATTCATGGGAGGTATATTGACCAAAAAAAGATGCAATCAACTTCTTTGCTTCTTGAGGAATACAGAAGTGAGGTTAGAGGATATTTAGATGCCCCAGGGTTCCAAACCAGAAATTCTTGACATGTACCCTTCCACAACCACAAGAATGCCCCCCTTCACAACCACAAGAATGCCCCCCTTCACACAGTCCTCTACAATTGTTAACAGAAAACTAATCCGTAGCACCTCTTGCCTCTTCTCTTGTCTCTTCTTCGTCAAATTCACCCGTTCACAAATGGCTGCAAAAGTCACAAGTCACTCAGCCAAGAGTAATTTTTCATAAGAAAGTGCGATCTCCACAACTCAAATCATCTTATTCTTCCACTTTAAATCATGTCAGATGCCGGTTCCAGCTCGTCTCGGAGCTCGTCTCGGAGCTCGTCTTACAGAGAGAAGACCAACATTCTTCTCAATAAAGCGTACCAATCGGCCACAGCTATTGCTAGAGAAAATCCCGGGAAAAATCGAAGTGTTGCTGCAGGTACAGCTGCTGCGCTTTTAAGTTTGGGCATTGATAAATTGAACAATGATAAAGAGATACCATACACAGAAGAGGAAATAGATGCTATAAAGGAGATGGCAGAGTCTGCAGATCAGCAGGGCCCGACAACAGGAACTCATTTTGTCGACAAGTTACTTGATCGAATGCTCAAACATACTATGAATGATGGATCTCTTGAAACAGAAGCATTGGGCAAAAGAATCAATGATCAGGACCGAAAAAAGAAGTCTGCATTGTCTATACGGATCTTAGTATCCAATTTCAAAAGACTCAGTTCGAAAATGACAGGTTTCTTTGCTCTTCAATATGGTATTATCCATATCATTACTTGGAAGAAACCCACAAAGACATTATGTTCGTTATTTGCTTATACCTCAATATGTCTTTGGCCACATCTCGTTTTGGCATATCCATTGGTATTTGTGATGTTTGGGGTGCTTTTACCAGGATACGTCGGTCGCCATCCTATGCAAAATACTGAACTCATCAAAGTGAGAAGAAGGGGCCAATCTGTATGGGATTTTTTCACTGATTCAGAAAGTAGTAGCATTGTGGATGATTTCTTAGACGATGAGTACTTGGGAAGTTTAGAACTGAATAGTAACTTCTTAAGACCAGTCAGTTCAAGGTCGTCTGACTCTTCTCAATTCTTTTCAACTTTAAGTCCTACTAGCACTTCTACTTCTTTATCCTTGAACACTCCTGAAGAAGTTGCAAGACACAATGAAAGGAAGGAAACCAGTTTGAAAGTGAAGAAGCAAATGAATCTTTTGATGAATATGAGAGACCTTCAAAATTTAACCACTGATGTGTTGAAAGGAATGGATAAAGGAGAAACTGCATATTTCGACATTGCTGGATTCAAAGACGAAAAGTTATCAACACTTATATTCTATTTCTTATTGGCTGCTACTTCAATAATTGTGGTATTGGGGAGGTTTATCCCTTGGAGGTTGATCTTCATACAATCTGGCTGGTCCATCATTCTCTTATGTCATCCTAACAGCAAGAAGTATATTAAGATGATATCCAATTCTAAGAAGAAGAAACCAGTTTTACCACCAAGGCCAACCCCAGCTGAACCAGTACCCAAGAAGAACTTTGAACGGTCCGATATAATAGTCGATGATGCGCCAGAAATCAGAATAGTAGAAGTGTTTGAACTTCAATCCAAAACCCCTACTAGTTCTTCTTATACTCCATACAACTATTGTGCCAAATTATTTGATATCAAAGATCATATAAGGCTCAGTGGTAAAACACCAACGGGAGTCAAATCCTTGAATCAAGTATCACCACCTGGTAGTTGGAAGTTTGAAATCAGTTTTGCTAATGCTTGGGTCATAGATAAAGACCCGAAATTATTCCTCACTGATAGAGGAATCAACCATAAGGCTGTGTTTCACTTCAAAGACAATGATCAGGATGGTTGGATTTATGATAATACTTCCCGAGTTGCTGACCTGGATTTAGTTTTCCGTCGTAGAAGACTTTTCAGGGAATGCTATAGGTACGCCCGTGGTGATTAAGGGCTTAGCGAGAAACTTGTCAAAGTCAGGCTCGAATAATGGATACAATAGTTTATCAATACCTAAGTATTGAGCATATCCCAATGATTCTTCTAAGGAGCACCAAATTCCTCTGAATTCACCCCATAAGTACGATTCTCGTTTCAGTTTGTTTATCATGAGATTACCAGGGTTCTGGCCGATTGCTCTAAACATTTGCGTTATGTTGATTTTATTCGTGTCGACTCTTCTAGAGACCCAGTCCCCTCCGAAGTTGACTTGGTAACATGTGATACTGAGTTCTTTCCAGAATGCTGCCCTCACGATATTTCTTCTGAAATTGGGTGACATTGAACGAGGTACTATGGGTGCTTCAACTTGTCGTGGCAAGGGCGATCCCAACATCTCATTGACAGACAAAACTTCACTTTTAGGCTCTACTTTAAAGGTTTCACCCAAGGTTTGGTGTGGGGTTTTGGTCCTTGATAGTGACATTGAAGGTAAGGGAAGAATTGTCGATCTAACAAACGAAACATCGTGTGATGATTGATCATTCAACTTCGAAACTTGTTGTGGCGCTGATCCAATTTTCTTTAATGGCAGAGCTCTGGCTGGAGAAGAGACAGATTTTTCAGGTGATTCGTTAACTTTTTCTGTGTTAGGTCTTGCCAGTTCAGACTTTGTCAACTCTGGATAAAACGGATGGCCACCTATAGTTGCTTCAAGCTTCAAAGGCTGTTGCAGAAACGACATGCTATAAGTGGGGAGTGGAAGATTACCACTCATGGGAGGAAGGACTTCACTCATGGGAGGGAGAATCGTATGGAAACGTTTCTTCCTTGCGTTTGTAGATGTCAAATTTGAATTCATGGAAGGCAATGCAAGTTTTGATGGTGTCTTTTGCTGAGCTGATGTAGAGACTGAAATAGACTTTGGTGAACCTGACGATGACTTCCTCTTCGGAAGTTTGTCCGGGACAGACTGTGTTTTCTGTCTCTTTCTAGGTGGTTCCTTATTGGACTCCGACGCTAGTGGAATGGCTTCTTCAGTTGCAAGTGTAATATCTGCACTTGGAAGAGAACCTTCACTTGATAGCGTACCTTGGCTTAAATCAGTAGCTGCCTTAGAATGAGCTATAACATCTATAACTGGAGTTAACGTCTCACCATGCACTAAGGTTTCATCAGATACTATAAATGCTGCTTCTGGCTCCTTTGTAGCTACTACCTCTTTTGCTGTTATTGCTTCTGTCAACGCTCCTTGTTTGGCTTTTGCTTCTTCCAATGCTGCCTTTCCTGCTGCTTCTTTTGATGTTGCTTCTTCAACTTCTTGAGCAGTTTCTTCTATCACTGGTGTTAAATGTTTGCTTGATTCTTCTTCCTCAGTGCACTTGCTTGGTTCACCTCCATATTGATAATCTGTTTGCACCGTATTTGCTGGTGATTCTGCTTGCTCTGATGCAGATGTCTTCTTCGTTTCCGTAGTATCGACAAACAAAACATCTGCTCCCTGTTCCCCAGTGTTTGTCACTTTCAGATTATCTGCCAGGAAGTTCTTGGACTTGTCTACTGAAAGGGGGCTTTTGGTCATTAGGTCTTCATCGATTCGTGGTTCCCTCTTTTCCACCTTGGATGTTGTTTCAACGGGTGAAGTGAACTGTATTGGACCCTTTTTTTCCTGTTTGTAATCAGGCTCAACTTCAGTTTTACTTCTGAACCTGTTATAGCATAGTTGAAGACCGAAAATATACTCGATTGTTTTGGCACTGACATTTCCGAGCCCAGAACCTTCCGGCCGCAACCCTTCATTCTTGTTTGGATCGTTATGTATCTTTTCTTCGACGACTGTAAACCAGACGGTAAAAGGTTCTAGTCCCAAAGGATCGGTGTCGGCTAGCAAGTCCAAAGCTCTTTTGAAGGCTGGCCATAATTCTGCCACCTTGACAAATGAAATGGTTCCTTTCGTGGCTATTCGTTTCCTGACAAACTCGTGCAAGCGTTCAGGCTTAACTGTTAGAACGGCTGGTGCTGCTGTGGCTGCGACTGTGGAAGGATCTGCGGATATTGGAACTGATTGTTGTTCAACCTCACCTGGTTGAACCTCACCTGGTTGCACTTCAGCCGGTTGAACTTCAGCTCGTGGAGAGTTGACCGAAGCGGTATCTGCAGACAGTGAGACCTCAGTAGATTGTAGGATTTCTGAAGTTGGCATTACTTCTGGAACTGTCGAGGTCCCTGCTGAGTGCTGTCTACACCTACTAGGTTTGAAATGAGCTTCCTTCAGTTCTGGAGTGGGTTCTGTAACTGGTGAAAGTTGTCTGGCATCTGAGGGATCTTGGACTAGTAGATCTTCGAGTTCCAATTTTGGTGTAGTTGCTGATGGTTCCCGTGGAAATTCCATCAGGGGGAAGGATTCTACATTGGTATTTGGACACCTAAGTTGTGTAAGCGGAACATCATCTGGATCATCCTCAGGTAGACCAGGAATCTTGTGTGTGTTAGAAATGGCCACCACCTCTTCTGAGTCTGAGTCGTCGGGTATCAATGGCATTCTTCGCCGCTTGCGTTCCTTAAGTTGACGGGCAAGATCATTGAAGTCCTTATCAAGTGGCTTCAGAAGTTTCATAAGCTCATTGAAGTCTTTTTCCAGATAGTTCAGAAGTTGAATTAGCTTTTCAAAGCCCTTTCTCAGTAGCTTCAGGGGTTGAATGAGCCTATTGAAGCCCCTTCTCAGTAACTTCAACGACTTCTTTTTTGACATGATAAGTGTGTAAATGTGGATTAATGGAGATCAGACTGGTGTCATAGATCAAATTGAACTGGTATTATAGATCAAGTAGATTCAAACGATAGATCAGTTGAGATCAGATAAGATCAAACAGTATGATAAATCTCAATTGATACCAATAGAGGGGAAGATCAATTGCCCCGACTAAATGCAATAAATTAACACAATTTCAAACAGGAAAACCAGCGCTTTATATAGTAAACAAATCAGAAGTGATATGTCACTTTAGAAGCTTAAAAAGAGGGTTTGTTTTATAATGCGACATCCGTGTGGTAAAACGACATGATCGCGACATTATTTTAGCATATATGCAAGTATTATTTTTTAACGTTTCAAGATAACGATACAAAAGGATTAGTTAATATACACTAATTTGAAATTAAACAATAGTTTCAGAATTGAACAATAGTTTCAGATTATGCAAGATTAGAAAGGATGTACAAAGGAAGAGCCCAGAAAAGACAGAGACTAGAAGGAGAAAGGGAAGGGGCGAGGTGGAAAGGGGCTGATGTGTCAAATTTATAGCATTGGGTTTTTGTAGCAGATTTCAGTGATTCCAGAACCTGGTATTGAGATATTGCTTCTGAAAGTGTAACTTCTTGACTTGTGAAATGGATCAGTTAAAGGGACCTAAACAGTAAGACAAGCGCCTAGGTAAAGCTTGAAAGTTAAAGATTCGAGAGTGACCTTCCAGGGTTATTGAACATCTCTCTGTGTCGATATTGTTCATTTGTTACGAACCACTGATCCGTCTGTTGATGCATCTACTCCTTTCATTTGAGGTCACATGACATGATTTACTAGAGATAAACCGAGTTTTCGCGATTGATTTATTCTCAAGAATGGACAGCTTCTCGACCAAGGTCCAAACGTTCGATGCGTTCCCTAAAGTCGACAACGACCACACTGTGAGGTCTGTGAGAGGGGCCATGTCCACTATAGTCACATATTTCTTTGGACTAGTCGTTCTTTGGATCGAAATCGGTGGATATCTTGGAGGATACGTGGACCATCAATTCGTAGTGGACGATCAAATACGAACGAACTTATTGATTAATAT
The DNA here is from genome assembly GCA_030571835.1 of Yamadazyma dushanensis. Taxonomy (NCBI): domain Eukaryota; kingdom Fungi; phylum Ascomycota; class Pichiomycetes; order Serinales; family Debaryomycetaceae; genus Yamadazyma; species Yamadazyma dushanensis. Next base: position 394,453 of record JAJLYZ010000009.1, on the reverse strand, counting down.
AGACATGAGTGTGGCCATGCCTTGCGAAATGATCCATACAAATGTTATAGATATCACAGATGATCGGTTCTTGGCGGCCGAGGTTTTGAATTTCGAAGGATCCAATTTCTTTGTACCAGAAATGTTTCAAGTCAATAGTCCACATCATCTCACTGAAACACCAGAACTCGATCATGTGCTTAGAGAGAACTTGCGTGCTCAGTTCAATGTGGAAGGTGGAAGATTCAATCAAGGAATTGGCGCTCCTGCTTGTCATATTTTCGGATCTATTCCCGTCAATAAGGTTAATGGAGATTTCCATATCACTGCCAAAGGCGTTGGATATAGAGACAGAGAACAAGCTCCGCTCAATCTGTTGAACTTCTCCCATGTTATTCAAGAGTTCTCATTCGGTGACTTCTATCCACTTATCGATAACCCCCTTGATTTCACAGGTGAAATCACTGAAGAAAATTTGCAATCATATAAATATTATGCAAAGGTCGTGCCCACCCATTATGAAAAATTAGGTATTGTGATAGATACCAACCAATATTCCCTTACAGAACAACATCGGACCCTTACAAAGCAACATTTGGGAGCTGATGTACCAGGTATCTTCTTCAGATACTCATTTGAACCAATAAAATTAACTATTGAAGAGAAAAGACTTCCTTTCATTCAATTTGTTGCAAAATTAGGAACCATTTTAGGAGGTCTTCTCATTTTGGCAGGTTACTTGTTTAAATTATACGAAAAGCTTTTGAAGGTGTTATTCGGTAGAAAATATGTCGAAAGAGAAACTGAAAAGAGAGATGGTGGTATTTTGGCCCCTGATAAAAGGAATTTATAAGCCCAGTCAATAATATAAATTCATAATATAGAAGCCGTTGAAAAGTCGTGTGCAAACCGCAGTGCGGAATATCAGTCCCTCTATGTAACCGAACCCCAAGTTTCTTAAATACTTCAAACTATTTATTCAAAATGGCGCCTGGTCCTGAAAAGACTATAAAAAGGTCGAGAAAGGGTTGTCATAATTGCAAGAGGCTTAAGATAAAATGTGATGAAGCTAAGCCTCGATGTTCCTATTGTGTTAAGACAAAAGCCAACTGCGACTATTCAATCAAGCTCACTTGGGGAGGAAGACCTTATAAAAATGCTAAGCGACGTAACAGTGTTCCTACAACCGGAACATCAGCGGGTGCTAAACCAAAGAAATCAAAGCCTCAACAGCTCCAATTTGTGATGGCGCCTAGCAAATCCATGAATTATATCTCAGATGATTCTTTCTCAATGACTCCTCTGATGCTGAACCAAAGCTCCAATAGTATGGAGGATTCTGATTTCATGACACCGTTACTGGTTCAAGTGAAGAATGAGCATGAAGGAAACGGGCTGTTGGATATGTTTCCTGAACGAGCGGCTGTTGAAGCTCTTCAAGAGATGGTGAGTCACAATATCGGCCATACACAAGATATAGTGCCAGAAACTGATATGACGGATATAAATGGTTCGGACAATATCACTTCTATTATTCAAAACTTACCGGACCTCTCTAATGGAATTGAAAGCTTATCGAACGCTTTGGAGAAGGTAGGAGGTCATCAATTCGGACTACAAAATATGGAAATCTTTAATAGATTCCTTTCTACTAATTTTGATGAACGGAAAAGTCCTGGTCCAGGTACAATTCCACAACTTTCACCATTCCAAACATCTCCCAAACCTCCAAGCGAACAAGAAAACGACTTTCTCGTGGACTACAGTAATGATTTGATGAAAGTAGAAGCATATCTTCCCAAACCAGTTTCGAATCTTCTTCCAGACTTATTTGGTAGTCATTCTCCTTTGAGTCGAAGAAGGTATTCAAGCGACCAAGATGAAGACACTAAACCACTTGATGTGGAGAATAGTCCTTCATCTTTCGTAGACTATTTCAGTCAACCTATTCCTCCACTGTTAACTCCATTTCCCGAGCTTTTAAACCAAGTTCCTTACTATAAGCAGCTTATGCACTTTTGGGTTAATGTTGCAGCTGTGAATTTAGTTCCTGCTCCATCCCATATCTATAAAGAGAACCCCTTTCAAGTCATTTTACCTCAAATGGCTATGGAATACCCTGCTTTACTAACCACAATGTTGGCCTCAGCTGCACATGCTATGGCTCTGATCACTGGTAGACCAGCGCCAACTGAGATTATTGATCAATTGGTTGCAAGGTCTTGTACAATGCTTCTTAAAATGCTTCAAGATAAAGACGAAGCCACTTCTGATGGAACTTTGGCAACTGTGTTATTACTTTCATGTTACGAGTTGATTAGCAACAACAGTTACGAGAAGCACAAAGCACATTATCTTGGTGCACGTCAGATCATTGTGGCTAGGAATCTTATAAGTTTAGGAGAAGATGAGTCTGGTATTTCTACTTCTCCTTTAACATCAAGAGATATTGCAGGGGGTAAATATTCCCCAGATTCTGACCTGTCTAAGAGTTCTTCAGGTCCCACAGGAATCGAAAGTGATGTGAACTTCTTCTTGATGAGATGGTTTGTTTATATTGATGTGATTGGAGCTCTTGCGGCCTCTAGAAAAGATTCAAGTTATCTTATCAAACCAGAGGAAGATCATCTTCTTACTCGATCAGTTGATCTTCTCAATTCTGGGCAGACTAGTGAATCAGATACAATAGACCCTAAGAGGGATATTGATTATATCCTTGGGTTCGATGTTAAATTCCTTTCTCATTTCACAAACATCGTGTTACTCATTCGGAAAACAGATGAGTATCTAGCCAACGACATGAACGAATCAGTCATTCCCTTGGATATTGTAACCTCAGCATTAGAGGTGAAAGAACAGCTAGAAAATGCTTTCTCTGAGGGAGAAGGAAGACGTCAAGCCATCATTGATAAAATGTATAATACCACCAGCAGAATCGGTGGTTCTTCCACAGAATCGAATAAGAAGTCCAACAAAATCAACAATTTGATCAAACAAGATAACATCCTTCGGTGTACCAATAAGTTATTCTTTGATATGGGACTCTTGAATTTATACAGAAGAGTACTAAGACTTCCAAGAGAGTCAAGCATTATCCAAAATATCACCATCGAGATGGGTCAAATTCTCGAGAATCACTTAACCTCATTATCTTCTGCAGAAATATGTTCCATTTTTTGTCTGTTCTGTGCTGGCTGTGATACTTTGGATTTGCATTATAGACAGCTTTTTCAAGATAGATTCTCCAAGTTGGCAGCCAGCGGGAACGTCCATGCTGCCAAAAGTCTTCAGGTTATGCAACGGTGCTGGGACACCGGCGAAGACTGGATCAAGGCTTCCATTTTCTTGGACATCGAATTGACACTACTTTAGGTGTATACTATGATATATCTTAAACCATTAGACATCTCTATTGGTAATTGTCACGTGATGATTCTCTTTTTCTGTCACGTGACTCTATGGGCGCGTATATCTGCCTGCAGCAGAGATGATTTAAAATCATCGTTTTAGATGTTGCAAAAGCATCTAGAAAACAAGCCGCCAGAGTTCGACGATCTAGTACGGCTCATCAAACAATCCTTAGCTGAACCAGGAACTAGTCAGCTTCATCAAAATGTCATTAAACAGTGTCTTTTGTACTTGAAACAGTACGAAAATCATCACTGGTTTTGCGATTCGTTCGTAGCTCCCATTGCATCTCATGCTTTGATCCTATTTTCGTTTCCAAACACGTCTCATACGAACCTTATAAAACCTTCGATCACCCAATGTCTCTTAGAGTGTTCGAATTGCATCAGAGGGTTCAGTAACGCTAAATATACCTTGTACACCACCTTCGTAGTGAACCGAAAAATCGATGTGGAGAAGGTGGAATTGGTATTGAAAGGAATCTCTGATTGGGAGAAGACCTTGATAGAGGATGTTATAAATGAAAGTGCTGAACTTGTCAAAAAGGGGCAGTTTGAGTTACCTGTGGGTATTGCGAAAGCAGTAGAAATGTGCATGGTTAATCCTGATTTGATTAGAAGAGACTTTAAGAATCAATTGGAGTTGATATGGACTACTGGAAATGAAACGTTAACAAACTTTTCTGCATTAACCTCGGGGATCATTTATTTGGCAATGGAATGGCCTCGTAGTCCTGTTAGGTGCACACCAAGTCAAGTCTTGTCAGCACAGTATGAAGATAAATGGACGATCAAAGAATTTTCAAGATCATTACGTCGATTTTCAGAAGCCCTGTCAAAAAATGATGAATACTGTATCAGGTTCTGGACATTTTGTAAATCCATGTTAGGTACGATTTACGGACCTTACTTTATGCAATATTATGATTGTCCTGAAGACTTACAAGTGTTCACCAATCAAGCAGGATTACCATTAAGTCATACTTCATTTGTGCAATTAATGTTTTCGGATTTACAAACGGCGCTGTCAAGACGTCTTTCAAGTGCTTTGGAGTGTGCACTGGAGTTCTTCACGTTGAACTCTACTAATTCATGGAACTTGATAGTTCCCTTTTCATATAAAAGAGCTTTTGATGTTATCTTTGGTAATAGGTTTTTGCATCCACTACTTGTGAGTGATCTCAATGTAGCTGTTCATATTTTCTCGATTTTAAGGACTTTGGAAGGAACCAATCAGGTATCTGCTACATACAAGGTTTCGATGTCATTGCTCCCCATCATAGAGAAACTCATTGAAGATCTTCAACAAACAGACAGCACTGACAACGAATTGAAAATGTCTACCTTTTTCAATTGTTTCATTACCATCACCCTGCAAACTTTTGGATCTTTAACCAAATCACTTCATACAATAGAGACTGGCATTGATTTCAATGGTCTTGAAATTAAGTTTTTGGCTAGAAGAGATCTTCGTGCTGTTGTTGACAATTATTCCAAAGTTGTTAAAGCATGTCTCGAGATTGAGAAATTTGCAGCCAATCCTTTCATTCTGAAAAGTGTGTTGTTATTGGTTAATGCTACAGTTTTGTTTGACGTGGGTCTTCTTAGTCTTAACAGTGCCTTATTACAAGAGAAAAGGCTTCCTAAGATGTTTGACACTTTCCCAATTGTATGGAGCACGCTTACACAGACCAAATTGTTTGAACCGGTGGGATTTAATCAATGTCTTCTAGAAAGCTTGGTTAATGCTAGTGGAATCATTAACTTTGTTCCCAAGAAAGGGGAACAGGACAAGCAGCTCACAGAAGCTTTAAAAGCACATAATCAACTGGTGACTATTATCACCACCAAAATCAACTCCATGTTGGAAAAAATTAGCATGGATCCAGATACTCTTTCTAAAATATTCCTGTCAGGACTCACTCCTGAACTGCACTGGCCAATGATACAAGGATTCTGGGGTGGTTTATTTGGACATGATATATCTCAAAATATCTTAGATATCTTATATGAAGCTTTTGATGTGGAAGGAAGATATGAAGGTATAAGAGAGTTGATGAAGAAGTTCCTTAAGCCTTCTTTGGCGGGTATTATTACGGCAGTTGATGCCCTTACTTCATTATATGCATTTGAACCGTGTCCCAAAGCTGTCAGAGTCTTGATGGACGTTGTTCTGGCCTTGAACAAGGACATTATCTCTTTAGGGAACGTAGGTGACTGCAGAGGAGAAATCGAACAATTATGGGAATCTTGCTGGAAGTTTTTGGTCATGTTGTACAAGAATACATTGAAATGGGCTAATATGTACCATTCCAGTGAGTTGGTTGAGTTTACAAGAGATACACTTGATTTGAGTCATTCGTTAATGGATTCTTATGGTGTCCTTACTAATTTCCTTGATGATAGCAAGACTTCTTCCAAGTTTGCCCAACAAGTATTAGATGTTTTCGATAGCATCATTGTATGGCTAAGACTTGGAGATCCTTCTTTGTTAACTTCTTGTGTGGATCTTGTATTCAAAGGTATTGCATCGGCCGAAGAAAACAACCTTAGAGTCAGAGATGAAACGCTTATGCTGTTGGTGAAATATGCTGTCAAAGCTAAGAAGTACAACAACAGATTGACCCAACAACAAAGAGCTTCACTTTTGTCTAAAATCAGAGAAATGGATGGTGTTTTGGTTGATTATACCCTTGCGGATTTGAATGTCGATTCCAAAGGAGAACAAAAGAAAGCATCGCCTTCTCCAGAAATCATAATCACTGGTAGCAGAGACTTGAAACAGCAGAAGATTACCAGTTTCGGCAACTTTACCAAATCATCAACTCCAATCAAGGCACCTCCTGAGCCGGTCAAGGAAACCAAACTTAGTGGTCTTGATTTGATCAGAAGCCAATTGAAATCACAAAGAGTGGTTACTCATAATAATAAATCCATTATTGCTCCTGCAGAAGCAAGACCGGCAGGTTTCAATCCTAAAAAAGTGGTTGTTGGTAGATCTTTGAACAGTTTGAAGAAACATCAACCAAAATCAGACAGTTCCGATGATGATATGGACGAAGATGGTGTAGACACTTCTGATTTATTCATTGACAAGAAGAAACCTAAAGTTGTTGAAATTGACATCAATGGAAGGCCATTGAAGAAGATTATGGGTGCAAGGAGTGTTGATAAACAGCAATTGGAGCAACAAAGAATGCAAATGAGATTGAATGTGGATATGAAAGGGTTGTATCAGAAGATTTTGAAATGGAACTTCCATAGTCCTACTTTCCCAAATCAAGGTTTAGTACCAACTGAAAAGCCCAAAGATTCTTTCGATAACTTGAAAGAGTACAATAAGAGCGTTGAACCTCTTCTCATGCTTGAATGTTGGGCAGGCATACAATCAGCAAAGGAACGAGGAGATGAAAAGCCTTTTGATGTATTCTTAGGAACCAGATTGTCGTGTGATGGGTTCTTTGATTTGATCTGTACTATCAAGAGAACTGAAATCGCTGATAGGAAGATTTCTGATACTGATTTGATTGTTTTGAGTGCATCTCCAAATGATAGTCTTACAGACAATGAAAGGGTAAGTCATTTAAAGAACCCAAACTCTTTAACTTGTTTGGCTAAAATAAAGCAAATCAAGTACTTCAATCATGAAGTGTCAGATGTTACTATTCGTGTAGCTTCTAGTGGGCCAATGCTTGGTTTCCTTGGCCCAAAAACTTCATTAATTGGTATGAAAGTCATGCCAATGGTGACAGTTGAAAGAGAATATTCGTCGTTGAAAGGTTTAGAATACTATGATTTAAGTGATGAGATATTGAAAGCAGTACCTTCTCAACCTTCAGATCTTTCTGCTAGTGAACTTGCTGGTGCCATGAAGACTTACAACGTCAATAAATCACAAGCAAATGCCATTCTTGGAACTCAAAGAGCAAAAGGTTTCTCTTTGATTCAAGGTCCGCCAGGTACTGGTAAAACCAAGACAATTCTTGGTATTGTTGGTTACAACTTAAAAGAATCATTCGATCCTAGTGCTGTCATAGATTCGAAAACCAGTGATAAGAACAGTATAAAAGACGACAAAATTCTTATTTGCGCTCCCAGTAATGCTGCTGTGGATGAGTTGGTGTTACGTCTTAAAGATGGGGTTATCAATTCTTCAGGTAAACTCATATCTCCTAGAGTTGTTCGGTTAGGTCGTTCAGATGCAGTGAATGCTGCTGTTAGAGATTGTACTTTAGAAGAGTTGGTCGAAGCTCAATTGACTGTAAAACAAGCAGCTGAACCTCAAGATGGTAACAAGTATAAGCAAGAGCATATCAGATTAACTGCTGAAAGAAGGAAATTATTTGATGAAAAGAACAAACCAGGTATCACTGAAGAAGAAAGCAGAAAAATTGACTTGAAGATTAGAGACTTGACTAAACAAAGAAACCATATCTCTCAGCAATTAGATGCCGAGAGAGAAAAGAGTACTATTGCCCACCGTACTAAAGAAATTGAAAAGAAACGGATCCAGGAAAGTATTTTGAACAATGCTCAAGTTATTTGTTCCACATTATCAGGTTCAGCCCATGATTTTGTGGCTAGTTTATCTATGACCTTCAACAAAGTCATCATTGATGAAGCTTGTCAGTGTGTCGAATTGTCAGCCATTATTCCGCTTAGATATGGTTGTCATCAGTGTATTATGGTGGGAGATCCGAACCAACTTCCACCTACTGTTTTATCTCAAGCAGCTACTAAACTCAATTACGATCAGAGTTTGTTTGTCAGAATGCAAAAGAAGAACCCGGAAGCAGTGTATCTTCTTGATGTTCAATATCGTATGCATCCTTCTATTTCGAGGTTCCCAAGTAAGAACTTTTACGATGGAAGGCTTAAAGATGGAGAAGGAATGTTGGAAAAGAATACCAGAGCATGGCATCAATTGGTTCCTTTGTCTCCATATAAATTCTTCAATGTTACCAGTTCTCATGGTCAAAATGAACTTTCTAAGTCTTTGTTCAACACAGCAGAAGCCACTGTAATCCTCGAGCTTGTTGAACAGATGATGAACCTTATACCAGAGAGTCAATTCAAAGGACTGATTGGTATCATTTCCCCATATAAAGAACAAATCAGAGTTTTAAAAAGGACATTTGTAAGGAAATATGGTGATATTATCCTTAATGAGATTGATTTCAACACTGTGGATGGATTCCAAGGTCAAGAAAAAGATATCATTATCATGTCGTGTGTCAGAGCTAGTCAAAACGGTGGAGTTGGTTTCTTGAGTGATATTCGTCGTATGAATGTGGCATTAACTCGTGCTAAGTCTACTTTATGGATCTTGGGTAATGCAAATTCGTTATGTAGAGACGGAAATTGGAAACGGTTGATTGAAGATGCTAAGGGAAGAGATGATTTTGCCGATGCGTCTCCCGGTTTCCTTAAAAGGGCGATGAATGGGCTGATTAAGTCCATCCAACCTTTAAAGAAGGACACGCAACAGAAGGAAGTAGATCTCATTTCTGCTCCAAAGAAACAGGAAAAAGAAGAGATGAAACAAGAAGTAACTACTGATGTGAAAGAACGTTCAAGTGAGCCAATCCCAGCAAAGCCTGATAAAAAAGAAATAAAACAAATAAAATCGTCCATCTTTAACGAACCAACCCCTCAGAAAAGATCCAATCCACCAGAAACAAACGTTCCAAAGAAACAAAGAACGGAGAAACAGACTCCGACTCCTTCTACTACAGGATCATTACCTCCTAAACCAAAGTTCCCAAAAAAGAGCAGTATTTTCATTAACAGAAGAAGGAAACCACTGTAAAAACACTATAACTAGATCAACAAAAAATTAATTAGCATTTAATACGTTATACACTTACTCCCCTTTCAACAGCTTGCCATTCAAATGGCCAGAGCTCTTCTTCTTCAAGGCTGCTGGCGTAGACTCTTTCAACACTTTATGCTCAATAGCATTGGCACTCTTATTATAAGTGTAGTCAAATCTTGTAGAAGATGCCAAACTAGCTTGAGAAGAAGCTAATACGGTGCTTTCTCTGAACAATCCAAGACGTTTGAATTCTTCTCTATACTGTTGGACATTCTTATTAGAAGAAGGGACCATGTTTAAGGCTTTAAGAAGAGCATCAACTTCATTTTCGATTAATTTAACCAACGGTGAATATGGTCTTGGTGAAGAAATACTTGTTGCCCTTGTTGCAAAAGATTGGAGTTCATTCAAAGTCAGTGATAGAATATTGGCAATCAGCGTATCCACTGCTTGACGGCTCATAATACTAGCTTCAAGATCATTTTCTCTATACGTAAGAGACTGACAAGCATCTTTCCAACACTCGTTGTATTGGTGATAAACAGCAGACATGGCACCTGTATTCTTAGCAAGCTCCTCGTACGCTGCAACCTTATGCTCTAGAAATGAAACAATAGGATTCATATCTATCTTTGATGTTATGGTATTCTCTTCGTCATCCACCTTGAGCTGTACGCTCTTTTGCTGTTGTTCCAAAAGAGGTTTAATATAAGTTTCGTAGATCTGTTGGAGTTGAACCTTGAACCGTTCAGATTGTTGGTGGCCCTTAGTGAAGCCTTTATCATATGGATCTTTGGGTTCTGGAGATGTGAAAGTTGTGAGATCAGGTTCATACGCTTGCATTCCCATGGTTTTGTTTTCTGGGGCTTGAGTTGCAACTTGAGTTGGAGCTTGTTGTTGTTGTTGTTGTTGTGGAACGGGAGACATTAATCTACTTTCACTCACTTTCTGATTATACCTATTCGAGAATGTAACATCCACATCAATTTTCTTTACAAGCACGGCACTCTGGATATTTGAGAGACCGTTCTGTCTCAATGTTTCCCGTATGGCTATTTCCCCATTCTTGTCGAGCTCTTTGAACGCATTAACATACCTTGAAGTTTTACTCTCAAGCACCGAGCTAGTGACATCTATCTCATTCTGTAACAACTGCTTTTTTGATCTTAACGTCAAGATCTTGGCTTCTAGCGCAGCTATTTCCGAGTCCAAAGCTGAAGATTCATCTAAAAGACCCAGTAATTTACTACCATAACTATTAGTTTCACTCTTTATAGATTTGATCTTATCCAAAATACTCGAACGTTTAACATCCCATTTGAGCAATCTCTTGTGTACTTGAGTGTTGTACGTGCTTTCTTTGTGGTACAACTCATTCAAAGAATATTGATTCTCTGATAATTTATGGAAGCTAATACCAATAGCATCTCTTATTTTATGAAGACTATCACTGCCACTTTCAAGTGCTTGTTGATGCACGAGTATGTTATGGTTTAATTCAGTCCAAAGCCGTTCAAATTCGTTTTGTAAATGTTGAAGCGGTGAATCAGTGTTGGAATCAAGAACTGAATCTTCAGGTCCAAAATGTTTACCATTATATTCAGGAATTAGCACGTTCAAATTGCCAATAATTGAATCATTTATCTCTGTGTCTGTAATTGACTGATCAAACGCCGGAGAAACGTGTTTTGTGGGTCTTTTTGGTTCCTTTTGTGTTAGTTCAGGACTCCCTGATAAGAATTCAGCGGGATTGAGATCTTCGTCATCTGAAAGAGCAGCAACCGATTCAAGAATAGACTCCGATTCGGGAATTGATTGTGGAGGTAGGAAGGAAGGAGATGAGTCGGCTATGGTTGAAGATAAGTTAACTGACTCGAAAATAGAGCCACCTTTCTTGGGTTCAGACATAAAGAAATAAAAATGCGATAAGATGAGAATGGCTGCAAAAGGATGAGAGGGGATGAGGGAGCAGAGACACAAAGAGAACAAACACAAACACAAAGAGAAAAACACAAACATGAACACAAACACAAACACAAAATCGATATTGCTACACATCCTTCTACACTTCTGCTACTTCGCCTACTTCCCTCATTATATCATGTTTAACGTCAAAGAAGAAGCCACCGACTTCGAATCCACTGCCTTTCTAAATTCCTCAAACGAAAGACGTCCGTCCTGATCTCCATCTGCTTCCATCATCGTCTTATCAACTATTTGCTGCAACTCCTCGTCCTGTAAGTTTTTACCCACCATCATTTTCATCACTATAAATAATTCACCGTTTCCAATGTACCCATCTTTATCGATATCATAAATCTTGAATGCAAACTTCAACTTATCAGCTTTAGAAGTCTTGCCACTAAACACCGAAAGACCAGCTATGAACTCCTGAAAATCGATTGTTCCACTTCCATCTTCGTCAAATACGTCCATTAATCTACTTGCTAAAGGATTTGCTGAGATTCCTGGAATCGCCAAAAATTCGTTTTTTTCAATGGTTCCACTTCCATCTTTGTCTAATTTCATGAACCGTTTACGTAATCTATCTATTTCTGTCTTATCGAAACTAGTTCCCTCCATTAAGGAGTCCAATAAAGTAGAAGAAGCAGCTCCCATGTTAAAGAATGGAGTTTTTCGCGTACCGAAAATTTTAGATAGTGAAAAATTATTTAAATACTGATTTATTTCAAATACTTGAATGAAACTATAAATGAGATGACAGACCTGCACCTGGGGCCAAATGAGCACCTCCATCTAAAGGCAAAACAATCCCATTGATATAATTGCTTTGTTTGGAACAAAGGAACAAAACAGCACTTGCAAGATCTTCTTTAACTCCCAATCTTTTTCTGGGGTTGGATTCAGTTAAGATATCTCCTGCAACTGAAAGAAGACCGTCCGACATCTTTGAAGGGAAGAAACCAGGGGCCAAGGAGTTGACAGTGATGTTTCTAGGACCTAATTGAAGGGCTAAAGACTTACCCAAGTGAGAAACACCCGCTTTAGAAGCGGTGTACCCGTAGACACCGGCAGCATCTAATGAGACAATAGAAGCAACAGAAGACATGATAACCACTCTTGAAGGATCTTCTGGAGTACCAGCGGCTTCTAATAAAGGAGCAAAAAGTTGAATACAATTGAATACACCAATGACATTCAAAGCTAACACTTTATGCATAGCCGAGATTGGATGTTCTTCTAAAGGAGCACCCCAAGAAGCCCCAGCGTTAGCCACAAGAATGTCCACTTTATCAACCTGCTTACTTGATTCTTCAAAGAATCTCTTACATTCTTTTTCAGTTGAAAGATCTGCTGCAATTGCTACAACCTTGACAGTTTTACCGTTTTGTTTAGCAGTCAATTCCAAGGCTTTTTTAGCCTCTTGACAGGCTTTATCCTTACGAGAAGTGATCACCACAGTCTTTGCACCATTGAGAACAAAAGTTTCAGCACAATAATATCCCAATCCTCTGGTACCTCCAGTAACCACAGCTACCTTTCCATTAACGTTAAAATCAACCATGTTTAATATCAAAAGATCAAAAGATGAAAAAGATCAAATTATAAAAAAGATGCAAGTTGAACTTTTATGCCGATCGCAGTAAATTGTGGAGAAAAATCCAGGCCGAGGACTATCCGGATAATGTACATAAAAATATTACATAAGCGTGTCTTAACCTTATGGGATTTTGGGTATAAGTTCAAATACGAGTTGGAGTCCGGGTACTATGGGGTTAGCCATACAACATAGGATAAATCCTTGGTTATTGATCAATTTGATATCTTTACCAACCACTACTTGGGTGAGACGGTTGGTACCTTTGATAAAATCCGAAATTGACCAAGCCTCTATGGTTTCATCACATACCAAGATCAAGTTGTTGTCATGGAAAGAGATGGCTTTAGCTCGGAAGTTGAACTTGAGTTGTGAAGACCGGGAAAGTTTCCCGTGTTTGTTGATGAAAATAGCACATTCATTGTAAACCAAGAGAAACTCCGTGCTATTGTTCAATTTGAACATTCCCATAGGTTTGCAGCCAGTCGAATAGATGGTTTTTCTTATAGCTTCGATTTCGGGGGTAGTACCAGCTGATCTTCGAGTGAATCCATCGATCTTTTTGTTGGTCTGAGGTTCGCTATTGGGTATATCTGGTACTGATCTGGGTAATAATTTGTCTAGTTCTAGAATCTCAATCCCTTTACTGGTATGAACTGCAAATGAGGTGTTGAAGATAGATAGACCAAAACATTCGGCTTGAACGTAGAATTTCTTGACCACTTTGAACGAGCTGAAAATCCCATCATTGTCGGTTTCGGGGATGCATACTTTGAAATTAGTGGCACCTGAACTGCCTTTCTTTTTGGCGTAGAAGAGCATGGTGATTTCTCTATGCTTCCCCACTTCGAAGAATGATACTGCATCGTTGGATAGGGCTAAACTACTGATGGACTCTCTTTTACCGTAATAATAACTGATCAACACATCTAAAGGATAATACCTTAAATTGTTGCCGTTCAACATGATCACTAGACTTATGGGTGCCAAAACAGCTATTTTGGTTGTATCATACACTGAAACTATCCTCTTCCATTCATGTGTCATGTCACAACAGTAGACACCGCTTGTGGTTCCTACAAAGTAGAAATTGGTGTTCTTATATGTGAACTTTGTGGCTGCCAATACTGTGCTGTAGATGACATGACTGATCGAATTATCGAAATTGTACAAATCACCAGAGTATCCTAACTTTTTCAATGTTGAAAGTGAATCTTGTGACATCTGTTCAATTGGATCATTGCGTGCCACAGTTTGGAGCTTGGTCACTTTATTTGCTTCTTCATAAGCGAAGCAAGTGTTCGAGATAGTCTTCAACTTATAAGGTTCAGTTCTTGACAATCTGGAACACAACTTACTTCTGGCTTCCATGAGATGATCGACCCATGAACTTCTCTCTCTCTCTGTTTTGGTCCAGAACACAAAAGCATTGTTCTTACCGTGGCCGGCGTATCGTACCTTGAAAGGGTAGATATTAGGGTCTTCTTCGTTGTTGATCAAATCAGCTCTGTTGACAGTTTGAGTAGGAGACAGTGTTAACTTGGTGATGGTGTTCAACTCTATTGTGGGTGACTCTCTCTCCTTTATTTCAACTAGAAGAAACTCAATAGGTATAGCATTTTCAATGACTCTGTAGTTGATCATTGGACTCTTACTGCTCTTAACTCTATCAGTTATTAGGAGATAATTATCAAGAAGAATAAGATGATTCACAGACGAATTAATCCTAAGATCTCCTTTCCTGGTGACATCTCCTCTGTAAATGAAAGACCGATTTTCTGATCCATAGTTGATGTTTGGTTTCATTATATTTTGCTTCCAAACAAGTTGCTTTTGGATCCTCTTCAACGATTGAATGTTATCAGCATGCATCTTCATCTCGTTCACTTTAGCACCTGTCCTCTTGATACCGTCTATAGCTTTCTGTATACTACCGTATTCAGCATCTTGTTCATCAAACTGTTTAAGAATGTCTGTCAATTGTAAAGGTAATTGCTGGTATCTTGAATTGAAAGTACTCATGAACAAAAGAGGTCCATTTACCTTCAAATTTTTCACTTTAGGCATATTTCTAACATTCACATCAACCCATTGCTTTACCGAAGGAATGCTGAGTAGTTCTTCTATCATAGGAACTGTTCCCATATACTTCAATAAGGCATTTTTGACTACTTGGGACCAATTATAGTATATTTTACCAATATCACCAACATCTCTTATGAACTTCCCATTCGAAATCAAAATCTTAAGCAATGGCTCAAAAAGTGATTTCTGGTGGATTTTGAGCAAATCTTTGCCTGGATTTATGACATCTTCGTCAAATTTGGTCATCAGAATGATTTCACTTGATCCCATTAAAGTCCTGACAGCTTTGATGAACTCAGGTCCTACGATCTCCACAAACAACTTGGCTCTTTGAATAAATGTCTGCTCGTACCTCAAAAGATCAAATAAAAGTGATTGTTTCTTGGACACATCTTTATCGAACTTCTTAAGATCATCTGCTGATAACTTCCAATGAGAAGCCCAATCCTCACCCAAAACTATCTCACTAACATCAGTGTTTCTGAACTGTATTTCATAATCAATTACTCTGTTCAAATAACATTGTGAAGAAAGACATCTTAATTTATGACCATTTGCAGTCAACTCATCTGTAACATCTTGATGGTCTCTTCCATAGCAGTAGCAACTGGTTAACTCTACAAGCACTCCACTAACCTGGACGTTTTCATGGAGAATCACTCCTGGATTGGATTTGGTAGCTTTCCTATCCTCGCCAGCTGGATCAGGTAACGCTTTCTCGCCATCTTCATTTGGAAGTGTACCAAAATCATAAGATATGGCACCAGCTTCAACAAAATTGGAAAGAATCTGGTCAACATTAGGACCTATAGTGTCTAAAGGCACATTCCTTCGATGGTACACCAAAAGCTTTATTAAAGCCTTTTTAAATTCTTTTTTCAGTATGAACAGATTATGAAGCCATCCTTTAAGCTTGAAACACCACTGAAACACATCAGAAAGAGACCATACATTGGAACAGGCTGCAAAATGTCGACTCACTAAGGAGGAGGATGTGAAAGGCAACGAAGGAAGGTCTAAAGGCACAGGGGGGAGCCTATCATTCTTCTTTCTGCTTGTAAGTTTAGCACTTGCAAGCTCATCTTCTAAATACCCATTGCCTTTGACAAAAGAAATAGCAGAATGTAACGTCATTCTTTTGGTGGGAGAACCATTGGATTCGCTAGTGGCAGTTGTGGCTGAAGGAATGTCTGGGAGAATAGAATAATCAAATAGTCTTGAAGTTGGAGATTCTTGTTCGTCCGATTCGTAATTGTAGTCGTATTCGTCATTAAAAATCTGTTGTGGTTGATACTCGCCAGCGAAAGTCGTTTGTGGGTACCCATTATTATGTATCGGTTGTGGGTACTCATCATTAAACGTCTGATCTGGAGTATACTCAGTGTATTCTTGGTTCTCATCGTCTTCGTAAACGAAGGGAGATTGATGGAATTCGTACATCAAAGAAGGAGATCGACCATAAATCTTCTTCGGAGAAGGTGACCTGCTGCCTCTGGTAGGAGATGTGTTGATCGTATTTGCTCGTAGAAACGGAGACCCTGTAGATCTAGAACCACGACCACTAAATGAATTATACCTCTCAGGAGAAGGCGTTCGCCTAGAAGCGAAAGATTCACCATTGATACTCACATCCAAGACCGGGATCTTTGTAGGCGTCGTAAAGCTCTGTTGATAGATATCAGCTTGTCTATCGTAAGACAAGTCTTCTTGAGAATAAAACGTCAGTACAGGATCGGAAATCGGATAAGGAGGAGTCAATCCCGAAGATCCAAAGCCACCGTTCGATGAGGATCGATCTGGAGTATATTCCGAAGGTCTATCTGTGTATTCAGGAAGCTCTTTGGGTCCCATTGGTCTTGGTGTGGAGATATTGATAATTTGTTCCTCAATAGCCATAGAGCTAGCATAACCCATGTATTCTTGAGCAATTGGTTGCGAAAAAGTCGGAATTTGATCAGATCCCGTGGGCGGTATTGCAGGCACTTCTGGCGGTGGTTTTCGTCTCATGGACTTTCTGGGTGTAGAATTGGCACTCATAAGTGTCTGATGATGTTTATGGATCTTTAATATTTGAATCGCGCACACTCAGTGATCGAGTCATGTACCCTTGGCAAGAGGTACAAAAAAGACGTTGGTGTAAGGGTGAGATGAAAAACGATACATCGAAGTGACACATCACTTTTGAAGTTTTGAAAAAGTTGTCGATGTATCACATTGCAATGTGACAGCGGAAGGTACAACGTCAATTGATAGTTCAACGGTGGGTGGCGCACGACTTTTATATATCTGGAGAAACAACGAGAAACGCGTACTAGAAATAAAGCAATGAGCTACGGAGAGAAAGTAGAAGGTCTTCTTAGACAAGGAACACAAAGCTTAGGTGAAAAGCAGTATGAGAAGGCAGTGCAAGCTATTGGAGAAGCGTGTGAGATTCATCAAGAAGAAACCGGTAAAACAGACGCATATTTGATGTTCCTCTATGGAAAATCACTTTATGAGAGTGGATTAAGTAAGAGTGATGTTTTAGGCGGTCAAGAGATCACAAACGACACAATTGAGCTGTCAAACACACATGTGGAAGAGTCCAAAGGAGATGTCAATTTCCAATTCAATGATTTAGCCGCCGAAGGTGAAGAAGAAGAAGAGGAAGAGGAAGAAAGCGATGCGAATCAGGAAGAAGATGACGAAGAAGAAGGAGGTGAGGCTGAAGGTGAGGCTGAAAACGAAGGTGACGGTGATGAAGAAGAGAAAACCGATATGGAATTGGCTTGGGATATGTTGGAAGTGTCCAGACATTTATATGAAGAGGAACTTGAGAACCATAAGCTGGAGGGGTTAGTAGTGCCATACCTCAAATCAGACAAAGAGGAACCCAAAGACCCGTACGTGAAAGTGTTGAAACAGCTTTCGGAAGTACACGATCTTTTAGGGGAAGTATCATTGGAAGCGGAACATTTCGTCCAAGCAGCACTGGACTTAGAAACTTGCTTGACGTTACGGAAGAAATTGTATGATGCAGACTACTCTTCTCTTGTGGGAGAATCACATTTCAAGCTTTCGCTAGCATTAGAGTTCTGCATCGAAGACGAGACCGCCAAAGATAAAGCTCGTCAACACATCAAAGAAGCCATTAAGATTCTCGAAAACGACAGTATCAAAAACCCAGATAAAAAATCCGACAACGATGAAATGGTTGCAAGTTTACAAGAAAGGTACGAGGAGATTGAAAACAGCGCAGAAAATGCCATCAACCAGCAAAAGGAAGCTATGATGGCAGGTATCTTTGGAGGAAGTGGACCAGAAGTTCTTGGGCAAGTATTAGGAGGAAACACCACATTAACACCCAAACCAGTAAATGATTTGAGTGGGATGGTCAAAAAGAGGAAACCAAAGTCCCAGAACGGACAAGACAAACGCCAAAAGAAGTAATTCTTAAATGTATTTATAGTAGTTTCTTAGACACTCTGCGGACCTAATTTTTCAAGAAGAAAAAAAAAATTATTTATATTAGAGATGTCTGATATACAACCAACACACGTTAAAAAACAAACACAATCGAGGAGGAGGAAGAAGAGAAGAACAGAAGATTCATCTGATTCTTCGTCGTCGTCTTCTTCAGAAGAAGAAAATGATCCAGTGAAATCAATGGAAGAAGATGATATAAATATGGTGCCAGATCCTGCGGGAGCCATGATGGATGAAATAAAAGCTTCAGTTCTCACGAGATTGAAGCTGGTCCCTTTCACAGAAGAGAATTCTAGAGTGTCTAGGGAATTGGTGACACAGGAAGATTTAGTGAATCAGCATTCTAAGGACAGAGATGAGTTGGATAAGAAGTTTTTGCAATTAATGACACAACAGTTTGGAGATGATTTAGATGAGTTGAGGAAGAAACCTGATTTCTCTGGTAGTTCATTGATGGTTTTAGCCCAGACTTTACAATCAGGAAGCAACTTATTTGATTCCAATGAGATGAACGAGTTGGTGAATGATAAACAGAAGTAGGAGGGAGATGAGGGGAAAGGAGAAGGAGAAGAAGAAGAAGAAGACGAAAGCAAATCGTGGGGATATGGAATGTGACAGAGTGATACACACAGAATTGAATTCTGTTGCATTTGTTTGCATTTATGATATGAGACCTAGTCTCTTGTATTAGTATGTTTCAATCTTGTTATAATAATAGATTTTTGTTGAACGACTGAAAAGAAATCTGTTCTGCTCGTTATTTTTGTTGTGTGAGATCTAATTGGTGGTAATTAGTTCGTTTTTGTGGAAGTGTTCCTCTTTGGGTTTGGTTTACGAGCAGACCAGGGATGAATGGTTCAAGGCCCAGACTGGGAGTGGTTTTAATTTTTTCGTACACTTTGGTGATCTTTCTCTAGTCTCTGATTTCTCTGAAGATAGTTTACATGATTCATCTCCTGTGTGGTTGTTGAGATGAATTGATTGTCTGGTCAATGTTGGACTTGGTCAATAGTCAATGGTCGTGTATCTCATCTCATCAGGTTTCACTTTACACACCAGCTGGAGATGATTTGAGTCTGATTTGCATGTTTAAAAACCACAAAATGAAGTTTCTAAGTAAACAGCTGGTGTATGTGTGAGTTTTCAAGATTATTACCAATGTAATCTATTTGTGATTATTCAGGTTATGTTAAAACAGTGAATTTCGCAGCCAAAAGTATACTTAACAATAGATACATCATTTATGAAATAATATCACTTGAGATGTATTTTAACAGTGTCAAGTGATCGTTAACTCTTAAGTGATCATCTGTTGATGTTTTGTGTTCTTCTGTGGTAGTAATATTCGTTTGTGTTGAGTGCTTTTATATTGTCAAAAGAGAAACGAAGAAACAGAGAGAAACGACGAAAAAGAGATAAATGAGATGAGAAAGAAAGAAAAACTCTTCTCAAACTAATTTCTTTGTCTGTTAGTTGTTTTTGTGTTTAGGACAGCTTTGTACCTGCTACTGTCAGCTGTGTATTGTAACAAACTTGAAATCAAGCCACACTAGTACATTGATACTCAGTTAAACTTGAACAAAACAACATCAAGGAAGCCTGGCTAGCTCAATCGGTAGAGCATTTGACTCTTAATCAAAAGGTTGCGGGTTCGAGCCCCGCGTCGGGCTGAGCTTCCATTCTTTTTTCAAGTTCTGTTACTTGATCAATCGACTACGATCCAATCCAGCGGACTGTATGTCGTGTGACTGATCCTCGGTCGTCACTTATCGCCTACTTTTTTGGTTCTTATATTGAAAAAATATAGTAAGATAAGGAAATGACAAGGTGCTGAGATAACAAGGGAACAAAGACAATTTTCACTTCCACAATAGGTTCGTGTTAGACAATCGATGTTTCAGACATCGGATAAGCCCCAAGCCGTCTTGTTTTCTTTGTGTCTCAATATGTTACTCTATTAAGTGGAGAGTCTGTAATGTGCCAAACTCTATGCCAAATTCTATCAAGGCTCCATTAAGTGTAAGCCTGTGAGGTTAAAGCCTGTGAAGTGTAAGCCCGTGAAGTGTAACACTCTGTTCAGTGTGATGGGAAACTCTAAATTAACTCTTATTGCAAATTCTAGACCAAGGGAACCCTTTCACTGTTGAAGGAATCTTGTCAAAGTTCTACAAAGCTGAGCAAACTGTCCAGTCTGTGAAGTCTGACAGTCTGGTGCTGTTCGTCATGTATCTTGTACTTCTGCACCTCTCGATCGATATTTAAGACGTTTGGCATGATTGGCGTTTCTCCAATATGCTAACCTTTAGATCACCAAATGGGGCCGTTCGTAGACTAGTATTGGTAAAGTCTAAAAGCAGTCCTATTAGTTGAACCTGTCAAAGGTTTGAATACTATTAACTAGATGCCCTCTCATCTGATCTCACTGATTTGATCAATTGTAACACCAATTCCCGTAATTTGATTAGCCAGTAATTGTATGATAGACAGTACATCAACTTCAATTCGTATGAATGGTGTTCACGACCAGCTGACTCTGTTTCTACACTGACATCACTGTCAGAAAAGACCAAATGGAGTATCAAGATGCTTATAGTTGTGTTCTTTAATTATTAAAGAGAGTGTTCAACAACTTAAACAAAGGCCAACTTTATCAATGTCATCCCTGTCTCTTTAGGTTCTGTTTGTGTTCGAGTCAAAAGATTGTTGGAGACCAGTCAAACTACATTCAAAAAGACGGTAAAGAAAACGGTTAAGACCGATCGCTAATTTACGAGGTATTGTCAACATAAGCCTTCTTTGGATCGGAAACATCCTATACAAGAAAGTGTTACGAGAGGGTGAAGACACAGACACGAAAACAGACCACAAAACCAACCCTTTCCTCGGGCCAATAAACTAACTGTTGCAACTAAATGCAAATATCAGTATCATTGATTTGATTGGTTATTACCCACTAAAGAAGAATTATAGGGTCCACACACTCCAAAAGTTGCCATTTTCTCTTGCCTCACCGTCACTTCACTCTTACTTCAGCCTTACTTCACTTTTACTTCATCCTTGCTCCACTCTGGTTGGCTAATAATATGCTCTTGTTCTTTGCCTGTTGTAATAATTAACCCATGTCGTGCATTTGATAAATAGAATAAATAGAATTGAACCGTGGCTAGGTTCTATAATAAGACAACTTGGCTTGTTGTAATGCTAAGTAAAATGATAATGTGCCAAGGACTATCAAACCCAATAATATAATCGTAAATCGTTCAACCATTTTTTTTAAGTATTTGCTACGCTTCCGTCGTTTAGCCTCCAAGGCTTTCTCTTGTCGTTGTCTTTTTACCTTATTCTCTGCTTCAATAAACTTTGTTCTCGATGTTTTGTATGGCTTGTGTTCCGTGGGCACGAGATCTCCTTTATAATACGGATCCAACATGTCTAACGCATCATCTGAGTGTCCAACATCCTCGAATGCTTCAGTGGCATCTGCGCCTGCACAGTCAAGCATCACTTCTCCACCGCCAGGGTGGATACCTACAAAGTCTGTTAGGTCGTAAACTTTGTTATAAATGATCATCCAGAGGTCTTCTTCAGTACAGTGATTTTTCACTTCTTCTGAGCGGTATAACACCACCGATCGGTGCTTTTTCAAGTGTGTTTTCTTGGTGATTTCTTTCATGCTAGGCGCTAAGGTATGATAAGGGGTGTCTGGGGGGTTCTTGTGCTCATCAATTCACACTAATTATATGATTTAAATGTTAAGTTTGGGGATACAAAATATTTAAAAAATTCATACCTCTCCGTCACAGTCCAGACCGATACACATCGTGCCCAAACCAATTATATATACCGGTCTGGCATGGCATACCGGGCAGTTGTACCCGGTGGTGTTCTGATGGTTGGAGAAGGTGATGGCGATACTGTAACAAGATAGAGAACATGTTGTGTTTGTGTTTGGAGCTTTGTTCAAGGTTTGTTTGGAAATTTGTTTATAGATGTGCTAAAAAAAGAATGCTGAAGAGGTAGAAAGCTGCTTGAGATCCGGTTCTGTTATTTGTGTTCTTAAGGTGTTTGTGTATTTGTGGCTTGTGCTTGCGTTTGTGTTTAAGTTTGTGTCTGTGGCGGTGAAAGGCTATGTATCTAGCTACTGTTTCAGCCCCATAAACGGTTGCAATAAAAGACGTGTCTTTACCAATATGATCAATCAAGTGAAGACAGTTCAAGTGCTTGATAATTCAGGCTTTAAACACGATAAAACTGCCAAACAACAACCAATATGTCCCGTTTATGATGGTTTATGTATCTCGTCCTTTCGTTCATCCCTTACAACTTGACGTTTTTGGATGTGACACGACCCCCTTTGGACGACTCGAGATCAGAAAATTCTCAAATTTGATAAGTTTCAAACTCCTAATATTTTGTTATTCTTCAGCATAGTAAAGTTGTTGTTTGTGTTCATTCTTTAACTTAATTGTTCTTGTACCATTGTGTTTGATTCACTGCCGATTATATGAATCGTACGAATTCAGGGGCATTGCCCTCGTCTAAAAAGACCCATTCTGAGAAGCATAAGCAAATCTTAAAACAACTCTTGAAAGAAGATGGAAACCGTGTTTGTGTTGATTGTAAAACATCAGCTCATCCTCGTTGGGCGTCCTGGAACCTTGGATGTTTCATTTGCATAAGATGTTCAGGAATTCATAGAAGTATGGGTGTACATATATCCAAAGTGAAATCGGTGGATTTGGACGCTTGGACCGACGAACAAGTTGAACTGATGGTTAAATGGGGTAATAATAAATGTAATCTTTACTGGGAAGCTAAGTTACCTGCCGGTTATGTACCAGATCAACTGAAAATAGAGAATTTCATTAGGACCAAATACGATATGAAGAAATGGGTGGGTAGTACTACTATTCCTGATCCTATGACACTTAATGGAGCATCTCAAACAACTAATTCACCATCTGTGGCATCAGTAAGTGCTAAATCACAATCTCATGATTTGCTTTCGAATCGGTCGAAACCTACTGCTACTGCTTCTGGTAATCTTTTAGATGACGATTTCGGTTCATTTTCTTCTGGTAAGCCAGCCAAGGCTGTTTCTTCAAATACTTCAGGCACATCAGGTCCTGCACCGCCCAGAAAATCTAATTCTACACCTTCATCTACAAAATCGAGTCCTGTTGTTTCTGGAAACAACAATCCTTTACCTAATTTACCATTAAAGACGTCTAGCCAACCAAATATGAATGGTCGTCCAGACTTGAAAAAGTCCATCCTTTCGTTGTATTCTTCACCATCGTCTTCCAATTCCAGCTTTGTCCAACCACAACAACAGTATCAGCAGCCACAACAGTATCAACAGCAATATCTGTCACCACAAGCTGACACTGCATCCTTAACTAATTCACTTCAAGGATTGACGTTTAATTCTGCATCTCCTGGTTACCCGGCCAGTAATAGCTCCCGTAGCACTGTCAATTCAGCCACCAACTCATCTACAGCACCTCAGAGATCTAATACTTGGACCAATGAATGGACAGAGTCAGATAATTGGACTAATGCTAACAATTCTAACAATTCCAACACTATAAACTCATCAGGGTTAGATGACGACTTGTTCAAAAACGTATGGAAGTAGATTCTATTACTACATAGCATAAATAGTCTAATGGCCAGTTGTTGGTAATCCAACGTAAACTTTGAACGAATCATAAATTAACCATTGGAAACCAGTCAAGGTACCAATCATGGCAATTCTAACCGGTAAACCATTCCAAAGCCCTGCGAATCCAATCTTAGCATAGATTCTCAGAATAGCTTGACCAGCAGTTTCAGTTGGTTTCTTTTCGGAATTGATCTTAGACACCATAACATCAGCAGGATGAGACACAATGGCACAGAAGATACCTGCAATGTAACCACCCAAGAAAGAAACTCCAGTTTGTTGCAAAGTAGTGTAAGACGAGATTGGTTTACCCAAGTAGCTGTAAATACCAGCGACAATATTTTCAAAACTGGCAAATTTAACCATGGTGTAAGGAATTTGTCTAGCCCATAAAGGTCCTAAACCCTTATACAAACCTCCATAACCTTCAGAAGCGACAATTTTTTTCCAACCATCAACCACAGAAGTAGCATAAGGAGGAATAGTAGTTTGAGTCTTGACCTTAATTGTTTCCCATGGACACAAAGCAATATCAGCAAGGAATTCAGCAGAAGCAGAAGCAGATAAAAACACGGCGGTTTTGTACTTATTGGCAACTTCTTCACCTACAAGGTCAGAATAAGTCTTTTTAAAGAATTCATAGAATCCATATTTACCAGCACCTTGGAAAGAATAACCGATGAAAGTAGCACCCACACCAGTGAAGATCGAATCACCACTGGTTTTCAAGATCTTACTCCAACCTTGAACATTGGATTTGTACAAGCTAGCATCCACTTGTCTTCTACACTTGACCAAATCTAACGGAGTAACCGAAGAATGAGTTGGTCCACAAGCAATGATTCCACCAAGGGTACAAGCAGCATAGTATTCAGGACTGAATAAGGCGATTTTCTTTGGAGAAATGTCGGACATGGTGTTGAAGAGAAGAAACTGAAGCAATTCAATTGGTGTAGTAAGGGGTCGGAACAGAAGGATAAGTTAATTTGCTACCGATAAATGGCTGCGAAGTTTTTAAGTCCGACACGTCGAGGGAAAGGGTCTGGAGATAGGGAGACCGACACAAAAGCGTCAAAAAGGTGCAATAGGGGGCGACCGGTCATTTGTACACAAACGCTGGTCTGGTGTAATTACAAGGTTATGTATGTTGATTTTGTGTTTTAAACACTGTTTTTTGTTATGTATCGTTTGACGTTTGAGATAAAGAAATAACCAGTACACGAAAAAATGGAAAAGCTTTTCCTGAAAAAACTGAATCTGAAAAACTGAAACTGAAAAATTCTCGAACACCTTTTCTTCTTTCTGTAAACGGTAGTTTTTAAATGTATGTTCTTGGTTCTTGTATACATGATTAGTCATAATATGCGTTATCGTCATGATAAGTCCATTAATGTCTTTGGGCTGAGTTTGAAATCAACTAACACACGGATGATGTACAGTTATTGAGTTAATACTAACTTATTAGTGATGCGATGAGGCATGAAGAGAGTGAGAAGAGAAAAGGGGAATGAACAGAAGGGAATGAACAGAAGGGAAAAGGGAATGTATAAAGCCTTGGTTTGGTTGAGTTCTGTTGTCTTTGATTGACTTGTAGACTTTAATTGACTTTGATTGACTTGTTGACTCTCAGCTGCCATGGACTATTGAGTCGTGTGGTTATTCTACCAGTGTTCTTTATTCCTTGGTTCCTTATTTGTTGCTTTCTCAATTCCACTCCGTGACTGGTCTCTTAAGTCGTGTCGTTGGTCATGTAGTTAGTCGTCTCTTCAGTCGTCTCGTCAGTCGTCTCTTGCCCTATCCCGTCTCTGTTAGCCGTGGAAATGGCTCATTTCAGTGTGAAATTTGCAATAAAAGTGATGAGTAGATACATCACTTTCGATACATCACTTTACACACCTCTCCACACCCCTCCACCTCTCCACACACCTCATTTCACCTCGTGTATTCTCTACTCACGCCCTATATACGAGTAATCTCCCACTTCACATCCGTAATACTAACCTCATCTCCCGCCTTATCATCATACTCATACCATTCCCCCTCAGACAAATCAACCTCTGCAAACTTGGTCCCACTTTCAGCTCCCACACACACAAACTCGTCATCTGGAATAAACTCATTGAAATCAAGACCTCTTGCATCAATGATCAATAAACTCACTGGTTTTCCCGATTTGTCCATCTCATACACATCCTTAGTCCTCTCCAAGGAAGCTGAATGTTCACTTCTACAACTCTTACACCTGAACACGAAATTAGCTTCTCCTCTGCTACCAGTGATATCAGACATCTCAAACCGATTGAAAGTCACCGGTTTATCGTGTACCTCACGGCATTTTGTGCACTCAATCACGAAGGTATACTGAAAGGGGTTTTCTGCAGTATCTAGTGGCTGCAAATCGGTGACATTGTTCAATTCAGCTGTCAACTTTAAAGCAAATTTAACCATGGCTTTAACTGAAAAATTCTTGCGAGATAATCCATCGTATCAACTAGGTTGTTGCAAACATCAAAAATTTACCGGGAACAAACACCAGCTACACCAGAGTTGTAGCGAGATTTCTCCTCTTTTGTACCATTAATGCCTTCCCAGCCCAGGCTATCCGTAGCAGTGGATAAGTTTGTGGTTGGGGCACGACATGCCATCTAATCAAAAGCGAGCCAAATCCGATTTTTAATCAAAAGACATCTTTCCTGAAGTTGCTAGCAGTTAATGTCAAATAAAATACGAGTAGACAGTGACGGCGTGACGCCAGCGTCTCATAAACTGTCAGAGTCGCCGACACAAAAGGACTTTTCCGACACCGTGTACGGAGAAGACTACGAGATCCGGCGCTCCATCAAAAGTAATTTCCCTGTGAAACACAAGATTGAGGCATTGGGTGAGTATACACCGCCAGGAGTGATATCGAAGATGTCAGCCAATCAGTTGGTGATGCTTGCGGGTGCTATGTCAGGTTTTTTGGCGGGGGTGGTGGTCTGTCCATTGGATGTAGCTAAAACTAGAGCACAAGCACAAGGAGCCATGAAACACAAGAAGACAAAGGTCATAAGCGGATACACTGAAACCTTCAAAAAAATTATAACTGAAGAAGGAGTGGCGGGTTTATACAGAGGGTTGGTTCCCATAACCATTGGATATTTACCAACATGGACAATATATTTTGCAGCATATGAACGAGCTAAACATTTTTATCCACAGTTTTTATATCAGCATTTTGGGGTCAGGTTAAACTATGCAAATCATTTTTTATCAGCAGTGACGGCGGGGATGGCATCTTCTATCATAGTTAACCCAATATGGGTGGTTAAGACTAGATTAATGATACAAAAGCATCAAAAAGCACAGGGTCCTACCAATGCTAAAGGTCCTGTGGTGTACAAAGGCACGATAGACGCTTTCCGGCAGATGTATAAACACGAAGGATTGGGGGTTTTTTATAGTGGGTTGATACCTTCGTTGTTTGGGTTACTTCATGTGGGGATTCATTTTCCGGTGTACGAATATTTAAAGGAAAAGCTTGACTGTAATATAGAATTGCATCATGATAAATCCGACGGGGCTTTGGCCAAATTGACATTTGCATCAACTATTTCAAAGATGACAGCTAGTACTGTGACATATCCTCATGAAATATTACGAACAAGACTTCAAATGCAGCAGAGCCCAAAGGACAAGTCTGGTTTGAAGGATATAATAAAGAGCATTTATCACCGAGAAGGTCTTAGAGGGTTTTATGCAGGCTATATCATCAATTTGGTACGAACAGTACCGGCCAGTGCTGTGACTTTGGTTAGTTTTGAGTATTTCAAGACCTACTTATTAGAGATCAATGGAATCAGTTAAACAAACAAACAACATGTCCAAGCATATCAATTCATAGACATATCGATGGTAGAGACACACATTGTTCCAACCTGACACAATTTGGTCTTAGCGACGCAACTTTGTCACTTTTCACATTATCAAATGTCAAAGTGTCAGGTGTTAAGTGTGATTATTTATTCGCAGAAAATTCAATATTAATGAAAGTTTCTTCTCTCTTTCTACTCTTGACCCTTGTGGTAGGAGAGGGTTCCGAAGCCAAAATTGATCTAGCTGAATCTCTAGATCAAATGGAACACAAAGATACCAAAATTGACCCACAAACCGCTCCACAAATCGAGCTTCCCCCAGCTTTAACCATTGACACTTTTGATGAATCAACTAGCCAACAGCTTTCGTTTGTGGAGTTCTTTTCTCCTTATTGTCATCATTGTAAGGAGTTGGCACCTACATGGGAGAAATCTTACAAGGAGTACTTCAGTGAGTTCAAAGAGATGGATGTACAAATGAGACAAGTGAATTGTATTGAAAGTGGAGATTTATGTGAACGAGAAGAAGTGTTCTCGTATCCTAACTTGAGGATCTATTCTCCAGTGCATGATAGACAAACGGGCCAGAAGACTGGTAGACTGCGATTTGTTACTAGTTATCCTAGATCGTTGGTTCGAACTGGTGAAAACTTCAAGAAGTTTGTGAAAAATGCTGTCGCTGAATATGATAGTGGAGCTATCAATTTACCTAGTGCTTCTAAGGAGATCAGTTTGGATGATATGTTGAAGTTGATTGCAGGAGATGCTACTTCTCCACAATTTGTCATGTTATATAATGGGCTTCCTCAACAGTGGGAGATGTCTGAAAAAACTGGTAAATCGGCTTTCAACAAACACTGCTTCGATTGTATGGATAACAAACAGATTTGGGATAAGTTATCCAATCAGGTGTTAACTACGGTTGGAACTCATCATTTCAGTTGCATGGCCAATCCTGATTTGTGTAAGATGTTAGGAGCTGAAAAATTAAGTATAGAAGGAAAGAATGCTCCTGCTAAATTTATCATGTTCTTACCCAAAGCAGTTGGCATTATCAAATTCGAATATAAGGGTCCAATGACTTTAGAAGGGTTGAAGAAGTTTGCTAATGATCTTTACGAGAACCATCAATATGAAAACGTGTCTGCTAAGACACTATCTGAGATTATGGACTTCAGAAAGAGTTTGCCTTGGGAACCTTTAAACTCATATTATCCATTACCTAATAAGGTAGCTCTTGTGTTTTATTATGATCCAAAAACCGTCACTGATGAAGATAAAGCTATCTTACCATACTTATTGGAGTATGTCACTTATTCCCCTTTCAACATGTACTTGTATGTGGCTAAAAGTGATAGGTTTGAAAAGGCTATCAATACACAAGCAGTGAAGCTTGCTGAATATGTTAGTTATGATGACCAGAAAGAGGCTAAGAAGTTCAATAAAGCATTACATTTAGCTACCACATTGACTACCAAACCAACTATATTTGTGGTTAAAGATAATGCTTTATTCACCCCTGTTTATCAGAGCTATGCTCCTGAAGACCTCAGGAATAGCGATAAAGTGTTGAAATTTGTCCAGAAGAACATGTTCCCATTGTACCAAGAGCTTAAACCAGAATTATTCAAGCTCTATTTTGATGAAAAAGTCAAGAATAAAGAAGATAAGGTGGTTGTGACGTTTGTTGACTCGTCCAATGCCAAAGCAACCGATGAAATCTTGTATAAGCTTTCTTTGGCAGTTCACGAGTACCAATTCAATAAGAACGAGTACTACTTCAATGATATCTTGGACAAAAGACAAGCCAAACAAGAAAGAGTTGAACAATTAAAACATCAGAATGCTGATAGTGTTAAGATTATTAAAGAGATGAGAAGAGAAGTACCACATTTATTCGACAATAATCAGGTATTATTTACATTTGTGGACCTTGCAGACAATTCAGACGCTGCCAATGCCAAAGGATGGAATATCGAGGGTAGAGAGTATCATCCTGGTGACACCATTATCGTAACCAAAGATAATACCCAGTATTGGGACCAAGATTTACTTGGAAACAACCTCAATAGTGAACCAAGGATTTTGAGGGATGTATTGAAGTACTTATTAGACCCCAAATTGGTTCCAGAAGAAAATGGCAAGCGTTTCAGTGTCAAATTAGTGGGTAGTCCATATGGTCCTTCATTGCGATTCATGGATCACGTTCATCAACACGGATTCTTTGGGTATGTGTTTTTGATAGTGGGCATCTGGGTCGCTTACAAGGTTGTCAGTCGTTTGAGAAGAAAGAGACCCAATGGAAACCTTGGAATTTTGGGTGAACCCGACAAGCATGATTAAGTAATGTGTAATTGAGGAAGTTAAATCAACATCTATCAATCCTCTATGAATCCTTTCTGTATCAAGCATTATCTACCAATCCTTCTCTATCACTCCTTCCCTACCAATCCTTCTCTATCACTCCTTCTGTATCAATCCTTCTGTATCAATCCTTCTCTATCACTCCTTCTCATCGACTTCCTACAATTTGAACTTCCTTTGCCTCCAATTCTATAGCTCTTTTGTACCCATTGTGCAACAGTTGGACCTTAAAGTCCTTCCCTGGCACACCACTGACTTCACTGAATGGCGGAATCACCATCTTCGAAGGAATAACCGTCCCCTTTCGCACTATACAACAATCATATAGAATACTCAACTCACTCAATACACAGTCATCTTCAATCACCACCCTGCTTCCTATACCCGCCAGATTTACTACACAATTATGACCTATCAACACGTACGAACCTATCTTGACAGGTCCATAGACTTTCTCTCCATCTTTGACTGCAAGAATTGGAGGTGTTACAGTGGTACCAGATTGAAAGGTGCAAAATTTTCCAATGGTGATATTGAAGTCGGAATTGGTGGGGACATTTCCGTTGAAAATCACATTGGGGTGAATGGTACAAGACCCTTTGATTTGGATCTTGTCGATACCATTCAACACGGCGGCTTTGGCGATTCTTGTACCTGCATTTGTCTCTATCCAGTCAGACATAAACGCGACAATTAATACTGCAAAGGCTGCAAAAAGCTGAAAAGTGGCTGCAACAAAAGGTCAAAGAGAGCAGGGATGAGGAAGAGAAGTGGTGTACAGGGATGTTCAAGAGAGAAGCGGATACGAGAGAATGGGGGACAAGAGCCGATAGTTCAAGTTGACAAAAAAGACGTGTTTATGTTTACATTTAAGATCTGAGTAAACTTCAACGGCTGCAACTCTAAAGTACAAACACGTCTATAGGAGTTACACAAACGCGTCGACCCACACTACATCCACAAACACGTTCTACACGTCCTACACGTCTCTGTAGTGTCCTCTGGTGTCCTCTGGTGTCCCTGTGCCTCTGTCGCCTCGTGGGGTCCATACACGACCTATTTATTTATATTCACGAATTCGCCAACTCGAAAATTTTTTATTCAAACATGTCCGTGTTTAGACTTGATTGTGGATACCAGAATTACGACTGGGGAAAGATAGGTTCTTCTTCAGCGGTTGCACAGTTCGCCGCTTCGTCTAACCCAACCACCAAAATCGACGAATCCAAACCTTACGCCGAATTATGGATGGGTACTCATCCTTCTGTTCCAAGTTATGCGGTTGAAGCTGGTGAAAAGTCCGGTAAAACTTTGAGAGATCTTGTCAGTGGAAGTCCTGAATCGATGTTGCATAAGACTATCATCGATAAATTCGGAAGCGATCTCGAAATTCCATTTTTATTCAAGGTTTTATCTATTGAGAAGGTGTTATCTATTCAAGCCCACCCAGATAAGAAATTAGGTGCACAGTTACATGCGGCTGATCCAAAGAATTATCCAGATGCTAACCACAAACCTGAGATGGCTATTGCAGTTACAGACTTTGAAGGGTTCTGTGGCTTCAAACCTTTAGATCAAATTGCTGCAACTTTGACTACTATTGATGAGATCAAAGAAATCATTGGTTCAGAACTTGTGGAAGAGTTTGTGCAAGGCATCAAACCAGAAGCATCTGTTGGATCTGCTGAAGATGTTCAAAACAGAAAGTTGTTGCAAAAAGTGTTTGGTAAATTAATGAACACTGATGAATCAGTGATTCAACAAAAAGCTGCTTCTTTAGTTGAAAATGCTAAAAAGAACCCAAGTTTATTCACTTCTCTTGCTGAAGGATTACCCGAATTAATCGAACGTTTAAACAAGCAATTTCCTAATGATATTGGTTTGTTTTGTGGTTGTCTTTTACTTAACCATTGTCGTTTAAATGCTGGTGAAGCTATGTTCTTACAAGCCAAAGATCCTCATGCTTACATAAGCGGTGATATTATTGAGTGTATGGCTGCTTCCGACAATGTTGTGAGAGCCGGGTTCACACCTAAGTTCAAAGATGTCAAGAATTTGGTGGAAATGTTGACTTATTCATATGATTCAGTTGAAAAGCAAAAGATGCCTTTGTTGTCTTTTGATAAGTCCAAAGGAGAAGCTTCAACTTCTGTGTTGTATAATCCACCAATTGCCGAGTTTGCAGTGTTACAAACCATCTTCGATGCTGCTGGCAAAGTTCAAAGCTTTGACAGTTTTGAAGGTCCTTCCATTGTGATTTGCACTGATGGAAATGGAACTCTTAAATTCAAAGGTCAAGAATTACCTGTGAAAACTGGATACGTTTACTTCATTTCTCCATTAGCGCCAGTGGAATTAGTCAGTGGATCTTCTGATTTCACCACCTACAGAGCGTTTGTAGAAGCTTGATTTGGAGAGTCCATGTGCTCTTTGCTTAGTTTTGCAGCCATTTTTATAACAGTGTTGTAGTATTTATTACAGTATAGACAGAACGGAAAAAACACCCAAGTAATGAGTTTGTGACTGTGACTATGCTTGTCCCTCTCTGTGTATTTGTGTTTGTGTGTTTGGTTTTGTGTCACCTTGGGGGCCCTTTCCTGAACCTATCTTATCAATCCAAATCTAATCGCAATGCGAAAAAAATTTCAACACAAACAGATCTGTTACAAAAGCACCAATCAAGGCGCCAATTGCGAAAGAGTTTCGAGTGTGTATCAACAAGAATCGATTAACGAAGAGATATTCAAGCCAATTGAACTTTTGTGTGTTTAAAATTGTGGAAAACCGTGGAAATTAACCATTGTATTTGAAAGTAACACATCGACTATGAGCGAAATTAACGAAGCTACCCAAAAATTGGACGAATTGTCTATTGACAAAGGAGAGAAGAAAGAAGAACCGGTTGTGAAAGAGTCAATTGAGGGAGGTGCTGGTGAAGTTGTTGGAGAGGTTGGTGGTGAAAAACCTAGGAAAATTGAAACTGAAGAGGAAAGAGCTGAGAGATTGAAAGTGCAAGAGGAAATCGATAGCCGGTCGGTATACGTTGGGAATGTTGATTTCAAACTGACTCCAGAACAATTGGAAAGCTTTTTCAATGTTGTTGGTGTGATTGAACGGATAACTATTTTGTTTGATAGGTTTACTGGGTTCCCCAAAGGGTATGCGTATGTTGAGTTTGGTAGTGTTGAAAGTGCCAAAAGGGCCATTGATGAGTTGCATGGTAAGGAGTTTAGAGGGAGAGATTTGAGAGTGACTACCAAGAGAACCAACTTGCCCAGAATGTCTGATAAGGCTAGAGGTAGAGGAAGGGGTAGAGGAAGTTTCAGAGGTAGAGGTAGGGGAAGAGGAAGTGCAAGAAGTAGGGGCAGAGGTAGAGGTAGAGGAAAAGAAGTTTCTACTTCAACTGAGTAGTGTACAGGAATGTATTATAATCAGAAAGTGAAGGTGAGAGATCCATAGGTTCAGACAAAGGGGTGGTGTTTGGATTTTATAGGTTGAGTCCAAGTCCACAGACCTAACCATATCGAACCCTCCTTATGGTGACTGGCCACCTATCGATACTAACGTTATCTCTTTCTCTTATGGTCATAGACTAGTTGAATGGAAGGAACTGACAAACCAATACAATGAGTGCCAAAGAACAACAAGGCGACTCTGAGGCTAGTCAAACATATCTATGCATCAAAGTACTTGGAATTCACGTGTTCAATCGTATCTGTTAGGAGAAGTGTTGTGAAGCAATGGAAGTGAAATGACGAACTAGGTGTGGTTGTGTTGACAAGGTTTCAGTTAGAGCTTTGAACAGGTCAATTAAAAACTACAGGTGTTCTTGTTGGTATTCTTCAGATGTGAATCAAACCCATTAATCAAACACGAACGACACGAACGACACGAACGACACATACAATACCTTATAACTCGTTTAAAGTTGCCAAGTATCGTAACAGCACTACCGAAAGAGAACCACTCGGGAAGTGAAGAGTCCAGCTGAAGGAGAGAACTTAATTGATGGAGTTACCAAAAGAGGAATATTGAGTTGCAGCCATTCTACGAGAGATGCTCTGAAGGTTTGAATTTCAAAGAGTCCAATAGCACTTTACAATCACCACATTCCTTCCAGTTAGATTGAAATTACTATTCATTGACAGAGACAGTTCTCTGACATGGCTGCAAATTGTACCATACTTTAAAACAAGTGAGCTCTAACATAGAGCATCCTCAATAGTGTACAATACAAATACAAACACAAACACAAACACAAACACAAACACAAACACAAATACAAATACAAATACAAACACAAACACAAACACAAACACAAACACAAATACAAATACAAATACAACCACAACCACAACCACAACCACAAACACCAACACCACAAAGTCTATGTCCATGTTTGTGTCAATGTCACGTTCGTCTCTCTATCTCATCTCATTTCATACTGCGAATTTTTTTATCTCATCTCACAATGACTTCAGTAAGAAGAAGAAAGATGGCACGGTCGTCCGTGGCCAAGAACACAAGAAGATTGAAGGACAAGCAAAGAAAAGTCAAGATCTTCTCCAATCCACTTATCCAGGAAAACTGGGACGACTCTTTGACGTTACAACAGAATTACAAAAGACTTGGTTTGACTGCTAAGCTCGGACACATAGCTGGAGGAACCGAAAGACGAGTAGAGAAGTTCCAAGCAGGAGAACTGGTTGCTAAGAAAGACATTAAACCTCAAGATATCGAAGAAACTGACGATCCTGCTAAGATTCCAGAAGGAGAAGCTAGAATTATCAGAGATCCAAACACCAACGAAGTGATTAAAGTGATCTACGGGACTATGAAGGTGGAAGAAACGCCAGTCGAAGTGAACGAATCAAGCATCATCAAGAAATTGGAAGAACAGGCCATTAAAAATGCAAGTATTGTGAAAGAAAGGAAACAAAGTGATAGAGAAGTGGAATGGATTCAAAAGCTTTACGAGAAGTATGGAGAAGATTATGAAAAGATGAAATGGGATAAGAAGTTGAATGTGTTTCAACAAAGTGCAGGAGATTTGAAGAAGAGAGTGACGAAATGGAAGAAGGCCAATAATATTTAATGAAGGTAAATATGAAATTTGATATTGATGTCTATAAGTGTATGATATCTTTCCTGGAGTGTCTTATGTGAACTGTCCTCACGAGAACTCTAATGAGAACTCTCATGTCATCTCTCGTCATCTCTCGTCATCTCTCGTCATCTCTCGTCATCTCTCGTCATCTCTCGTCATCTCTCGTCATCTCTCGTCATCTCTCGTCATCTCTTTCACCTCTTTCACCTCTCCAATGCTAATGCTATATTCTCGATGGTAGTTTCTTGTCCAATATCTTATCCACTATATCCCCCATTATTGGACTCAACTCATTCTCTTTATACATGTCCACCAACTTATTCTCTTCATTTTGAATTTCTATCATCTCCACAAACTTCGGTGCTATAGGTATATTGCCCAAAAAGTCCAAATCAAGACTTTCACTTAATGCCTTCCCACCCCCACTCAGAAAGATGTTAGTACATTCTGCACAATGAGGACATATAAATCCACTCATATTCTCTATTATCCCAAGTATATCCAACTCAATCTTCTTACAGAAATTAATCTCTTTCCTGACATCTGCCGTAGCCACTTGCTGTGGAGTTGTCACTATTATAGCTCCATCAATGGGGGAAGCCCATCTCAACTCTTCTGCAATAGCTATATGTTCATCTGAGGTTCCTGGAGGTGTATCAATAATAAGATAGTCCAAAGGTTTATCCATAGACCCACCGTTCCATATGACATCCTTTAAAAACTGTCTGATCATGGCGGTCTTCTTGGGTCCTCTCCACACTACAGAATTGCCTCTATCTCCCAATAAAAACCCTAGAGACATCAAAGATAACCTACCTTTTCCGTCCTGCAGCGCATATACCTCTACAGGAACCCAACCGTTTGTTGACTGGAATACCTGTTTGTGTTCAACCCCAAACATACGAGGCAAAGAAGGACCTGTTAAATCTATATCAAGAACCCCCACGTCAAACCCCTTATTGACCAAAGTTAGCGCCGTTTGAGTTGTCACAGATGATTTTCCAACACCGCCTTTTCCAGAGAGCACCAAAACGATGTGTTTAACATTGGAAAGTGATCTAGGAACTGGCTGTTCTTCTATCTGAGCCATTTTCTTAGTAATGAAAAATCGATAAAAGATTAGATCATTTTTCGCGACTCAAAAAAAGAATCAAAATAACATAAAGGATTGACGAGTTTGTGAGTGATCGTTGTCAATTGAGATTGAAAAGGGGTTTTTTGCGACAAGTGATACATCACATTTGAATCAAAATGAGTTATAGATATTCGTCTAATGTTTCAGCCCATCAGAGAGATTTGAGAACTCAACTATTCTCATCACCGAACGGCTTGACCAAACCTCCAAGTCGAGGAACTTCTCCATATGAAAAACAACCAGTGCCTTCTGCAAAGCACACTGAGGCTTTTTTGCTGTCTTTGGAGTCACAGAATGACGAGGAGTTGAACTCCATGAGTCAAAAAGTGGCGATGATTAAGAATTTGGGGGTGAGGATGGGCACTGAGATCAATAAATCGATTAAATTGAACGATAATATCAATGATAATATGGAAAGGGGGAAACTAACGTTGAAGAGAACGTATAATAATATGGTACTTATGAGTGAGAAGGCGGGAATCAGTTGCAAGCTGTGGTTTGTGGTGTTTTTTATTGTATTTTTATGGTTCTTCTGGGTGTGGTTAACGTAGGAGAGTGACAAATGAGCTAATATACATTAATCTACATAGGTTTTGAGGATGGGTGCTGAAGGAGTGGTTGGGAGGATGATGCCTACCCCGTTGACGAAGTCAATGGTGTTTGGAGAAGTGACATTGCCGTCTCCATTTTTCACACTAACTCCATTTCTGATTCCATTTTCTGTGTCCTTGATCTGGTGACTGGTCTGGTAGTTGGTCTGGTGGCTAATCTGATGACTAGTCTGTTCTGGTTCATTTATCTGTAAATCATTAACAATCACCGGTTCTTTAAACAGTACAGATTCGTCTATCTGTGTCTCTAACTTCCTATCTTTCTCTCTTCTCTGTCTAGGTACCTTTTGGACCTCTCTTGTCATCTTCAATATAGAACCCTTTGGTTTTAAAATATGATGTGAAGGTTCATGTTTCGGAGTAGGAGAGTCGTCTCTTGGTAAAAACTTCCTCTTGGACCGTTTCTTCAGTAATTGCTTTCTAGACTTGTAATTCTGGTGAAGTGAAGCATAGTATTGGTTCATTATATCCACATCGGGATTTTCGTCTGAGGAGTCGGAGTTCGAATCTGACCCTGAGTGGATTATTGGCTCCACATACTCTTCATCTGAACTGGTCTCGAGACTGTCAGTGGCTTTAGTGTCGTTTTTACACTCACAATCTCTTTTCTTTAAAGCATTAGCAGGAGAACCACTTATTCGGAGCTTTTTAAAGTGTGAAGTGTGAAGTGATTGCATGACAATGGCTGGAGACTTTGTACGATCCGATAGGGGACCAAGAAGAAGATCTATCGGGTTCTGAGACTTGTGGAAAGAAGAAGCAAGTGAACTGTCGAAATTTGGATGGAAAAGTGTTGATTCTTGGCTGCCATTGTCTTCCAAGAATATGTCCACATCTGAGTACCTTTGTTGTTGCTGTTTTCTGTAGCTGTGAAGAGTTCGGGCCATAAAAGCTTCGAAGGATTCGGAGGAAGTGTTTGAATGGGTGTATGGGCTTGACTGTGGATGTGCAAGTTGCTGTTCTTTGGTTTCATCTTGTTGTGGTTGAAGCAGTTGTGGTTCTGGCTGTTCTGCTGGCAGTTCAGATGCTTGTGTTTCATGGCCTTCTTCTTCACCTTCTTTTGCGTTCACTAAATCAACTGAATCTTGTCTTTCATCTTGTCTTTCCTGTACTCTCTCTTCTCTCGCAGTCTCTTCTATCTCTTCTCTCTCTTCACTCTCTCCCCTCTCTTCTTCCCTGTGAAAATACCTATAAAGCATTGGAAACTTCTCTTTATCTACACCCTTTCCTGCCAATTTCTCTGTTATTCTGTGAAACTTGGTACTTACTCTCTCACTCAAATCAACCACATTCATCACTTCATTTTCCAATTCATTCTCATCTTTCGGCTTCACAGTCTTGTCCAATGCCTTCAAATCCTTCCTCAAAGCCTTATCTGTGGCTCGTGCAAGCTTAGCGATCTCAATGTTCTTGTTTTGTAGCTTTTGCTCTATTGACAACTTTAGCCGAATTTCCCCTTTCAAGTCTTTTCTGTACTTGGATGAAACAGTCAAAAGTGAATCTACTACTTGCTGGGTCTCATGTGGGAACTCATGCTTTAAAATGTGGTCCAATTGGAAGCTTTTAATGGGCGGTAAAGTTGACGGTGGAATATGGGGTAGATATTTGTTTGATTTCAAATGATCTGAACTCATATCAAACGAAGGTGGGCCGTTGTTTTTGTGTTTTGTGGTTTTGTGTTCGTGTGCCTCGTGTTTGTGTTACGCTCGTGTTTGTGTTTTGTGTTTTCTATTTGTGTTTTGTACTGGTTGCTTGTGCTTATAGCTACTGTTGATGGGTTCTTTATTTTTCATTTTACGAGTGAGAATTACATAAGCTAATTAAAGGTACCTTGATTCAAATTCGTTCCCGTCTCCAAAAGGATCACTTGACGTTGAAGCATTGGTGTTCGTTTTCACAAGTGGAGGTTTTGGTTTCGACAATGCAGCAGGTTTTTGTGGTCTTGGAGGAGGAGATTTCACAGGAATTGGAGGAGATTTAACTGGTTGCGAAATGGTAGTTTGATTCAACTCTTCTGCAACCAGTTCAACTTCATCGTCATATTCACTGTCGGAGGTGTAATAGCTTTCATCACTCGACTCATCGTAATTTGGAGCTGGGTTATCAATGGTGTACCCTGCCAAAAAGTCGTACTTTTTGAACGTCTCAACAAGCAGTTCATTTGCAACAATTAATGAACCTAAGAATTCATCGTCCATAGCCAAAGTCTCTGGCTTCTTCTCTGAAGGGTCTCCCACACCAACAAATTGCAAGTATTTCAACACTTTCCGTCTAATTGACTTACACTTATTGAAAGATTTCTGAATCTTGGCATCATCCAAGGGAGACTCTCCTGCTGGTAGACCAAGTAACAAGTTTTGCAAAGCAGTTGTGTGAGTGGAAGCTTCTGCTATAGTTGTTCTGATATTTGGAGCTTCCACTTTGTAATTGATTTGAGGAATTCTATATTGCTCATCAGCATAAACAATGCCGTTCTTACTTCTCTTCTTCTTCTTTTTCTTTGGTTTGGACCCCTTGGAACTGGTGGTGTAAGGAGAAGGAGAAACCGGTCTCGGAGGAGGTCTTCTTCCTTCTGAACGCCTACCGTCTGACCATCTACTTCCTTCAGACCATCTACTACTGTCTAAATCTCTTCTTGGTTCATTCCTTCTCATGGCAGGACTTGAAGGCGACGGGCTTCTTATGCCTTCAGTATCGGCAAAAGCATCTTCAGGCTCAGCATCAGCATCGGAATCCACTCTGGTTGTTCTTCTTTGTTTCCTTTTAGGGATGAATTTCCAAAGCAGAGCCATATATTTGTACCCATCCAACCCATCCAACTCAGATTTCCATCCAATAGCCAATTCTTTACCTCTCTGTTGAACGTCGTCGTCGTAGGGTAAACCAACCCCAGTTTTACCAGATCCATTGATAACCCCTTTTAAAACGTCTAAAAGCTTGTCATCACGAGCCACAATCGGACCTATCTTCGACCCCGAGTTAAGAATGATAAGCTCGAGAATATTAAGCGCTCTGATCTGTTCTTCAGCCGAGTCTCCATACTTGATTCTCTTTCTTATAGCTCGTGCGGCTTCTGAGGCGCCAGAACCCGGTTGAAGCTTGATTAAATGGAGCAAATCAGACACGTATAACTCCAAGGAGTTGTCTATTTCGTCGTTCTGGTGGGGACGAGACAATTGATCGATTTTCACCGTAATTGATGTGTAAGGATGGTCGTTGAAAAGAGGCATTTTTGGAGATTTTTCCTTAAACCGCACACCGATAAAGAAATGGCTTCATTTAGGAATCGAATCATGATGTGGCTAGTGGTCACGTGTGTGGCCATTTGTGCCCTCGAGGTACAGACAGTGCAGGAGGGAGTGGATATAGAAAGGGGGACGACAGATGTGGCTAGTGAGGGGGTGATTAGAGACATGGCGGTTGGACACAAACGATCTGATTGGCTGCAAAATGGATGGGAGATAAGGGAAAAGGTGGGAGTAGAAGGTGGAGGAACTGATTCAGATGGAGTGGAGGAGCTGGTAAGAGGTACTGAGCTGAGTTCTGGCAGTCTGAGTTCTGGCGCTTTGGTTTTGGTGGTGACAAGTATCACTGAAGTGAAGTTTGTTCTTTCTACTATTCGAAACTATCAGTTACGGTACAAT
Organism: Yamadazyma dushanensis; assembly: GCA_030571835.1. Classification (NCBI taxonomy): domain Eukaryota; kingdom Fungi; phylum Ascomycota; class Pichiomycetes; order Serinales; family Debaryomycetaceae; genus Yamadazyma; species Yamadazyma dushanensis. The sequence continues at coordinate 353,763 of JAJLYZ010000009.1, read as the reverse complement.
GACAAGTTTCAGCATGATTGGGTGATCATATCTCTTGGAAGCTTAGTTCTGAACATCAGAGACGATATAGCTGCAATGGCGGGAAATGTCAGGTTTGTGGAGTTGAAGACGGCGGCTGTGCCTGGTGCTAAGAAGAATGTTAAAGATATGGGGAAAGGTGTTGCTAAGTTCCCTACGCCATTCAAGACGAAGTCAACTGCCAGAGCGAAGAAAATGACATCTTTCATATTAGGAGGGATGGTGGAGTTTGACGAGTTGTGGGACGTTTATGACTATTATTGGCGAGTTCCTATAGGGTCAAGCTTAGGATGTGATGTCAATTACAATGTGTTTGAGTATATGAAGAATAACAAGTTGAAATATGGCTGGCTGTTGGTACATGAAGACTACCAAGGTCTACAGCCTGAAATGGTTGAAAAATTGAAACAATATTTGGGTGCAAAAAAACATAAAGGGTTAGAGTTTGTGGTAGATGAAGATTGGACGTACCGAGGATGTGCTATTGATCCTGAGTTCGAGATTGTGGATGTTCTGATCTTTAAGGACCCGGCTATACAACAGTATCTTCTGTTTGTGGATGCAGAAGCATTGGTTCATTATAAAGGATGGAGAGAACCACTTTTAAAAACGGTTCTTGTGAGTTTTTTGGATCCGAAACTGGTCAAGGTGTTTGATGATATTGCTGTACACGATCCAAACTATGGGCTCTTGAATTGTCCGGTGAATGAACAGATCTACTTGGCTAACAAGTGCACTTGTGATCCATATATGCATAATAAGCCATTTGTGACGCCACGAATGGGAAAACGGTACGACATAATGCACCAACATCAATGCATGAGTTTGTGGATGGATTTGACACACACAAAAACCCCTTTATCGTACCAAGGAACCTCCATGAACCAATGGTTTGCTAATGAATAGACAATCCCGATAAGCGAGGTTTATTGTCTTATCAGGATTTTCTCTCACTCGCATTGAAGACACTGAAAATTTTTTAAATACCAAAGTTAACTATTTTCAATGTCAGATCAAAACCAAGATTTGAACCAAGGCGTTCAAAATATGTCGATTGGAGGTGATCAGAAGAAGCAGCAGAACGCTCAACTGTTCAATGCCTCTGCTTCCACGTTTGTTCCAGGTCAAAACAACACATATGGCAATTCTCAAGGATATAATTCTTATGCCAACTATAATCAATATGGCGGGCAAAATAACCAATATGACCAATATAACCAACAGCAAGGGGGCTATCAAGGCGGCTACCAACAAGGAGGATACCAACAAGGAGGATACCAGGGTGGATACCAACAGGGCGGCTATCAGCAATACCAAGGGTACGGCTATAATCAGAACCAGAACCAATATGGTGGATACCAAGCATACAACGCCCAGGCGCAACCACAGAGCCAAGGAATGTCATTAGAGGACTTCAGAAAGCAACAGAGCGCAGCAGCAGCTACTCCAGCCGCCAAGCCCAAAAGAACTTTGAAATTGGCAGGAAGTAATACTATTAAATTAGCCAATGCCAGCAAGCCAGTTGAGAAGAAGGAAGAGAAGAAGGAGGAAGTCGAAGAAGTCAAGGAAGAGAAGAAAGAAGAGGTTAAGGAAGAAAAGACAGAAGAAGTGAAAGAGGAAGTTAAAGAAGAAAAGAAGGAAGAAGTCAAAGAAGAAAAGAAAGATGAATCTGAAAAATCTACTCCAGCACCTTCTCTGAGATCAAACACCCCAGCTCCATCTGTGAAATCAGTCACTCCTGCAGTTGACATTGTTCAGGAGCAAGAAGACGAAATCGATCAAGACGTCGTTAACGATCTCTACGGAGGTAAAGATCACATTTCCATCATGTTCATGGGTCACGTGGATGCTGGTAAATCTACTATGGGTGGAAATCTTTTATTCTTAACCAATGCTGTTGATAAGAGAGTGGTTGAAAAATACGAAAGAGAAGCTAAAGATGCTGGTAGACAAGGTTGGTATTTATCTTGGATTATGGATACCAACAAAGAAGAAAGAAATGATGGTAAAACCATTGAAGTTGGAAGAGCTTACTTTGAGACTGAAAAGAGACGTTACACGATTTTAGATGCTCCAGGGCACAAGATGTATGTTTCCGAAATGATTGGAGGTGCATCTCAGGCTGATGTGGGAATTTTGGTTATTTCTGCCAGAAAAGGAGAATATGAAACCGGATTTGAAAAAGGTGGTCAAACCAGAGAACATGCTTTATTAGCCAAGACTCAAGGGATCAATAAGATTGTTGTTGTGGTGAACAAAATGGACGACACCACCGTCAATTGGTCTGAACAAAGATACAAAGAATGTACTACCAAATTGGGAGTTTATTTGAGAGGTATTGGATATGCTAAAGAAGATATTACTTTTATGCCAGTTTCTGGATACACAGGTGCAGGATTGAAAGATCGTATTGATCCTTCTGTATGTAAATGGTACACAGGACCTTCATTGTTGGAATGGTTGGATGATATGAAAACTGTCAACAGAAAAATCAATGGTCCTTTTATGTTACCAATTTCGTCTAAGATGAAAGATATGGGTGTTATAGTAGAAGGAAAAATTGAATCTGGACATGTCAAGAAGAATAACAATTTGTTATTGATGCCAAATAGAACCAAAATTGAAGTTACCACCATTTATAATGAAACTGAACAAGAAGTTGATCAAGCAGTCAGTGGAGAACAAGTCAAATTAAAGATCAAAGGTGTAGAAGAAGAAGACTTGCAACCAGGTTATGTGTTGACTTCTTTGGATAAACCTGTCAAGACAGTCACTAGATTTGCAGCACAAGTGGCTATTGTCGAGTTGAAATCTATTTTATCTAATGGATTCTCTTGTATCATGCATGTTCACACAGCTATCGAAGAAGTGAAATTCGTGGAATTGAAACACAAATTGGAAAAGGGTACTAACAGAAAGTCCAAGAAACCACCAGCATTTGCTAAGAAAGGTATGAAGGTCATTGCCATTTTAGAGACTTCTGCTCCTATTTGTGCCGAAACCTATAGTGATTATCCACAATTGGGTAGATTCACCTTGAGAGATCAAGGTGTTACTATTGCTATCGGTAAGATCACTAAATTGTTGTAGATTAGGTAAGCTGAATGAACGTTTAAGTTTGTTTAAGTTGTTCAAACATATCTTTCAAATTTTCGATTCCTTGAAGGATGTTTTCATCAGGTCCTTGTCCAGGAACGAGTTTGGAATGTGCAAAATCGATGAACGAGAGTGAAGAGAGTTGTTTGATCTCTTCTTGCTCCTCTTCATCTTCGTCTTCGTCCTCCTCTTCATAAACTAAAACGTCTAAATGGAGATCCTCTTCTTTCACCTCATTCTCTATTATAAAAAGCAACGACCCAGAAATAACTCTTATTTCATAGTCCAATAAGCAATTGTACAACAAAGTCAACCGTTTCCAAAACATACCAAAATAATGCAGAGCCACTTTAGACGAAACAGAATGGCCAATGAAAAGTTTTAAGGCATCTTTCATATTGTCTTTCGTCAAAGACCTGCCAAAGTACTTATCGAACTTGATGTACTGATCACCCTGTTCCTGTGAAACAGTGATTTGATCGGGTGAAAAACCTGGTTGTTTAAATGGCTGCAAATCAGCATTTCCATTTTTGGAATACAACTTCATACCACAAACTCGAAACCCAAGAGATCCACTAGTAGTGGTTTCACTCACTGTTTGTAAACGGTTTTTCTTATCTTCTGTAGCCAACTCGTCCGTTAATACAGACCCCAATTTGATATCTAGTATACTTGGTTTGTTGAAGTTCCTGCATAAATTGGATAAAACAAGGTACTCTTGGTGTGAAGTATGCAATTGTGGAACTTCGGTTTCAAGAGGATTTTTCACCTGAATCTTCTCAAGAGAGTGATGTACCTGTTCTAATTGAGCAGGATTTAGGTGGTTTTGTGTCAAAGTACCATAATAATTAGGCATCCAATCGGTTATAAGATCTCCCACACTCGCATTCAATCTGTTTGTGTTCAATCTATTTGCATCGAATTGTGTAATTTGTTCGTAGAATCGTACCTCCAGCGGCGTTGACTTCTTCGCAAAGATTATATCATTGGATAGAGCCCCGTCGTGTCCGGCTACGTTATCAGCAGGAATCAAATCAGTCAAATTATTCATGATTAGAAATTTCGGGTTTGAAAACAGATCCGAAAAAACGTCAAAAATACACCGAAAAAAGCCCACAAAAAAGCCAGTTGAAACCACAAACAGAAAACTCACAAATTAACAGAATTCCAAACTCCTTTAAAACGTCTGCGACCGATACGGCAGAAACGTCCGGGTAACTAAACTAAATGGCTGACACGATTTAACCTCCGAAAGTGTGGGCACTCCTAAAAAATCGTCTAGGCAGTGCGCGAAGCTTTCGTTTTTGTAAACTTCTCGTTTGTAAACTTCGGTCAAGTTGGAACTTTGTAAACATGTCGAATCCATACTACCAGATGTCGGACCTTAAGGGGTCCAATGATCAAGACGACTTTGTTGGGTTCATGAACGAGATTCAAGACTTGAACAACCAGTTGGACCAGTACGGGAACTTAATTTCGTTAATTTCAAACAAACAGAGAAATTTGTTACAAGACGTGGGAGTTGACGCTGAGGAGAGTGAATATAACAGTAAGCAAGTGGATTCATTGATTTTGGAAGCCAAGAGTTTGCAAGATGATTTGAAGTCCAGAATTAAGTCTTTACAAACGCCAAATATTCATAAAAATGATAAGACGAGAATTGACCAAATTGAGAATGTTAGACAACGGTTCTTAGAAGAGATTCAAGAGTACCGGTTGATTGAAAGTAAGAATAAGGAACAGACCAAGTTACAAACTGAGAGACAGTACAGAATTATCAAGCCAGAAGCCACTGAAGATGAGATTAGACAAGTGGTTGATGATGGAAGTGACTCTCAGCAAATTTTCCAACAAGCATTAATGCAAAGTAACAGAAGAGGAGAAGCTAGAACTGTATTGAATGAAGTACAAACTAGACATCGTGAATTATTGAAGTTGGAAAGAACTATGGCTGAATTGACTCAATTATTCCACGATATGGAAGAATTGGTCATTGAACAAGACCAACCAATTCAACAAATTGAAGAACAAGTGGCTACTGCTCAACATGATATCGAACAAGGTGTGGGACACACTGACAAAGCGGTCATTTCTGCTAAGAAAGCCAGAAAGAAGAGAATGTGGTGTTTCATTATCTGTTTGATTATTGTGGTTATTCTTGCCGTCATTTTAGGTGCTTATTTCGGTACCAGGTAAGTAACCCCCCTCTTATTAGTCCACTATACGTTGTCAGAATGGGTTCATTTTATGGCTCCTATTGTGGGCTTCATTTCCTATGCCGCCTTAGGCCTTAATTGTGAACTGTTTTAATAGATACCTTAGGACATATGTCAATAAAAGTCGTATTGAAATACGAGTTGCCTAAACTGTATCAAACTCTAAAGTCATCGTTTGCAGCTTAATTATACACTCTTAAAACCGTTTGAAGAAACAGCAGGCGAATTAACTCTTTCTGACCCTTGTTAATTAGTCCCAATTTCACAGTTTCGGAGTAAGCCATGATTCCAATGTCTAAAGTTCCCCACAAAAGCCTGCGGAAGCTAAAAGATTGATTGTTGAAGATAATTGAAAAGAAACATCTCCGAAGATTAGGCTGCAAAAGGTTCCGAAGGGATTAGGTAGATTGATATAGTTAGAACAAGTGGTAATTTAGTGACCTGCATATAACCCACCGCTAATTTATATTCCATTGGAATGCCGTTAGATAGAAGGTAGACGCCTGTGGAAACAGGAACAGCTCTGGATAATGTGCAGGAACAGAGACGCAAAAAAAAGCAATTTTGGCTCCGATGGGATGACCCCAGCGGGACGCCGAAGGAACACAACTGGAACTATTTGACGACATTTTTACTCCATTGGGTACCATTATGGGTTATGTAAGCCACTTGCGTTATCTATGGTGCTCGAGATCCAGCCGTACCCTCGAGAATAGCTGATCTATGCCAAAAAGCCTAACAAAACGTCAGTTTGACATGTTTAACGCCATTGAGATCGTCTGCCGCTTTTAGGACGCCTGGCATTATCCGATAAGAATAGTTAAAAAATCTTAAGCCGTTTTTTTTCTTGATGTGGAATCTTAAGTCTTGGCTTTAATTGTCAAAATGGAATATAAAAGGCTTTGCAAATTCGGATTAAATGCATCCAACTGTTAACGTTTCAAATGTCAGACTTGGAAAAAGGAGAAAGATTTGAAAAAACCGTTTCTGAATCTTCAGCTGTTGAAGAAATCGGAGCTGTTGAGAGTACCAAAGTTGGGTACCTCAACAGTTTAGCATTGAAATTGAAAGCTGAAACCAAGGGTATTGAATTAGTCACTGATGAAGAAAAAGTGGGCGATTCCTTATGGAATGCAGCCACTATGTGGTTATCAGCCAATTTGGTTATTGCAACTTACTCATTAGGTGCTTTGGGAATTACTGTTTTTGGATTATCGTTTTGGCAAGCAGTTTTGACGATTATCTTCTTCAACTTGTTAGGTGGTGTCTCTGTTGCTTTCTTTTCGATCTTTGGTGCCAGATTGGGATTAAGACAGATCTTGTTATCTAAATTTTTGGTGGGTAACTATGCTATGAGAATTTTCGCTTTGATTAATGCTATTGCCTGTATTGGATGGGGAGCAGTGAATATCATGAGTAGTGCTCAATTGATTAGTATTGTCAACAATCAAGCATGTCCTCCATGGGTGGCATGTCTTATTTTGGTAATTTTGACGGTTTTGGTTACGTTTTTTGGTTACCACGTCATTCATGTGTATGAAAAATGGGCATGGATTCCAAATGCAATTATCTACATTTGTATCATTGCAAGAATGGCCAAATCTGGTAATTTTGATTTCGGGGTCATGAGAGGTGGTGAAGCTACAGCTGGTGGTGTTTTGAGTTTCGGTTGTACTGTTTACGGTTTTGCAACTGGTTGGACTACTTTGGCTTCTGATTACACTGTTTATCAACCAAGAAATGTCAATGCTTGGAAGATCTTCTCTGCTATCTATGTTGGATTGAGTATTCCTTTGATCTTCACCATGACTTTGGGTGCTGCTTGTGCAACTGGTATTGGTCAAGATGCAAGATGGGCTGAATTATACGATAATTACTCTATTGGTGGATTGGTTTATGCTATTTTAGTTGAGAGATCTTTACACGGATTCGGAGAATTCTTATGTGTTTTATTGGCTTTATCTACTGTTTCCAACAATATTCCAAACATGTACTCTATCAGTTTGTCTATTCAAGCAGTTTGGTCTAAATTGGCCAAGATCCCAAGAATCTGGTGGACCTTAATTGGAAATGCTGTTACTTTGGCCATTTGTATCCCAGCTTACTATCATTTTGAAGCTGTGGTTGAACATTTCATGAGTATGATTGGTTACTATTTGGCTATTTACGAGGCCATTGCTTACTCTGAACATTTCTTTTACAACAAAGGTAAGTTCAGTGCTTATGACTACGAGAACCACAAGGACTTGGAATCTCATCCAATGGGTTTAGCAGGAACTTTAGCCTTCTGTTTTGGTGTTGCAGGTACGGTGCTTGGAATGGCTCAAGTTTGGTACATTGGACCTTTAGCCAAACCAATTGGTCCTTTTGGAGGAGATATTGGGTTTGAATTGGCTTTTGGATTTGCTTTCATCCTGTACAATATTGCCAGACCTCTTGAGAAGAAATACATTGGTCGTTAGGGTTATAGATGGGTTTTTGTGACTGATATATGTGATACTTAATACTTAATACACTACGTACGTAATAAATCAATCGACTTGCTACACCTTATTGGTACGCCAAGCTTTGGATGTGCAGAACACATTGGCTGCAAAAGAATGGTTGCAAAAGAATGGTTGCAAAAGAATGGTTGCAAATAAATAACGCGAGCCGCATGCGGCTCAGCCTATATGGTATAAATGACTGTCACAAGACACTAAGAACAAGACCATGTAAACTGAAGCGAATGTACAACCACCAAACACACATACAACCGTTAAACTGCACAATTGGTTCATGTAATTGGATCTTGTCATGTGATCTGGGGATGGTTTAGCGTTGTTTAGCAACGACAGCATGTCTATACCACCGGGACAGTCATCCAACACAAACGGGTTGAAACTCGATTGGACTGTGAAACTCAATTGGATTGTGAAACTCAATTGGATTGTGAAAGTCAATTCGATTCTAAACTCAATCCACTTGTTGGTCTGCACTCACAAAGCCTGGATATCCTGTCAAAGCGAACCCTACCGATATTCTATTCTCTCGGCTGTCAAGTAACCGGAATACACAATAGATCATCCAACACAAAGGACGGATCTCAGAAGCATGGGTTCCCCAGGTTAAACATACCTAAATAGGAAGCAACTGATAAAGTCTGATAAGCACTAGCGATTTCTTTTTGATGTCGCTATGTCGTTTCGGGTGATAATTGCCAGTGCGTTCATAGGCTCTGCCTTTCTAAGTCTGCACCTGTGTTATCCGGACCGTCAACTTTTTTTTCTTGGTTGTTTTTGACACATCGATCGGATAATCCCATGCCAAAACCACCTACCGATCCACCACATACCCCATGACCCCGAAGGAACACAACCCCCCAATCTCCAACTCCTTCTCATCAAACTGGTCCTTTTTGTGGTGATGAAAAACTGGTTTTCACCTGAGTCTGTGGTTTTTCCCGATGGCCTGAAAAAACAGGCGCTAAAAATCTCATGAAACGTCAAAACCTCTTCACCTGCTACCATTGGCAGATACTATAAAACCGTCCAAACAACCACCCGCCTAAAGGCACACGACTGCACATTCATCATGCACGACAGATTATTGGAGGTTTTTCCAACGGGGTGGTGGACCGTTAACTAAGTTTTTATTTTTTTTTTTTTTATTTTCCACTATTAAAATTGCCTCTTGAAAACTCTTCTTATCAGACCGGTCAAAAACCTTTTTTTTTTCATGATTTTTTTTTAACATAAATACCCAAGCTAATCCTCTTTTTTCCACCAACATCAACCATGGATGCTGAAAAAGACTTGTCATTAGAGAAACACTCCGTGAACTCCCACCAAAACTCCGTTGAGGACACTGGTGAGTTAACCCAAACCAAATTAGGGTTCATCAACAATTTGGCTTCCAAGTTGAATGCCGAAACCAAAGGGATTGAATTAGTCACTGACGAAGAAAAACATGACGAAGGTATGTGGAACGCCGCCAGTCTTTGGTTCTCTGCCAATTTCGTCATTGCTACTTATGCTTTGGGTGCTTTAGGTATCACTGTTTTTGGATTGTCTTTCTGGCAAGCAGTTTTGACCATCATTTTCTTCAACTTGTTAGGTGTTGTGTCTGTTGCTTTCTTTTCTATCTTTGGACCAAAGTTGGGTTTGAGACAGATCTTATTGTCGAAGTTCTTAGTTGGTAATATTGCCATGAGAATTTTTGGTTTCATTAACGTTATTGCTTGTGTGGGATGGGGTGCTGTTAATATTATGAGTTCTGCTCAATTAATTAACATTGTTAACAACCAAGCATGTCCTCCATGGGCTGGATGTTTGATTTTGATTCTTTGTACCATTTTGGTTACTTTCTTTGGTTACAATGTCATTCATACTTATGAAAAATGGGCTTGGGTACCAAATGTAGCAGTTTTCATTGCAATTATTGTTAGAATGGCCAAAGCTAAGACTTTCACTTATGGTGAAATGGTTGGAGGTCAAACTACTGCTGGTAACGTTTTGAGTTTCGGAGGTGCTATTTTTGGTTTTGCAACTGGTTGGACTACTTATGCTTCTGATTATACTGTTTATCAACCAAGAAATGCCAACTCCGTCAAGATCTTTGTGTGGGTGTTTTGTGGATTACTTTTCCCATTAGTGTTCACTATGATCTTGGGTGCTGCTTGTGCTACTGGTACTCTTACCAACCTGAGATGGGACGAATTATACGGCGAATTCTCTATTGGTGGTTTGGTTTATGCCATTTTAGTGGAAGATTCTTTGGGTAGATTCGGTGAATTCTTGTGTGTGTTATTGGCTTTGTCTACTGTTTCCAACAACATTCCAAACATGTACTCTATTGCCATGTCTGCACAAGCTTTCTGGTCTCCTTTTGTCAAGGTTCCTAGAATTGTTTGGACTATTCTTGGTAACTTTGTTACTTTGGCTATTGCTATCCCTGCCTACTACCAGTTTGAAAACGTTGTGGACAACTTTATGAACATGATTGGTTACTATTTGGCCATCTACCAAGCTATTTCTTATTCTGAACATTTCATTTACAATAAGGGTAACTTTGGTGCTTACGATTACGAAAACCACAAAGATCCAAAGTCTCACCCATTGGGTTTGGCTGGTACCTTTGCTTTCTGTGCTGGTGTTGCTGGTGCTGTTTGTGGAATGGCTCAAGTGTGGTACTTGGGTCCAATTGGTAAACATATTGGTGATTTTGGAGGTGATATTGGATTTGAATTGGCTTTCGGTTTCTCGTTTGTGGCCTACAACATCTCCAGACCTCTTGAAAAGAAATATATCGGTCGTTAGTGTATAATAGAATGGTAATAGATAATGTGATTCGTGATTGTGATTTGTCACTTGTAATTGTGATTTGTGGTTAGTGATTCTTTCTGACTTCGTATCTTGGACCTTATCTTTTTTGTAACTTTCTTTTTGTGTTAATCTTTCTTTTTGTGGATTTTGTGGGTTTGTGAACAATAGGTTTTTGTGGGTTTGTGCTTAATTCCAAAATGGGGATTCCGTCCCTAAGCCTTTTCGTATATCTTATCTTCTCTCCTCTTCTCCACACCCTTGATTTCTGTACCGTTGGAACACCTTGCACGTTTGTGGTTCTCTTCCCTTGTGTACTCTTGTGTTTGGCTGCTGTTCGGTTCGGTTCTGTAATCTTGTTTGTGCCTCTTGTTTGTGCCTCTTGTTTGTGCCAAGTGCCTCACGTCCCGTCGCACGGCTCTGCGGTGACTAAATAAAACCCAATCGCATTCTTTCTTATCGATCAATGTCTTTTGTGGACAAGCTCAAGGACTCTGTGTCCAATGTATTCTATGATCAGATCAAGCTGAATATCAACTTCGCCAAGTTTGTGTACACCTCGTTTAAATCCTTCTCCATTGAACAATGGATCGTGGCTATTAGTGCAACGTTTGTGTTTGCAATAATTATTGCAAATGCTGATCCCATCTCCAGCAAATTGTTGGTGTATGGTAAGAACCTGACAATTCCTAGACCTCCAGCTCCTCGTCATCACCAGTCTGCTCTTCCTCCAAGGTTACACAAACACATCGAAAAGATATACACTGTGACAGTGCCCAAGACGTTCTTCAGACACTTTTACATCTTTTTCACAGGTTTGATATTATTACAGCAGTTTGTGTTTTGGAACTTGGAGAACGAAATCTACCCTGAAATCAACAAGTTTGTGGTTCAATTCTATGAAAAATGGTACGTGGCTTACGAATTCGATCCTGCCAATTATCTGTTACTTTATGTGGTTAATAACTTGTTGCTTGTGCAAGCTTTCAAAAGACTCTATGAGAACATTTATGTGTCTAAGTTTTCGAACAACAGAATCAATATCCTCCATTATGTCTTTGGATTAGGGTTCTATTTGTCTTTGTGTCTTGTGAATTTTGGTGGGTTGGTGCCTTTCTATATCAATGAATCCAACACTGACTACCAGGTCGAATTGGAAATCCACGACTGGCTCTTCATTGGAGTGTTCTTATTTTACCTGGTAGACCAGTTCCAAAACCATGTCCATTTGGCATCATTGAAGAAGTACACAATTCCTACCTTCAGATTCTTTGAATGGACCGCTTCTGCACACTACTTTGATGAGATTGTGATGTATGCAGCCATTTTGAGGTTCTATGCCAGCTGTTCTGAGTTGTTCTGGTTGAAGTCGGCATATATATCTGTGTATTTGTTGGTGGTGAGCAACCTTGCAGTTTCATCTAAGGAAACGTATTGGTTTTACAAAGTGAAGTTTGAGGACTTCAAGATCCCTTACAAGTTGATCCCATACGTGTGGTAGGGTGGCCACAAAACCAAAAACACAACCACAAACACAAACACGAAAACAAACACAAACACAATTACAAACACTAACATCACGTACACAAAGACAAATCGATTGCCCTTGTAACCATAATCACAACTAATTACACGCATTAAATAACACTAAGTAACACAGTCAATAATATACTGAGATTGAGACACCTCCTCTATCTATTCAACTGTCTCCCTTATTTTTCTTCACATCCATTTCCAATCTTTTCGCTTCTGTGTTTGCAACCTTTTTTGCAACTTTATTGATCTGCGCGATGTTTACAAAATCGTATCAGATGGTCAAACCCTCTTGTCCAGTAATAGCTGAACTTGAAGCTTCAGAGTCCAGCATTGTGCTAGGATGTCCAGGAGTAGCGAGATCAGTGCCTCGAATATCCACAAAAATCTTAGTTCGGTCCATCAATGGCAGTCCCTTTACACTTCGATCTGTAGGCTTAGAGCTCAGAACTGTACAAAAGATTACAGTTCCCCTGACAATTGGATCGAACGAAGCAGAACACGAGTACAAAGTATATGAAGATCCATTCATTTTCACAAATAGCTTTGGGACTTTTCAAACTGATAATTTAATAGGTGTAGATATACCAGTGCTAATCCATCTTCCCAAAGACATGATATCCAGTGGGTACAATCCCACATGGGACGCCACAACCACACATTACTTGATGGTACGAGTTTCTGTGGGTGATTCTGTGGACACAGAAACCAGTTTTGTGGACAAGTTTCCAATCCCCGTCAAAGTTTACGATTCGCTACCTTTATACAGACAGTTTACAGAAAGTGTCAGTGAAAGTGTGATTTCAAATGACCAACAAGTGATTGTAGAGTACAATCTTAAAGAGACATGTATAGGACCCAATGACCCGTTGGATATGACTATCAAAGTCATGAAGAATTCGTTGAATTATAATGTGCATCGCCTGCTTAAACTCAAACAGATGACTTTCCAAGTCAAAGAGATCTTGGAATGCCACGAAGGTGGGTTGCCTGTGTACAAAGACAACACGCTTGTGGAAGATGTAAAAGACGCAAAGTCGGTGGATTTGAACGATGAGGTGGTGTATCTGTACAATTTCAAGCTTCCTATGAACAGTGACTTTCTTAGTATTTATGACAAGACTGATGGTGATTTGGAGAAGTACTCATACTTCGATGAAGCCAAAGTCCCTCACCAGATCAACAACCATATGAACCACAAACAGAACCAGATCTCTTTGATAGAAGGGGTGCCGGTAACCCATTACCAGCGATTTACTTCACTTGGTAAACTCTTCTCAATCAGATATGAACTTCATATAAGACTCAAAATCGTGCATGGAAAGGATTTCATAGTTCGAATCCCGATTATTTTGAGCCCTTTCAACAAGGTCACATCTGAGTATCTTCTTTCTTGGATCATAAGCCAGTGCCAGGTGGCTAACGATACTTTTGGCAAACAAACTGTCAATAACGTTGTACAAACGTACAATTTGAAAGAATCCAATGCATTGCTCCTGCCATATAAGCCACAGCCGACAATCTACAAGTACAACCGAACAGATTGGATGAAATTGGGCTATTCGGTGGATTCTGGAGGAACTCCTGTACCGGTATCTTCAGTTATTGACTAGATCCTTACACCAGCCAAGAAAAGACGGGGGCCCTTACACCAGCCAAAAAACCTTTGTAAAGTTGATGCGCTTTTCCTGCACCGGTAGTAGACCAATGCTCGCACCAGATTACAGTAAATTTAGAGTGTAATTCACTTTCAGAAACCAGGAATGTCGCGTAGCCAAAGCTTGATTTCGTTCTTCTAATTCTTTAAATTCGTTTGCAAAACTCAGAAATTCGGCACATAGAAATTTTGAATTCGTCTAAATTTTGTTGTTCAGTAAGCAAATCACTTAGATTATCCTGTCCTGGTCATGTATTCATTCTCTGGCCCGAACGAATTTAAAAACTGGATGAGGTCTTTTGATAACAGCTAATAACGAATTTAAATGTCGCTGAAAGCGAATTTCGTTTTAAGCAGGTGCGTATTTCACACTAAATTTACTGTACATACACCAGAAGAACATCCACACCAATCTATATGCAGGATGTTCTTACACACAAGATCCTCTTACTATATGCAGGTAATACACACATCACTACTTCGCGAGTGTTCCTCTTAATCTATATGTCACAACCTCCAAGCTATGCCCCCACGGCTACCACAAACTACACACTTCCTTCGTACCATGAAGAAGTTACGAGATCACACCTCCTTCCAACGCCCAAACACAAAGACGTCTACAATTCGCTAGCGGAAGTGTACTCAATTCTCGCAGTTCTCGAAACCATTGAAAACTCCTACATTAAAGATTATATCACAAACAAAGAGAAGTACACGTCTACAACGCTTCGACTCATCAGTCAGTACCAAATCATTGTTAATGGGTTCAGAGACGACCCCAGTCAATGGGCAATCGTTCAAGAAACTCTCAAAATCAATGATATGAAACAGTTCATAGACGCATTCTCCACCACCTTCAACATTGTGTGTCCGTTAGCTGCCAAGCGACTCAATAGTGGTGTTCCCGTGACGATCGAGCAGTTTGATGATCCCAGTAGCACCAGTCTTTCCCGTAACACCACAGGTCGTCTGACACCAATTGAACCAGGAGAAATACGAACAGGAGGTAGAAACGTTAAACTCATTGCAGAAGTGACAGGTAACTTTATCACGTGCATGGATGCATTGAAGTTGAACTACAACACCAAAGACCAGTTGCATCCACTTCTTTCGGATCTCGTGATCAATTTGAATGAATTAATAGAGGCAGATAACCAATTTGAATTCCAAGGGAAATCGAAACTTATAACTTGGTTAATCAAATTGAACAATTTAGAGTCAGGTTTGGACTCGGCAGAGGTAGACAGTTTTCTTCATGATTTGAATGAAGCGTACAAAAATTTCTATTCAACTTTGGAATAATCTAAACAATAGACTCGATCTGATCAGCATAGTTCAACACATTATTTATGATCTTAGCATTGTCGAACTTCAAGTCCTCCATATCATCATTATTAAACAACACATACCCGTCCTTGAACGTCCAATTAATGCCCAAGTCATCCACCAACATTTGAATGAAAGAACTATCATTTTCTTCTTGTGGACAATATAATAAATTCTTGCAGTTATCAATAGGAATAGACGTATAAGTTTTCTCCAAAGATTTAGCAATTTCGAATCTTAAAGCATTCACCAATGTGTCTATGAACACATTATATTCCACTCCTGGAAGATTATCCACATTATTCAAACCATTCCATATCTTTATATAATTACCTTCCATCAAATTCTTTTCCAAAGTGACGGGGAACTTCAAGTATTTATCTTCCACCAAATCAAAGTGTTGGTAGTATGATAAGTTCTCCAATTCCAAGTGGTACTTGGAAATAAGACCTTGTGATATCAAATACACCAAATATAATGAGATAATCTTGGTTGATTGTGTATCTTTTAAAGATTTTTGAAGGTATTTGTTGGAGTAAAACGGCTTCAATTGGGAGTAGTAGTTCTCGAAACTGCTATAATCTTGTACCAATAACGAGGATAACGACCCGATCTCTAAAATATGTTGACTGATTTTAAAATCGTTGATTCTATCTGTGGATGTTTTGTCATCAATAACCGGAATTAACAAGCCGTTTTTGACCAATTCAATTTTGAGTGGTGTAAGGAGCTTGTCACATTTGGCATAGTCTTTGCTTTCGAACGACTGGTAGAGTTCTTTTGTTAAGGATTGCAACGACATGTTTGCCACTAAAGAAATGTGAAAGAAAAGATGCGAAATTGAGTTTTATAGTGAAGTTTGAAGAGACCCCAAAAGGTACGGAAAAGAAAGAGGTACAAACACAAACACAAACACGACCACAACCACAAACACTACCACAAACACTACCACAAACACAAAAATACAACCACAAACCCTGCAAATGTCCCCTTTAATCTTTAAAAGGTTTCTTACCCAAGTTACAAAACAAATATATCTTCATCCACAAAACCAAATTAGTTTCAGTAAGAACCCAGAAGCACTCAAAATCGGTCAATTCACGTCTTCCACCATTTCCAAAGACCAATTCGTTCCAAATCCCGACTTTTTACCTATTCTTCAAGAGACAATCAAAGAAAACATCCAAAACGATTTTGCGTTCATTATGGAAGCCAGCGTTAACGCCAACTCCTTCATGCCGATCTATGACTTCAGAGATGTCCCCAGGTACGGCCGAATCCCCGAGATCGATAATGTTTTTGGGTATCTACAAGTTGATTCTAATGGAAAAATGGTAGATAAAACATATGATCCAAATACGATGTATTCTTTGTTCAATGTGAACGGGTTGATTTGTTTGAGTGACTACTTACTTGAAGAGATCAGGAAGAGGTGAGGAGTTAGGCAGGACAGCAGAGACATGGAGAACATTGAAGATCAGGAAAGAAGAGACAAGAAAAAAGCAGAACCAAGCAGAACCAAGCACAAGAAACAGTTACCAACTGTGACATCATAAACAAAGACACAAAAGAGTATAACCTTCCACAATCACAAACAAAACGTCCATGAAAATTTCCTTCCATTTTCGTCCATTCTCATCCTTATCTTGTCTCGTCAGTCCTCGTAAATGGTCCCCAAGATATCGAATTTGTGAGTCAGTGAGAAAACGAAAAAATTTTCCATTGAGTCATTCTGATATTTTTCATTTAAACACCACTTGATCCCAAATTAAACGTAATATAGACAAATGTGTGGGATTTACGCTGCTTACAGACAACAAGACGTTGACCAATTTAAAGAAAAGGCTTTGCAAAACGCCAAAAGAATCAGACATCGTGGACCTGATTGGAGTGGTAACATCATTCAAAATGATACTATTTTAGTTCATGAAAGATTAGCTATTGTTGGTTTAGATGCCGGTGCTCAACCAATCGTGTCTCCAGATGGAAACTATTCTTTGGCAGTTAATGGTGAAATTTACAATCATATCAAATTAAGAGACGAATTCTCTGACTATAAATTCAAGTCTTTGAGTGATTGTGAACCTATTATCCCATTATTTGAAAAATACGATGTAGATGCTCCAAAATACTTGGATGGTATGTTTGCTTGGGTGTTGTATGATAAGAAGAATGACAGAATTGTTGCTGCTAGAGATCCAATCGGTATCACTACTTTATACATGGGAAAGAGTTCTAAAGCTCCAAAGACCAGATACTTCGCTTCTGAATTGAAATGTTTAACCGACGAATGTGATGAAATCGTTGCTTTCCCACCTGGTCACATATACGATTCCAACACCGACAAGCTTGAAAGATATTTCACTCCAACGTGGTGGGATGAACAAAAGGTTCCAACTGCTCATGTTGATTACAAACAAGTAAGAGAAACTTTGGAATTGGCTGTCAGAAAGAGATTGATGGCTGAAGTTCCTTACGGTGTATTATTATCTGGTGGTTTGGATTCTTCTTTGATTGCTGCTATTGCTGCTAGAGAAACTCAAAAGGCTAACGCAAGAGCTGCCGGTTCTATTGATGCTAATAAAGAATTATCTGGTGTGGATGAAACCGGTTCTTTACACTCTAGTGGATTCTCCAGATTACATTCTTTTGCCATTGGATTGCCAGGTGCTCCAGATTTGATTGCTGCTGAAAAGGTTGCTCATTTCATTGGTACTGTTCATCACTCTCATACTTTCACTTTGGAAGATGGTTTAGATGCCTTAAACGATGTTATCAGCCATTTGGAAACTTATGATGTTACTACTATTAGAGCTTCTACTCCTATGTACTTGTTATCTAGAAAGATCAAAGCTCAAGGTGTGAAGATGGTTTTGTCTGGTGAAGGTTCTGATGAAATCTTTGGTGGTTACTTATACTTTGCAGCTGCTCCATCTGCTAAAGACTTCCATGAAGAATGTGTTAAAAGAGTCAAGAACTTACACTACGCTGATTGTTTAAGAGCCAACAAATCTACCATGGCTTGGGGTTTGGAAGCTAGAGTTCCTTTCTTGGATAAACAATTTTTGGAAGTGTGCATGAACATCAACCCAGAAGACAAGTTGATCAACCAAAAAGAAGGTAAGATTGAGAAATATATCCTTAGAAAGGCTTTCGACACTTCTGATGAACCTGATGCTAAACCATACTTACCAGAAGAAATCTTATGGAGACAAAAAGAACAATTCTCTGATGGTGTTGGATACTCTTGGATTGACGGTTTGAAAGATGCTGCCGAAGCCGCTGTTTCTGATGAACAATTCGCCAACCCAAAGCCAGAATGGGGTTCCGATATTCCAACTACAAAGGAAGCTTACTGGTACAGATGTAAATTCGATGATATATTTGGAAGCACATCTGCTGCTGCTTCTACAGTTATGAGATGGATTCCAAAGGCTGAATGGGGTTGTCATGAAGATCCATCTGGTAGATATGCTGCTATCCATGAACAAAAGGTTGACAACGCTTGATTGTATTAGTACTGTTTATAGAGTTAAATAATCGAATAGGTTTTACTTTTTTGTAACCGAGTCTTTTGCAGCCATGGGGTCTTTTGCAACCAGAGTCTTTTGAAGCCATAAGGTCTTTTTTGCAGCCATAAGGTCCACAAGATCTTCTACCTATAGTATCTCTAAAGATCCCTCAACCACTCCTTAACTGCATCCTCGTCACGAGTGTACCAAGTGCTATTGGCTTTGGTAGTGTCCACTGCTTGTCCATAACTTCTCTCAAATCCAACAATACCATGAGTACCATAAAAGGTTTCTAAATCATCAGCCATCTCCTTTGATTGATAATTAACAAAAGCAAATCTAACGAATCTTTCAAGAATGGGAATGTTCGTAGATAAGAACCCGTAGAAAGTATCGTAATTATCTTTGAAGTATTTCCAGAATTGGTCTCTTGTTTTGGCATTCTTAGTCAATCCTTGAGCCATATAATGAGTATCCATCAAAGCAACAACAGAAGTATCTTTGATCATTTCCAAGATTCTAGGAAGGAAATCCAAGTTGCTAATACATGGCAAAGCTTTCACAGCAAGTTCAGCAGAATCTAAAGAACTTGGATTGGTGATTTCTTTAGCAAATACATCAAACTGTTCAGAAGTTAAAGATGGTAAACTTGCAATAGTAGAAAACACAAAGAATTTCAAACTGGCATGGATTTCGTTAGTTTCAACCCACTTATCAAATAATTCTTTAGCATAATCCACAAATTCTGGAACATGTAACAACCCATTAGCATTGAATAAAGTACTGATTAATTTGACCTTCCCGAAATCCTGATCATCGATCCCGTTCTGTTTGACGTCTTTCAACAATTTCTGGCCAAGTTTCACATAAACATACTTCTTGAACTTGTTCATACTTTCGACCATTTCATCGTCTCCAGAGAAAACAACAGATAAACGGCCAGTGATTTCACTGACTTCTAACCAAACACTATAGTCTTCACCCAATTTATCAGCATCAATGACGGCTTTGAAAACTTTAAGTAAAGTAGTGGTGTTTGTTTCAGGTCTGGAGCCACTTATAGCTATAGCAGTGATATCAGCCAAAAATCCAATCTTATCTTTGGCCGAAAACTTATCAAAGTTTGGGAGAATGTTCTTTTGAAGTATCTCAGGTGAATAATTGACTCTATAGAACCCAGTTGAATCTTTATTCACTTTAAAGAAGGAGTTCACATCGAAGTCTTCTAAAACAACCTTTTTGGATGTAAAAGAGTCAATAGAAACACTAGACACCTTATGGTCTCCTAAACCTGTTGAAATGTTAAGTGGAACCCACCAAACAGTTTGATCTTCTTCTGGTTTGACATCTCCAGTACTAAGAAACCTCGATTGACTCAATACCAATTGAGAACCTTGACTTTCAACATTTATCAAAGGGAACCCAATCTTAGATACCCATGTATCCATCATTTGACTAACAGGTTTACCACTAACACGTCCTACAGCTTCCCATAAATCAGTAGTGGTACCGTTACCAAACTTGTTCTTATTCAAGTATTCAGCCACACCTTTTAAGAACACCTCTTGACCAATGTACTTAGAAAGCATCAGAATAATAGAGCATCCTTTCAAATACGAAATAGCATCAAATATTTGATCAACATCCACAGCATCTACCACTGGAACATGAATAGGATGAGAAGATCTCAAAGCATCTAATGTCAAAGACTCTTGTAAAGATTCAACAGCCACCATATCAAAAATGTTCCATTCTGGATGAATATGATCCACAGCTGTGTATCCAACCCAAGTGGCAAACCCTTCGTTAAGCCATAATTCATCCCACCAGTTCATAGTGACTAAATCTCCAAACCACATATGAGCCAATTCATGGGCTACAACATAACACACTTGTTTCTTGAAAGAAGGGTCAGAAGTCTTCTCATCAAACAACAAAGCATTTGCTCTATAAGTAATCAACCCCCAGTTCTCCATGGCATTATGAGAGAAGCTGTGAACTGCTATAAGGTCAAGTTTGGGTAAAGGATACTTCAAATCAAATACCTGAGAGAAGAAGTCCACGATTTTGGGTGCAATTTCCAATGCATAGTCGGCTTTATCACTGTACCCCTTTGTGGTGTACACTCTAACAGGTAAAGGCTTTTCATCATAGTATAAGTCCGAAGTAAATGATTCAACATATTCAAACTCTCCACAAGCCCAAGCAACTAAATACGACGACACTTTCGGAGTTTTTTCAAACACCACCGTCTTCAACCCTTTGGATTCATCTACTGTTTCCGTCTTCACTGGCATATTACCCAAAGCAGTCCATTTCTCATCCACAACCAATTCTATAGAATAAGTAGCCTTTAAATTCGGCTCATCCATACATGGAAACGTTCTTCTAGCGTCAGGACACTCAAATTGCGTACACAACATCACCTTCAGGTCTCCGTCTTCCTCGTAATCCGATCTGTAGAATCCTGTCATATTGGTTTGAATTAAAGCATCATATTCAATAGTGACTGTAATAGTATCAGTTTCCACAGGGTCCACAAACTTGTCGAATTTGATGACAAAAAACTCCTTGTTTTCATACATAGTAACATCCACACACCCGATTCCATTACTTACACGAACATGTTCTTTTGTCACTTGTAACATCCGATAATTCAAATGTAACTCATCGGTCTTTTGTCTCACTTCAAAATCAATGGAAACCGTTCCTTTGAACGTATTTTTTTCGACGTCAATGTCAAACACAGACAAGTCGTAGTGCTGAGGAGACAAAGCCGATGGCAAAGCATCGTAGTAAGGCTTACTTGAGTCCATAATTGGCGGTTCAAACAGTTTTGTGGAGAATTTACCGATGAGTTCGCATTTGGGTATTCGTAAACTGAAAGAGATACCGAGGGAAGAGGACGGAGAGGTGACACAAACAGGAACACAAATACAAAACCACAAACACAATCCACAAAATAAGAACTACAAAACCACAATCACAATCACAATCACAATCACAATCCACAATCCACAAAAACCGTATCCCGACAAAATCGTCTGATCAACCCCTAAAATTGGTGCCTCGCAAAAAGTCATTTTTTATCTTTAAAATAAAACCCTCTTCATGAAGTTCATTTTATTCTGGTTATTTTTGGTTCAATTGGTGTGTGCAGAGCTCGGACAGACAACCTTGACTAGACTGCAACCCGCCAGATGTGTGCCGGTGAAATTTTCCGGCAAAAAAGCCTTTGTGGAAGTGTATTTAAAGTCGGGTTTAAAGAAAGATGAAAAGCTCCCTACTTTCATTGTACCCGTCAAAGACTTACCGAAGTTGGATTTCCCTGTGATCTCCGAGTTCAATGTTGACCCCTTAAGATATGCGGATGGTGATAAGTTCGATGTGGAAACAGGAATTCTTGAAGAAGGTACTTTCAAGAACTCGTATCTTGCCACAGATAAGAAGGTCAAATTAGATGTTAAAGAGTCGGGGTTCTATTGTGTATTTGTGGCAGCATCTCCAGAAACCACATTTGAAGTGCCTATCATCTTCAAGAGTTCTCATGGTTATTTGAATTACTTTGAATATGTGCCCTATTCACAAGCTCGCTATGGTGTTATTCTTACAATCATAGTGACAGT
Organism: Yamadazyma dushanensis; assembly: GCA_030571835.1. Lineage (NCBI taxonomy): Eukaryota > Fungi > Ascomycota > Pichiomycetes > Serinales > Debaryomycetaceae > Yamadazyma > Yamadazyma dushanensis. Next base: position 331,479 of record JAJLYZ010000009.1, on the reverse strand, counting down.
CTTTCTCTTTAGGGACCTTATCAGTAGTGTGGGCAAGGACTTCCTGAATTTGAACAACGTTTCTGTGATTTCCAAAACGGCTATTGTGTACGTCTTGCTTCCCAAGATTTTACTAGAGATATTGATGTTGATCTCCGATTTCGTGTTGAACCACACTAAAGAAGCTGGTGGGTTCTCTCAGCTTGTACAAATGTTGGTTCAATGGTTAATGGGATGTTATAACATTCTTGTACTGTACATGGTGTTGGTGTTCACTATGGGATACGGTGTTTTGTATTATCATCACCAAACAAAATCTTACAGACAATTACCTAAATCCAAGATGGCTTTGGCCAAGTACATGTTAGCAGCCAATTTGGCAGTGTTTTTTGTATACACCGTTGCTTCATTGTTGAAAAAAAGTAAATCAACTGATCTTGTAGGTGTTGGAGATGTAAACGCTAAAGTGGATGCAGGAGAAGCCACTTTTAGTGTTTTAACTTTGATGTTAGGGGGATTTGCCATTGCCTGTCTTGTATTATCTATTCACAATGGATTTAAAACCCTTAAAACTATCGATAAGTTCCCACCTTACTCCAATACTGTTGAAGATGCTGCTGAAAAGAATGCAAACCTTCGTAAAGCTTTTAAACGGTCGTTAATCTTGATATTCTTGGTTCCTTTGTACCTGTCGTTGTTTGTTGCATCTCTTGTGGTGTTCAAAACTCAAGCAGACTTTGTCGACATTTACAGCACTAATATCGATCAGAAGTATATCCCTTACTTGATTCCAGACATCATGGTGGATCACAGTCAAGGTCTTTATTATCAAGCATGGAATCAATACTTGATTGGACTTATTGTCATTATTGGAGTTTACTTCATTTGGGTAAGAGGAAACCAAGGGTTGGTTATAGATAGTAAAGAAGAAGAATATGATCCAGCTCCAGAAGTGGATTCAGATCCAGAATTCGTATAAAGACCAATTCAATATTTTCTAGTTACTACACAAATGTTACAAGTTTTCAAAAAGCTATCTTCTATTGTTGAATTTCTTACCTTTTTTGTTAAAACGTTTCTTCTTAAACAGATGTTCACTTAATCCATTATTGAAACTTTTATCAACCAAACCGATTTCTTTAGCCAATGCAGTACCTGGCTCAACTCCGAACTTTTCAATTCTTGCCAAATCTTTCCTGGCAACTTCAGCTGAAGCTTCATCCCCAAACTTTTCAGCTCTTTTAATTTTCTTAGTCAATAAATCAACTGCCAACGTTTTCCTTTCTTCTGGAGTTAAAACCTTGGGTTTAGGTTTTTCTGGTTTAGTTTCTTCAGTTCCTTCTACAACTGGTTCTTCTGTGGTTTCTGTGGCCACTGGCTCAGTTTCCACTGCTGGTTCTGGTGCTGATGCTGGTTCTGGCTCAGTTTTGGTATCTTCAGTGACGGCAGGCTGTGATTCGGAAACGCCATCGCTTTCTGTCAATCTAGCCACTAAATCAGCCTTCTTTCCATCCACAGTCAATCCTCTTTCCTTCAAGATCTCTTTCAATTGAGGAACAGTTTTGGAGGTGTAATCAGACATTGTTGTTGAAATTTTGAAAAATTAGTGCGTCCACCTCGCACATTTACCGTTTTGGGTTATCTGGAGATTTTGATGTCTAGCACAAGAAGTATTGCTAACATAGCAATATTGATAGAAACCAACACAAACACCGGAATCCTGGTGGCTGGGAAGTAGTCTCTCGTAAGTAATGTTTGTACATGAAAGAATCTAACCGCTCCAAAGATCAATGCAATAATCCCCAAAATAAATCCCATAATCTCCACTGCTTTGCCATAATGCAATAAAGGCCATTCACTGGCGGCGGTGAAATTTGAAACATCGAATGTTTGATGGTCAATGGATACGGCGCTGATAGATCGGGCGATATGGAGGAATTGTGTGAATGTAATGGCCAAAGTGATGAAAATACTTGATGTTCTTGCCCATGCCAAGAATGTCCTTTCATTGGCCATATGGTCTCTTGCCACAGACCCATTGTTTTCAAGGACAATTGACGTGTGTTTGAAGATGAACGGGAGATCTTTATTGGTCTTTTCTTGAGTATTTGTGGATATTTGATCATTTGAAAAAGGCAGTTGATCTGCACTATTTTGAACGGTTTCTTCATCATTTGGTACAGAAAAGCTCAATTCAGAAAGCTCCACTTCATCTTCTGTGTCTTGTACACCTTCATTGAACCGATTTCGACTTCTTAACCTCGTTATATTGTGTGACATGTTCTTAACTAAGAAACACAAATTCGCAAATTGATATCTCCATCATTTGGCGCTCATCCCTCTATCAAATTTCAAAGGTTAAATTGTGAAAATTGCAAAAGCTGTAGAATGCAAAATATTTGGCTGCAAATTATTATTTATTTTACAAGTACATTACATATGTTCTAATACATCATATCATCTTCATCGTCAATAAACATGATCTTACTATCGTCATCAATCAACTGCCACACATTGATACTTTGGTATTCATTGATACATTCATTGAATTGTTCAATGGTGTACCCTTTGGCAATGATTCTTTGTCTCAAATATTCAATTTCCAACAGTTTAGAAGACTCGTCAGCCATGGCAATGGATCTGATGATATTATAGATTTTGGTGGTGGATGAGTTATCTTCTCTGATTCTATCGTCATCAGTAGAAAGTGAAGCTTTAGACACCTCAATCAATCTTAAAGCTTCATCAACATCTTCGTTACTAACGATATTATCGAATCTTATTCTGGCCAAAGCTTGTGCCAATCTCAATATTCCTAATAAGGTTCTTGGGGTGATGTGTTGGAACTTCTTGATAGATCCTTCATTTCTATGACTCTCTTTTCTGAGATTAATATACGATTGCACCACATAATCTCCCACTTCTTTAGGAACAACTGGTCTATAAGTCCTGGCAATCGAGATGTATTGTCTGATGGTGGTTGAATCCAAAGGTTCGAAGTCGATTTCGGGTTGTTTGTTGTGCATATGAACATAAGCAACATGACTTGCCAATTTTTCATCAGATTCTCTAGATGGTTGATCTAACATCAAAAACATGATATCAAATCTCGACAATAAAGCTGCAGGTAAGTTGATATTCTCATGTGGTGATAATCTGGGGTTATATCTACCATATAAAGGATTTGCAGCTGCCAAAATAGATGTTCTAGCATTAAGTGTAGTGTTAATACCTGCTTTAGAAATAGAGATGGTTTGTTGTTCCATAACTTCATGAATAGCTGTACGATCTCCTTCGTCCATCTTATCGAATTCATCGATACAACAAATACCATTATCAGCTAAAACCAAAGCTCCTCCTTCTAATACCATTTCATCTGTCACAGGATCTCTCATAACAGCAGCTGTTAACCCCACACCAGAAGATCCTCTACCTGTAGTATAAATGGATCTTGGGGCGATCTTTCCAATAGCTTTCAACAATTGGGACTTAGCCACCCCAGGATCTCCCATAAGACAAACATTGATATCACCTCTAATTCTTAACCCATCGCCGATTTCTTTGGTTACACCTCCACATAATAAAAGCAATAAGATCTTCTTGACATCCAAATGCCCATAGATTTCTGGTGCAATAGATTTAGCCAATTTATTGTAGATGTTACCTTGAAGTCTAAGCTCGTTGATCTTGTGTTCTACTTCACGAGTAATTTCCAAACTTTCATACTGCTTCTTGTGTTGGTACACATACTGAGATTCAAGGTAGGTTTCTGTCAATAAACCAGCTTTCAAGGCACGGAATCCAGTGTATGGAGAAGGTAAAAAGATTCCGGAAATATCAGCAATATCACCAGGGTTCAAAGATCTCACTAAAGTTCCATTAACATGAATGGTCAAAGATCTGGGAATGTGTCCCACGGGAACTTGGTTAGCCAATTCTTGGATCTTTACTTCTTGGAAAGAAGAGAATTTAGAAGCTCTAGTACTCATGAATAATTGACCCTTTAAATTATCATTCTGACAAACAGAAGACGTACACTCAGTCAAAGGAGTAAACACCTTGGAATTCACTTCTTGAAAGATCTCATATCCACATTTATCACAGGTATAAGCATTAACCAACACTGAAGGTTTAACATCAGAAACTCTAGTGACAATTCCTCTAACTGTGATATATTTACCAACATGAGCCCCTTTCATTTCTCTAACTGACAAAGGTTTATTCAATGCCAAAGGCTTGAAGTATATATCGTATCTTCTTGTCAATTTCGAAGGAAATAAATCTGCTTCTTCTTCTGGATTCACAGCTTCTTGGTTAGCATTTTGTATACCATTTCTTATATTTTCCAATTCTTCTCTGTTATCCTGTCTTATTCTTTGGTTCTTCAAGTGACGCTGATACAAAATCACATCCAAAACATCATCTTTGTATGAGATATCTTTGGTTGGAGCCGGCATTATCTCATCTATAATACTGCTGATTAACTCAATATATCTATAAGTATTTTTCATTATTTGGTCTGTCAACTTTAACCGGTGCATTGTTTGACTATCTGAGCCTGCGAGCTGGTTGGACTCCCAAGATTTAACGTCATTTAAATCAATATAAATTGTAGATTCGTCTCTATTAGCTACTTCTTGTAATAATTTCATGTACTTGAAACCACTTGTTTCTTGGCCATCTTCGGACATTTCAAAGTCCTCCGACGTCTTGAAATGTTGCATGAAGTCTTGGAGTGCCCCCCTGATCTCCTTGTAGTTCACATCCAATTGAATGGAAGGTAAAACGGACGTAGTAGCAGACATTAGAATAGTTGAAAATTTGAGAAATTGAAAAAGTTCAAAAATGAGATACTTAAACGCGTAAAAGACGCGTACCTATATAGCCTGCATATAACGCCGTTTACATAAGAACTTACGTAAGGCTTTTTTAAACCTAACATTGTTGTATACTTAAAACAAAGCCTATATAACCTATATAATAAACATCTATTTCTAATAGAGAGAACTGAAAAAGGGTCGTATCATCGTGGAAAGCTGGTGGGAAGTGGTACCATTTTAGTACTATTTCTGGTAACTTTTTCTGGCATCTTTGTACATCTGTCGTCAACCAGTGACTACACAGACATTAAATCCACCAAAGCAAAAGCAGCTTGTCTTGTTTCATTTTCTTCATGGTCTTTCTTATTTCTAAGACTTTCTGGGCCAATAGTTGCCCAATCTTCTTCGTCTGTGTCGCTTAAGTTGCCATTATTACCAGAATTACTAGACTCATTAGAAGTCGAGTTCACACCACTTCCATTATGGAGATTGGAATTGGAAGTGCCACTGGAGTTCCCCATAGAAGCTGAAAGTGTCAGCCGTATATGAGACTCGTTGAAAGACGACTTTCTGCGATTATTCATTGTGGTCATAAGTCCATCTGGACTCTTTGATAAATAATTGTTGGAGTTCCACGACAGTAACGGAGATCCCGACAACACAGCAGCTGCCACATTGGGTGGAGGTGGCGAGCTAAAAGAACCATTGGAATTTTTAGCCGATGATATTATGTAATTGTCCAAGTTCTCTAATGAGTTCAATCTTGACCTATTGAAGATCTGGTGTCTGGAATAATTGGGCTTATTCACACTATTAGAACTTGAAGATTTCCTCCTGGAGTTATTACTATGACTCGGTGGGGGACTCAATTTCAATGGCACTCTATTAGCAAATTTAATAGGAGGAGACTTCTTCGACTCTGGATCATGATCAAACTTGAAAAGTTCATTCTCATCATCGTCATCTTCATCATCATCAGCAAACGAATCTTCATCCTCTTCATCACGACCAATTACCTCGTCAATTAGGTCTCCATCATCTTCGTCATCCGAGTCCGAAGCTATAGCACTAGACCCGTGCACCACTTCCCCAGGAATTTTCACATTGTGCAAATTGGGTTTCTTCCCAGAGATACTCTCTCTTCTAGAGTCACCAGACTGTTTCTTGGACCAACCTAATTTCAAATTGGGCTGGTTCCTCAACTCTTTCACATTGATAGCATTAGCAGGAGTTTTCTCGTCAAAAGTCAGGTTCTGTGGAGAAAACTCGGCCTCATCCTTGTCATCTTCTCGATTGTACAAATTACCCTCAGTTCCTTCGGTTACAATGTAATCTGAGTCGACTTTTCGAACGGCCCACTGACCCCAACCAATCTTCTCAAACACCACATTGTGAACAGGATCAGTCTGCTCCATTGCCGACATGATAAGTCGTCTCTGTTTAGACAAGCTCAAATGATCAAACCCCAGAACTTCAAGCGCCAATTGACCTGTAATATGACGTATAGGTAAAGGACCTTTTCTTATCAATAATTCAGCTAAGCGAGTAGGGGTAATCTTCGAAGCTATTTGAATCCCTTCGGGAGACGATGTTGAAAGTAACAGTTTCTTCTCTTTGTCAGGCATGACGAACCAAGTAGAATAAGCACAATACACGTTAAAACTAATAAGATTTTATTTTGTAACCGAAAAAGTGTTAGTTTTAAATGTTTTTTTGGAGTATTTGTTTTTCTTTGAGTCACTGAAAAATTAATTAAATGTTTGAAAATTCAAATGGCATTTGTTAGCAACAATGAATTCCAAGGGAATTGTAACCACAAACACACAAACACACAAACAACAAACGCAAAAAATAACCACAAACACTTGCAACAAGAATGGGTTCGGATTTGCCCTGTTGTTGGTCCACAATTGGTCGTAACCCACTACAGCCCCTGCTGGCTTTGGTGCGGTTAACAGTTGACGGGTGCAACACTGCTTATGTAAGCTTTCTTTTTATAAAACGGTATTGTCAATTACGGAGGGTGAATTTGAGGAGATTGTGGTTCAGATATTTCCATTGGTGGCCAAACATGGGCGGAACACGTCTTGCAACTGGGCTAAACGATGATTGTGGTGTGTGACTGTGGTGTTTGAATGACCTTCTCCATTTTTGCGGCTGTTGCGTTTTAAGGTTTCCCATTTAGCCTCTTTCGGATATTTGCAACTAGTCAGGTTTTCTGGTTGTCTTTGCAGCCGAGCCCGACATTCTGTATTTCTACAATTAGGGGGCAAATTGGTGGGAGATAGTTTAGGTAGCTTTGATACAGTGGGATTGACATTTGGGTAGTTTAACTAGTTCAATTAGGTCTAATTAGGTCTAATTAGGTCTAGTTAGGTCTAGTTAGGTAGCCTAATTGAGGCTAATTAAAACTTGTAATTAATGACTCCTTTTGAGGTTTCTTCGGTGCTTCCTTGGTGATTCTTGATCAGTTGTTGGTGCTACTTGATCAGGACACCACCATCAGCCAAGAAACGTTTTCTTTCAAAAGGGTCAAATCAGGGGTTTGATTTTCATCGTCCAAATTAGGCGTCAATTCCGTCTTCTCTTGCGTCTACTCACAACTGGCTCGAAATCTTCGTCATCGGACTCTTGTTGTTCAGGTTCTTCCGACTCCGAATCATCTTCAGACACCTCCACTTCGGACTTTTCCTCTCTATTGAGTTCATTCATGATACTTGTCCTGAGTTCTTGGATCTCTTCAATCGAAGATGCTTTCTTCACCGTATCTCTCCATACGTTCACGTATTTTTCGACCTCGTAATTTGCAACTGGAGATACATCTATTGGGTCTTTTGCTTGTAGATCTATGCTGTGTGCAACTGCATAGTCAATGAATATGAACTGATCTCCTCTCATAAACATATCATTATACTTCACATCTCCATGGTATATTCCAGCTTTATGTAATGTTAGTAGTTGTTCGAGTCCTTTTTGGAAATCTTTATTAGTCTTTGGTTGTTTAGTTAATCCTTCCATGACAATTGAAGGTCCACAGGCTATATGCTTAGATTCTTCTTCGTCAGAGCCCATATTCCTTGTAAAGGTATAGAAGCCATCTGCCAAGATCTTCACGGTATTGATCTTGAAATTGCTCTCCTTATTGAAATTTTGAATGCTTTTGTATATCCTTGTTTCATGATTGTAAAGACGGATCATGTTATTCCTAACCACAGGCAAATCTCGTTCGTGATAATGCCCTTGACGAAAGAGTGCATCAAATATCTTCACCACCACCTTTCCACCTTTCAATTTGAGTTGTTTTGCACCTGTTCGAATCACTGTAGAATAATAACTGGGATTGCAATGAATGAAATCAAACTCTTGTGTTTTAAGATAAACATGGTTGTCCACTCCCACTGGTATATCTAACGACTGCAAAAACGCCTTGTGATATTCGAAAGGCTCCTTTTCACACATACTTTCAATGTACTCTCTTTGTATGAATCTTGGCATGTCTCCAAGCACTTCACGTACATAGTTTCTGTAACGGTCTACTCCCATTGTATAGATCTCAGACATAAGTGAAACAAAAGCTGCTCTTGGCAGAAACACTTCCGGTTTCGCCTGATAAGTGTCATTGGATCTAGCCACGTAGAATTTGAATTCCAACCCTATGGGAAGTCTACCTACAATTTTAACGAAAATATACCATATACCATCAGAAACCAATCCCAACACACAATCAGAAATAATCATGTTACATATTAAACGACCATAAGCAGTGGATGTATCTCGCAAATCATTGACATTTATAGGTACCGATGGACTTGTCACAAGTTGAAGCAAATGAGACAATCCATCAATTGAAGGTTGTTCCACTTCCGCAACCAATACATTTCCAAACCCTTCAAATGATACAACTGGTAAACCAGGCTCAATTATAAACTTGGTAGATCCACCATTGACGTCAAAATACCTTTCAATGGTATTTGATAACCTCCTTCTCCGGAATCCCAAATGATTGCAAAAATTAACTAATGGCATGATGAATGCCAATAAAAGACTGTTTTTACACAAAGACTCGGGAATGTCGTCCAAGGTATCAAAGTGCTGTGTATGATAGTATACTAGAGGTTCCAATGCTGACACAAGCATCACATTCGATGGCGCTTTACCAAATGCAAGCTTATCATTGAGTGTTTCAATAAACGTCACCCAATGCCGTCTTATGGCGTCCTCTCCTATGCTTCCTTTGTTTTGCAACTCCCAAGAAGGAAGCGCTTTCGAAAGTCCGTTAGTATTTGTTGCCCCTGACTTGCCGCCAATTGTGCCATCGGTGTTTGTCACAGTGTAAAAATTACACGGTAAGTTTAATATTACATTGATCCAGATATCAGAGTACGGTAGTTTCGAACTTCCATTTGCTAATTCCTCTTGTAGTTTTTCACAGTCGCCAATTGTCCATGTAGACAAGTCTTTAGTCGACACATTCGATATATCAAACAGGGTAAGATCGTTTTGTATTTTCCAAGGCATCAAATGTGTTTAGAGAACGAATTCGCACCCAAAGAGAGAGCATGAATGAGAGATGGCAGCTGGTTGGCACACGACCTTTATTATCTAAAGGTTGTTACACACGTATCAACTGACCAGTTTGGAGTGATGGAGAGAGTATAGAGAGCCACAGAAGATAGTATACGGAGCCACAGAAGAGATGTGTTCGTAAAAGAATGTCTCGCAAACGTAGCTGCAAAAAAAGTGCCCTCGATTACCTGTCTCAATTATGGCTGCAAAAACTAATTCATTCTTCTTGTTATCGGTTGTATTAGTAGCGTTTTTTAGATCACTCTAGTTCAGGTGGAACTCATTGTGGATTGGATATTCTTGTTAGTTCTGGTGTCTGTTCACTAGGGATACATCCTGCATGGTAACGTGAGTATTCTTGAGTCCTGCCACAAAACGTAAAGTCAATGGAACAAAGGGCGATCAGGTTCTATTTTGTACTGGTAGATCTATTCGGAGTAGTGAGACACACATCTATTAGCTGTTGTATGTGTTAACACTACAGGATTCAAAACTCAATTCTTTATTGGAACCAAAGACGATCCTTCAGTATTTTATAGTCCAATGAAATGATGAAAACGTTCCAGTGCTCCGTTAAGTCGTCTCACTCAAACCTTATCAATTATACCTTTGTTGGTACTTATCTTTCACAAAGCCTATGACTCGTTCAGACTAGCGCTGGTGGTGTCAATGTCTTGCCAAGGTGTCAATGTCTTGCCAAGGTGTCAATGTCTTGAATTGTGGAAAGTTTTGGTAATCGATACATAGACCACATATACTTTGGAAATCCAGCAACAAAGAGTCACAAAGAGTCACAAAGAGCCACAAAGAGTTCCATCTCTCTCAAACTGGCCAAGTTTCTATAAGCAAACAACTCAACGTTCTTGGGATAACTCCATAACGTTGGCTTCTGTCTAAACCATGTTGATGAAGATGAATATTTTTCGCACCCATTGTGAATGATTTTGCAGCCATTTCAACTGAGGAAGGCCATGAGTATTGGACAGGAAGAAGATCTGATAGGTCAAAAAGGAGCAGATATACAAGATGGATGTTGTAACAATCTATCACCGTTTTCAGGGTGTAATTATCCAATCAAATGAGACACTTGGGTGCACCTTTCTGAAGTCGATACGTCACAATGAGACTCGTTTCTTTACACGCAAGCATCTTCATTTGATTGGTATACCAGTACAGTCTGTATCAGCACTGCTCATGCCCGTATTGTCCCTCCAACGTACACCACCTCCTTCCTTTGTGCCAATTGCACTCGTTTGGAACCGTTTGACATTGAGTATTCGCATCATATAAACACCACAATCCCACCACAATTTCACCACACTTCCACTACTTTCCTTCAACAACACCGCCAGTTCAACTACTCAATCCCATCACTCCAAGCGCTCATCTAGACCATAAATTTCCCAAACTTACCCCTTGCGGCTGTTACCATTTCTTGACAGGTAGGTCGTGTCGAGGCATCTGTGCGATGTCAAAACATCAAGACATGGACGTTCCTACTTTGCCAGCATCGACGTCGGAGCTTGCTCGACAACTCTTCAAGCTTCACGACGTGAGAGTCCTGTCGTTCTTAGTGCTAAATAAGGCTTTGGAATTGGTAGGAACTGAAGGTGTTGAAGATACGGAGTTTGTTCAATTTATTCAAATTCTTCTTCGTCTGGCTTCATTCAACCACACAAGCATCGATTATAAAGGCCGAAATTGGACGATAATCCCAAAAGATCAGTTTGTGTTCGTATTTGAACTTGTATAGTGCTAGAAGGGACTTGACAGTCTTTCAACTTTTATAAAGCTTTAATAATAGAGACTTATATTTAATTGTACCTATTTGAACGAATTAGTATATTCAGATGACATTTATCCATTACATGAGTGAATCGATTGGCTCCCCAAATTCATATATAACGTTCTGGAGCTTATAAAGATGGGAATTTCTTGTCATCAGCCAAGTCGACTTTCTTAGCTGGCTTATCGCTTCTACCACCTCTTGGGGCAGCATCTCCTCTTGGAGCACCACCTCTGGCGGCACCTCTACCTCTGGCAGCACCTCTGGCACCTCTAGTACCTCTGGAAGCACCTCTTGGAGCACCTCTACCTCTGGTACTTGGTTCTCTGGTGGTTGGTTCATCGAAAGAAGCTTCAACTTGTAAGTATTGCTTTTCCTTTGGAGCCTTGTTTCTGACCTTCTTTTCAACAGAAGCTGGAACGTATTCTTCAATCTTTCTCACAATCTTTTCATCGTTAGAAGCGTCTTGGGCAGCAGCCTTAACAGTCTTCTTTCCGTCTAATGAAGATTGGGTCAATTTCAATTCTTCCAAGTATTCTTGTAAGGATTTCTTTGGAGTGGTTTCAACAACATCTCCAGTTTCGGCTTCTAATTCAGCATCAGCTTCTGCTTCGTATTCGTCTTCCAAAGCAGCTTCACCGTCTTTTTCGTCATTTCTTGGTTTTCTTTGTCCACCCTTTTGTTGTCTGGAATGACGGTCATATGGTCTCTTGTAGTGACCGGATGGGGTAGAGCTTGGACCTGGGGTAGACTTGTTGTCTAATTTGGTCTTCAAAGCACCTTCGTTACCTCCAACTTGCTTCTTTGGTTTAGCTTTAGCTGGATCAGCTTTGGCAGGAGCTTCGTCCTTTTTCTTAGAAGAAGTGTTCTTCTTGACTAATTCTCTTGGTGCTAAAGCTGGTTCTTCATCTTCCACATCGTTACCTAACAAATGGTACAAGTTCTAGAAAATTGTTAGTATTTAAAAAAATGACTTTACTCTGACTATTTTTGGCACAGGTTTCACAACGTTTCCACAAAAACAACATAGACATAATCAATGGTTCACAGCAGCACAATTCCACAACCTCATTTTGTAATTGCCGCCACATGGATTTGTGAAACCCAATTATTGTGTGACCTGTCTCAGTCATGTCACAAATAGTACCCCACATAACTCAGCCGTTTGTGCATCGTTTGAACCCACAAAACAACCACAAGTATCAGTTCCGCTTGCCAGATGCTTCTTGGCCACTTAGTCTCGGTTTCTTCTTAACATACCTTGTTTTCAAAAGACATCTTACTTCTTCTTTAAACGTCGAGTTTGAAAAAAAAAAGTGAAAAATTCAAGTCGCAAACTTGCACACTGAAAAATTTTCCACAAAAAACCTTCGGCGTAAATATCAGTCCGACTTAGAGTATGAAGTTCTCAGTAAATTTCAGCATCACACTATAATCAAATGATAAGTGTATCAACATCTACTGGCTGCAAAAAAAAGACATTAGTATATTTATACAAGCACGACTACTGTTTTACACACATTTCACCAACTCTGACGTAGAAACTTTTGATTGAAGCTCTCAATTCCGACGATAATGTCCGGCTGAATAGCTTGAGGGTAGATGAATACATGGAAGATAAGTTAGCAGTGAAATCTTCATCATCTAATTCATAGAATCCTTGATAGATCTCAATGATCACAGGTTTCCAAGTTGAGATGTTTCTCTGTTGATTTGTTTCATCAAACTCGGAGTATCTTTGGATAATGTCTGTACATAAAGGTATAACCACTTCGATGATCTCCTTTTTATTAGCGTCTGTAGTTTTATCATCGTCACAATACATTCTGAACATGATATTGATGAATACTGCTGACGATGAACTTTCTTGTTTTAGTAAATTAGGGAGTCTTTCGATGACTCCTGCGTTCCATAATCTGACTCGAAGATCGTAATCATCATTGAACTTTTTGGAAAACTTGAAACTAGCATTCAATAGATGTGCAAGTTGGAGTAAGTGCTGGTAAGGAATGTTTTCGTAGAATGTATCGTTATCGAACAATTCGCTTAAAGTTTCGATCATAAGTAATTGCAACACGCATTTAACCACGATACTGGACTTCTCTTGAGATTTCTTCATTCTGTCATTGACTTGCCTTTCTGGGATCACTGTATCTTCTACGATTCCAATAGATCCCGAAGTTTCATCCACACGAGATTCGATTTCATTGTCTTCTTCTTCTTCTTCTCCGTCTTTCAATGGATCTAAATCGAATAACTCTTTGGCTTCTGTCAAATCAAATAATCCTTGGAATGAATCGACACAAATCTTCCATTCACTCTCGTTAAACTTGGGGGAATTTTCGATCAACAACGTGTGTAAACAAGATCTTCCAATTCTGGCAATTGTATCGTTTTCTTGACAGATACAACTGGTCAATAAGTTCAAATAGTCAGGTAATCTACTTCTCAAACTCTCAAAGTAATGACTGAATAAGCTGATCATGTTCCTCAAAGCTTGGATCAAAGTAGTAGAAAGCCATACTGACAAATTATCGTTAGCATCATCGAGATTGGATAATCCCCATTTATTATGCAAAACTCCAAAAATAGGGAATAAAAGTTCTTTACAAACCAAATCCCAGAATTCAGGATCAAAGTTCTCACCATATTCCAAAAGGATGTCGAATAACTTTGTTAAAGCTCTAGACCTAACTTCGAGCTCTTCACCAGTCATTATCACATCGTGGAATCCGAACAAAATAGGGAACCAAAGTTTGATTAACACATCTTTCTTTTCCTCCTTTGGCTTATTCAAGAACTCAACAGCAATTTGATTATTGATCTTGTACAAAACATCAAGAGATAATAAGTTGATTTTTTGAAATCTTCCGTTCTTGCACAATTCTGTAAAGCACTTGATCAAATCTGGGAAAGCATCTTGCGTTTTAACCTCATTCAAATACTTTCTACAGATCCATTCCCCCAATTTGTAGGTTCTTTGCACAATCAGTTCCTTATTTTCACTACCTGTAACTGCTAAAACGTTGAAAATAGCTTTCCATCCACTCTTGATCTTTTCCAGCTTAGCAAGAATCATATTATCAAAACATTCTAAAACCATATCTTTGATTTCTAGTGATTCATTATTGTGAATGATATACTCAAAGGGACTTAAGAATTGTTTCTGGAACTTGAAGTGTGATAATTCTTCAATGTCAAAGAATCTAACAGACAATTGTCTCAAAGAATCAATGGCAAACACCACAACATTGATATTACTGTGACAACCAACGACATTAAACGTTTCCCCCATAGCGGACCACAAATGGGACCATTCAACTCTAATACGAGTCATATTGTAGTAACATATATCCACAATCTTTTGCAATGAAAAGAGTCTTGGATTGGTGCTTTGACCGGATGATTCAATCTCTTCCAAGGCAACAGCAGATAATGCCTTGATGAAGTCAATGATACTTTCTCCATTCAAATTAGCACTGTTGACAAAAACTTTATCAATTGAAGCCCCTAAATCTGAGCTCAGTAAAAGTTCGGCCACTGAGGCTGTCAACTTCTGGTTATGAAACTTGTTCGAAGCTGTTTGAGAAGCTGAAGTTGTATGAGTGAACAGTCTAAAGAACCCACCAGAAACTCTACTATTGGCTTGATCCAACGAATTTCTGTTTACAAGTTTAGCATTAGAAACGTCTGGGATTGTTTCTTGATCAATACCTCTTGCAATCAATTGTAATCTTTCCAATTGGGAAATGGATGTTAAAATTTGTAACCAGCAATTCTTCAAGGAGTTTCCATCTGTTATAGCAATTTCTAACATGATATAAACAGCATCAACGTTCTTTTGTGCCATTTCCTCGTAATTACTCAAGTTTTCAAATTGAACTAAAGCACCGATGAATGACTTTTTAGCATAGTCCAAATCGAACATACAAGCGATTTTGATAGATAGTTTAATACCTTCTAAACAAACCTTGGTGACATCTTCTTCGTTGTATTCCTTAAAAGGAGGAGTCAAACCAGCTAATATTGACATCCAAAGAGTGTCGAAAATAGATTTGACGTGATAAACATGAGAAGCTTGATAGAAAACACCTCCTTGAGAATCATCCCTCTTCTTCTTGCCCAAATCTCTGACCAACTTTTCGGTTTTAGTAGACATTTCTTTAGAAGCATGGAAGTAAGCTTCTCTATTAGCATCTCTTCCACTGAAGATTCCAATGGATTGTGTCTGAGGTAATTGAAGTTCTCCTGCCAATAAAGCTGCATGTTGTTCACTTTGAAGCTTTATTTCATTGTTCAGAATTTCTTCATAGATAGACTCCAAGAAGTCTCTAGGAACATCTTTATTATCGTCAATTCCAGAATTGTTCCTTACAAAATCATCAACAGTCATCCTCTTCTTCACTTGAACAGAGTGCAAATCGGTGTTCAATAAGATAGAAGAATAAGATAAAACATAAGCAGTTTCTGCACTTGACAAGACGGAGGGGTTACCGTTCACGTACCTTTCAGCAAATTTTAACATGAATCGATCAATTTTTTGTGATTCTCCGGGAAGTCTGAATGGTTGCAAAAATGTTCTTAAAGCATCCACAAATGACAAGTCTGTAAAGTCCATCATATCGACAAACGCATGCATTATAGCAATACATTCTTCTTTGCCTTCTCCCAAATAATCACCAATCACTGCTTTGTCTAATCCATCTGTTTCTAACAAGAATTTGGCTATCACTTGAGGATCTTTCGATTCAATGAAGCCATGATCAACAAAGTAATTGATTCCCTTTGAAGCCTTTTGGTTGAATTGTTTAATACCTTCCAAAAATGCTTTTTTACGTTGCTTTAAACTCTCGAATTGAGTAGGATCATCTGCTTCGGTCGAATTATCAACAGTATTGATAAAAGACGCATTTCTGGAATCGCCGTTGCTGAAGGAGTCAGAATTGGCAGTACTCGACCTATTCCTAACCAGGGAGAAATTGCTGAGTGAGTTGTTATTAGTTTTACTCACACCATTGCTAGTACCATTAGCCGGAGAGTTATTGATCCCCTTTTGAGCCCATGTAAACAAAGAACGCAAGAAAGCCACAGAGCAGTTGATAGATGTGATTTTCAAAGCATATTCCAATGGGAAATGATTGTATACATCAGGTTCAGGTGGTCTGGATTGCATTTGACTGCTGATCAAGTTAGAGATCTTGGTGATATCAAATACAGAAACCCCATTTCTTTTGTTATCTCTAAAAGCAACCTTTTGCTGAGCAGTGACCTCAACTCTAGCTAGAGCCATTTTGGTCAAGTAATCAATGATTCTCTCACAGATATTTGGCATTTCGCCATCGCAATCATAATTCAAATAGAACTCGATAATACATCTTGAATCGTTACATAGCCTTTCGACTATCGACAAGAAGTATCTCTTTTGATGAGGAGTTGAAGTTTTCATCTCAGAAACTGGGAAATAGATCTCATCAAGGAAAACAGGAATCTCTCTTTTGAATTCTGAACGAAGATTGGAAATAATCAACCAGAAAATTTCCAATGACAATTCAAATACTGGAGCAATTGGAGAAGCCGAGTTCCTAGATAAAGCCAAACATAAGTATTGTCTTACAGCATTGATAAGACGTGTATCTTCCCCGGAATTTGCAGACAATAATATCACATCACGGCTTAAAAATATATCGATATATCTCTTTAAAATAGTGTGAATAATGTTCAAAGATAACAATTTGGACCTTACAGAATGGCTTCTCATGTCTAAAGTCTCAGTTTCCACATCTTTAACCGATAATTTACACATAGCTCTGAAGATTAAAAATGCGTCTTTAACCACTAGATCCTCATCACTATCGCTTGCCAGGTTAGCTTCATTGACCATTTGATCATCATTCAATCTCTCGAGATTTTCCAATGTCAATCGTTCTTGTACCGGTGTAGGAGGTTCAGAATCTCCCATGTCATCATTACTGAAATTTCCAGGACTTCTAAGATGTAAAGCACTATCGCTCTTTCCTTTTTGTAGGAGGCCAGAGTCTAGCACTCTTTGGAAAACAGCACCAATTACTTGTGTTAAGATACCCTGAGCCACAGCTTGATTCCTAGCACTCAAAGAGAAGATGAATACATTGTAAATCAGTCTCACAGCCTTCAATAAAGAAGCTCCATGACAAGGCATCAATAACACACTATGCATCAATGCACGAACCACCTGTAATTCTACTTCAACATCTGTTCCTTCACCATCGAAACATGCAGCAATGACATCCACTGAGCTATCTGTTAATGTGACTTTATCTGAATCATTATCAAATTGTCCATAATCAAATAATTTAGCGAAAAGATCAATTGCTTTGGACTTCAAATCATTGCTTCCATTTTCACAAACCGTCTTCAACCCATCGAACACAATGAATGGATCTCTCGAGCTAGAATCATTGATTGAATCAAGTGCTTTCTGAACAGCTGTTTTCAAAGTATCATTTTTCTTTGCTTCTTTGGTTTCAAGAATCTGTTCGAATGGTTTCTTGAATATACTGCTGTTTTCAAGGTGTGCTCCCCCAATAGATGCAGTGGATTCTTGACGTGTACGAGTAGATGTAGTTTCTGAATGTGCTGGCTCTTCAATAATAGGCACAGACATATCACCATCAGAATTGGTTGGAATTGGCTCCTCTGCTGCCACAATGGTCTCAGTTGCTCCATCTACAGGCTCAGTTGTTTCATTCTTCGCAGGGGACGCTGGCAAGTCTTTGTCGGTGATAGAAGGCGTGGGGTCTGAAGTTTCATGTTTTTCAGATTCTTCAGTTTGTGCTTCTTCATTTTGTGGCGCTTCCACGGCGGCAAGGTCACTCGGCCCTGGTTCCAGATCAAGTTCTTCGGTGGTTTTGGCTTCAACAGGGCCCATTTGTGGATTATCTTTGGACCCGTTTTTATCTAGATCCAGATGAAACTCCGTCATTATCTATGGAAAACAAAGGATTTAGATTCGTGTAATCAGTAAATTTCGTGTTTGTGTACACAATTGAAACTGTTACAAGTTACAAAAACCTCTGTGTTTGTGAATTGTTTGTGTTAAATTACAATAAAGATTTAACTTGTTGATAGATCACTAAGAAATTTGTTCGCTCCTTTTCACGAACTTAACTTAGTCGGCGGTGATTGGTTCGGACACGACTTTACAGGCTATTGAACACTGATGTAATGTCACAGCGTCGAAAGGTACCAAAAAATGGCTTGGTTAATGGGTCTCAATAAATATTTATCACATATATAAAATCTAATTAACTAATATTCACTTAAAGCAACAGCAGTGGCTTGGAAATCGTCATGAGAGATAGAAACACTCACAGATTTAACACCTGCTTTTGCAGCCGCATCTTTTGCAGCCGAAACTAAGTTGACTTGTGGAGCTCCTTTAGCGTCTCTGACAATTTCAATGTCAATCAAAGCAGCACCAGCACCTTGGGATTTGACACCTAAGGCTTTGAACACAGCTTCCTTAGCAGACCAAGTACCTGTGAAAGAAGCTTGAGGACTAGCACTTTGGAAACAGTATTCTTGTTCCTTTTTAGTGAAGTTTCTTTCGATGAAAGTATCGTTGTCCAAGTTGATAGCAGACAACAATTCAACATCAACACCGACTCCTTTGCTAGAACCATTCAATTTCTCTAAAGCACTGGCAATTTCGTTGGTTGACTTACTAACATAGGTGTTGGATTGGATGGATTTACCATTGAACTTGTATTCGTTCTTTGATTCTTCCACACGAGCCAATGGATCTAAGTAAACAGACTTTTCCAATTCTTCAGCGTAAGGAGGATCGTTCTTTTGAACAAACATAGCGTTTCTGGTAATAGCATTGTGCATGAATCTGTAAGTCTTCTTGTTTCTAGCAGTAACCTTAGCACAGTATTCTTCGTAACTGGCTTGGTCTAAAACAGCAAACAAGTAGTCTGGGTGAATAGCAATAGCTTGAGCACCTTTTTGACCGAAACCGAAAGAAGTGACCGAAACAGCTTTAATGCCAGAAGTTTGGATAGATCTTGATGGGAACAACACGTAATCGAATTCTTCCAAGATCTTATCAACGTTATCAGCATTTCTGTTACCTGGAACAATACCAGTTTGCAAGATTTGTAAGGCACCGTTCAACATCCAAGCACCAGCAGCACCCTTAGGGTGACCAGTTAAGAACTTTTGGAAAACACCGAAAACTGGGTTACCTTCAGTTCTACCCAAATGCTTCATCATAGAATGAACAGTCAAAGTTTCATTCTTATCATTAGCCTTAGTGGAAGTACCGTGGAAAGAAGCAACTCCCAAATCATCGATAGTTAAACCGAAAGTAGCCAAAGCTCCTCTCAATGGGGCGATTCTTGGATCGGCCTTGTAGAATTCGTTACCCCATTGTCTCTTAGCATCAGAGATTTGACGGGCGGCTTCTCTAGTAACTTCTTCAGTCCTTTCAGCCAAGTAATCACTGATAGAGAATTCGGCACCGTAATCTTCCTTGGCCAATTCAGCTTCTTCGTGCAAGTACTCGAATTCACTTTCTCTCCAAGATTCAATTTGAGCTAATCTGTTCTTCAATTGTCTAGCTCTGTATTTGATGTTCAACTTAGAAGATGGGTATTTCAAGTCACCGTGATGTTCTCTAGCAGTGGTCAAAATACCTTTACCTGGAGCAGGAACAGATTTACCAATCTTATCAGAAGCAGTGGCAGTCAAAGCCAAAATACCGTAGATTGGAACACCCATCTTGATAGCCAAATCGGCACTCATAATAATTTGAGTACCAGAACCTTGAGATTCCATGAAACCAGATCTAGTAGTAGTGGTTGGTCTGGACATTTCACTTGGAGTTCTACCATGTTCAAATTCTTCTAAAGAGTTAGAAGTAGCATTCATGTTACCGAATTCATGAGAACTTTCTTCTTGGAAGTCATCTAAACCACCAACAACACAAATCTTAGCTTTCTTGGATAAGATAGTTTCCATACCCAATTCAACAGATTCAATAGCAGTGGCACAAGCACCAACTGGAGTTCTAATTGGACCTGAAGAAGATAACAACAACATATTAATCCAAGCAGGCATAGTGTTGATGAAAGATTCTTGTAAGATATCCATTTGAACAGGTTTATCTTCGTATCTGTCTTTGAACATACCTTTCAAAGCAGAAATACCACCCATACCGGAACCGATACAGTTACCAAGTTCAGAAAGATGGACATACTTGTAGAATTCGTAAGGATCGGTAACACCAGAACATAACAAAGCTTCAACGGTAGCAACCAAAGCGTACAAGGTAACAGGATCAACTTGAGAAATGATATCTTCATCAATACCATAAGTTTTAGCATCCCAACCAGTTGGAATTTGACCAGCAACAAGACGATCGAATTTCAAAGCTTTTGGAATGTATAAGGTAGCACCAGCTAAGATTCTAATAGAATATTCACCTGATTCTTCATCTTCAAAGATTTCACACTTATCACCGTGTTGAAGTTTATATTGTTCAGCAACATCTTTAGAAGCTTCAAAGGATTCTAAATCGTGTTGAACAACGATTTCTTGAATGAACTTCTTCTTATTTGGATCATAACCACCAAACAATTCAGGTTCAACCAATCTAATACCAGAATGGTCCAAGATATGTTCTTCATACTTAGACTTAATTTCATGGTCTTCAACTGGAGCTTGAGTCTTAGCATCAACCCATCCAGCATATGGTTTACCCTTCAATTTACCATTGTGGTATTTGATCAAACCCATAATCCAAGCCATTTCAATAGCACCTTCGAGAGAGAATTCTCCAAAAGCTTCCATTTCCCATCTGGTTCTGGAGTTACCCCATGGACCAACTTCAGAGAAACCAGTGACAACAATGACACTTTCTAAGTCTAACATACCTTCCAAATCTGGTGCAATTTCTTTCAATTCCTTGTAAGATTTCATACCTGGGAAGTCAAACTTCATGTTAGATCTTGGTTTAACCTCGACCTTCTTGTAGCTGTTATCGACTTGTTCACCATTGACAACCTTTTGTTCAATACTAGAATCGATAGAAACAGCTCTCTTAACATCGGCATGTTCCAACAAATCAGCTCTCAATTTACTAGTGACTTCCTTCAAGTTTTTGACGAATTGGAAACCACCGTTCAAGTCAGCCAACACTGGCTCTTCTTGACAAAGTTGGGTGATTTCTGGAGTCAACAAACCTAAAATGTTAAAAGCCATTTCCTTTTGACTAAAAGTTCTAACACCTAATCTTTCGAAACCTTCAGCAATGATGTTGTTAGCACTCATTAAACCAGTACCTCTGGTCCAACCAATAATGACACCACAAATAGTCAACTTAGTACCCCAATCTTCGGAAGACCATCTGTTGAACAAAGTTTCCAAAGAGATCTTAGATTCAGAGTATAACCCATCGAAACCGAAAGTACCATGATTTGGAGATAATGGCAAGATAACTTGAGCAGGTCTAGTATCAGTCAATTTTCTAGTCTTGACATTACCTAATAATCTCAACAAGTTAGTCAACATGATTCTATGAGCCAATTCAGACTTAGAGTCAATGTTATCTAAACCATTACCATTTTCAGGAATAGCAGCAAATGGAATAATAACATCCAAATCCCATCCAAGACCACCTTGTTTAGGATCATTGTAGATGTAATCAACCAAAGCTTTGACATCTTGGGTAGAACCTTGATTGAATGGAACAACAGTCAAAGTAGAACCAGCAGCACCATATCTAGAGTACATGGTTTGGTAGTATTCAGTAGTCTTCTTAGAGAATCTAGAAGTGGTAACAATGACCTTAGCACCACCGCTGATCAAACCTTGCAAGACTTCAGCACCAATGGATCCAGCACCTGCACCAGTAACCAAAACTTGTTTATCTTTGAAACTCAAACCATTAACGGAGAAAGATTCCAAACCATCCAAATAAACAGAAGACATCTTGTGATCGTATTCCCAACCATCGTGAGTCTTCTTCTGAATATGAAGGAAAGGAATGGTTTCTGGTGGAATAGTGGAAGAAACCGGCTGCAAAATAGATGTTTTATCAGGTAAAGAGGCAATTTCATCATCTTCAGAAGTAGGAGTAGATTCTTCTTCAGTTGGAGTAGTAGTTCCAGTAGAAGCAATAGCCTTATGATCGATTTCAGCAGAAGTATCAATGTAATCAATCAATTGATCATACAAAGTTTGGAAATCAATCTTTGTGTTCTTAGACAAGTTTTGTTGTTTAATAATTGTCTTGTAAACTCTAGCCAAATCTTCCTTAACAGTTGGTTTAGGTTTTTGTCTGGTAATTTCACCACCTTGAGCCATTTCATAGACATATTGTTCAAACTTTCTAACAGAAGACTTTTCAACTTCAGCATAGTGAATTCTACCGTCTTTATCAATAGTGGTTTCTGGTTTGGTCATCTTACTGACATCTTTATAAGCAGGATCAACATCCAATACTTGCTTACAGTTGTCAATCAATTGTTGACCTAATTTCTTAGCCAATTGGTAAGTTTCACCCTTGTATTCAGGAGTGTGGTCAATATGGTATTGCATAAACTTGATCAAAGTTGGATTGGATCTGTTCATGATTTGAATACATTGATTGATGGTTTCTCTATCAATAGAAGTCAATTTACCGAAAATAATATCAAAGTACATCGATAAAACATCTTGTCTAGCCCAATTCCAATAAGAATCATAAGTTCTTGATTTCAAAGGAGAGAAAATTGGTTTAATTCCCTTAGCATAGAATTCACCATGTTCAGCTTCCCATAAGTCCAATTCCTTTTGTAACACAACGGAAACTTCCTTTTCCTTGATAAAAGACTTAGCACCTTTGTTTAAGTCGACTTTCAAGTACCTAGCCAAGGTTTCTAATTGTTGTCTGGCCAAGTTCTTGTTTTCGGCAGTAAGAGCGTCTAAAGCAGCACTATCAATGACAGCACCACCAGCACCTGCACCTGCACCACCAGCATCAGCACCAGAACTCAAAGAAATTCCAGTCATAGCTGCGTGTTTTTGGGCCATGGAGTCTAAGAATTGCTTAGCATCATTTTCATTACCTAATCTGTTAGCTGGTTCATTAACCAAAGCCAATAACAACACAGAGTCTTGTCTACCAGGACCAAAACCGTATCTGGTGTCTAAGTATTTCTTAGCAGAAGTAACAGAAAATCCACCAGGCATCTTAGAAGACATTAACCTTCCAATCAAACCAGTAGAAGTTTTACCCAATTGACCATTGAAAGTGTCTTGGAATTGTTCTGCCAATTCTTCTAAAGGAGTATCTTCAGGTTTTTCAGGAGTAGAACCGAATTCTTTACCTAAATCACCTAAAATTTCATTTTGAACAGTAGATTTACCATTGACCAAATCCTTGATAGCTTTGGTCATTGGAATAGATTCCAATGGTTTCTTCAATTTATGAGCAACTAACACATGTAATAACAAAGAAGCAGTAGCTGGTTCATCGGCCACAGCAGCCACTGGTCCAGAAGGAGCAGCAGCAACAGCAACTGGAGCGGCAACAACAGCGGCAGCTGGTTCTGGAGCAGCTGCAGCAACTGCAGCAGGAGCGGCAGCGGCAGCAGGTTCAGAACTGTTTCCACCGTTCAATGTCTTGGTAATACTTGTCTTTTGAGCGTCTAAATCAGCAGGGTCTGGTGTATAGTAAATCTGATTAGCATCCTTGGAGTAACACAAAACCTGACGTTGTAAGGACAACGCAGCGTCAAAAGATTCATACTTGGCCTTGATGGTTCTAGAGGCCATACCAGCCAAAGTTGGTGAAGGACCGATTTCAACAACTCTTTCAGTCTTGTTCTCTTTCAAGAAGACATCTTGAGTTTCAATCCACCTGACTGGGGAAGCGAATTGGTAAGCCAACAATTCTGTAAGAAGAGTGTGCGAAAGCTCTTGTTCGATCTCTGGACGCATGAGTTGTTTTGGTTGCAAAAAAAACTGGCGTTGATGTTGTCTTTATAGATAAATTTTTGGATAAAGAAATTTTGGGTTGTTGCAAAATTGGGCTTTTGGCTTCCTGCATATTACCCGATGATTTGGGTAAAATGTCGTGCCGTCTGGTTCTTGAATGAAATGTCGCAATGTCGCGCGTACCCATCTACCATCTCAACAGTCTAAAAATTTTTCAGTCTTTTACTCTAGTGTTTCTTTGTGATTGAAAGTAAGAATGGAAAGGTGTCACAAAGAGCTGTGCCGTGGTGCATGACTGTGAATCATATGCTCGGTTCGTGGTCATGGACTATGTATTGTTTTCTGTGGCCACTTTTATTAACCAAAGCGTTTTTGGTGTCTATTTGTGTTCATTCGATGATCTATGTGTTCATTTTATGATCTATGTGTTCATTTTATGACTCATATTGACGTTTTCAATCACAAAAACTCACATGAGTCATTGACTACCAAGACGTACGCCTTCTCGTTTGCCCTGATTATATTCGTTTATTTTCAGTCTAAAGTGGTTAAAGAGAACACTACGTTGTTGGGATAGAAACGATCAATTCCACCCTGGTGCAGTGTTCTTGGTTTCCTTGAACGTGGTACTTTACCGGGACTATAATTACTGATCCACATGCTGTAGAGTTGAGTGTAAATAGTTGTCAGGGAAATGACTCATACCTGACTCACACTTTATCCACTCACACTTTACTCACTATAAAAACACCTCTACACCTCTTGAATCCACTATCACCAATGAAGTTGGCCGAAGCTTTGAGAGTCAGAAGCGACTACACCCGTCGTATTCAACAATTGAAAGTCAGAATAAAGGAAAATTCTAAGGTGCAAGAAGGAGATGAACCAGCTGAGGATCCTTATGAGTTGGTTAAAGAATTGGAACAAGTAGACTTCAAACTCAGTAAGATGATAGTCCAAATCAACTTGATCAACGGGTTTGCAACCTTGGACATCCCTACCTTCTTGCAAAATGAAGCATTCAATGATCACAAATATATACGAGAAAGGAAATTTGAAGATTATTTGCAGCCACTAGAACCAAGACCATTAAAAAAGACCATTTGTGAAGCATTGAGTGAAAGAGACTCTTTAAGGCGAAGAATCGAAATGTTGCAATTTGCCATCAGTGCTTCCAGTACAGCATCTACCTTTAACTATTCCAAATCAGAAATCAAAATTGTAAGTACTGTGGACCAGACAGTCTTACAGAAGAAAATGGACAAACTTAGTGAGTGTTTGAGAGTGTTGGATATCATCATACAGGAAGCGAACTGGAAGTATGAATACGAAGAAATGTTGGACAAATGTGCTGCTGAACAACAGAGACGAGAAAAGGTAAGAAGGTTCTATTTCTTTTAATGGTTTTACTATGGATTTACTTCTTTTAAATGATAATTAACAAACATTGGTGTACGACCTATTACGAATGATAAGAAGATTATTTCCCCCCCTTGTCTAATCGACAAATCAATCTGCATTTGATTCAAAGTTTTTGTGCAAAGATTAGGCTTTGCTTCCCTGTTTACATATTCCAGTCCTAAGGCTTACCAATTACTTCGTTACATCAGAACAACTCATATCTTATCACCATCAATAGTACATACGTATAGGTCGGAGGGTTGGATTCAGGTACAAGTTTGAACGGTCGGCGGAAGTACGCTTTCCCGAACCAATTATCTTTATTTATTACATATCACACATTTTAATTCACTAGTTGAATTAGTTGTTTTTGTCTCTCTGTCTGTATTTCTAGTTGAATTAGTTTCCTGACTTCCGTCTCTCTATCTCCTGTCTTGTCTCTATTTCTAGTTGAATTAGTTGTCTGTTACTGACTTCCGTCTCTCCTCTACTCCAGTCTCTCCTCTACTCCAGTCTCTCCTCTACTCCAGTCTCTCCTCTACTCCAGTCTCTTTCCTCTACAATACGAATTCTCGATCCAGTTATCGAATATAGGATACCCCAACTCGTCTTCTGCCCCAGACCAGTTCAAAAAGAATGCTTGTAAGCTAGGAAATCGGTCACATTTCCCTGTATAGGCGATTTTTGATTCCATTGTACCAGAAAGATCAAATTCAAAAAGGTTTCCATGCTTGATTGGATGATCATCTCCTAGTTTACAGTTTGAAAGCCTGAGTCGTTTGTTTCTTGCACCATTCAAAGATGTTAAATTTGTACATCCATCAGATGACACCTTTGCAATATCGTAATGCAACGTAACAAACCGAATATCATTGTATGAGATATTAAGATGCTTTAATGATGGTGGTACATTGAGCGAAAACGTTGGGTTGATGTAATTATGTGACACATTCAACCTTGTCAAATTACAGTGGATAAACCCGTTCATATCCACAGTTGTGAGCTTATTGTAGCTGACATTTAAGTCTTGTAGATTCTCTGGGAAACTTATTCCAGATAAAGACCTCAAATTATTGTTGCCAAAGTTCAAATACTTGCAGTAATTGAAATCCACATTCTTAATGGTGGAGATTTTGCATCCATAAAAGCTGATTTCATTTGTATTGGAAGGGAACGTAATATCAGTTAATTCCCTGATTCTATTATCGTCAAAGTTGATCACTTGTATTCCTTGCCTGAACTTGAAATTTCCAACATGACTTATATCGTTGTTGTTCAAATAAACGGCAAA
Source organism: Yamadazyma dushanensis (assembly GCA_030571835.1). NCBI lineage: Eukaryota > Fungi > Ascomycota > Pichiomycetes > Serinales > Debaryomycetaceae > Yamadazyma > Yamadazyma dushanensis. The sequence continues at coordinate 304,676 of JAJLYZ010000009.1, read as the reverse complement.
TAAGTTCAATTTCTGTCCCTTTATATTGTGATCAAAATTGATACTGGAACTGATATAATTCTCTGTTAAATGAAGAATCGCCAATGAAGGAGGGAAACAGTGTCTTTTGATGGCCTTGATTCTATTGGACCCCAACCCAAGACTAGCCAAACTACCAGGAAATTCAAAATTATCAACAGACTCGATAGAATTCACTTCTAATGCCAAAGTATTTAAACAATCTGGTAATATTAGTTTATGAATACTTTCGAGTCCGGTATTCTTCAACTCTAGTCTCTGTAAATGTCTTGGAAACTCAATGGATTCGATTTTCGACCAGTCTATTGGGTTATGTGACAAGTATAGTTCTATCAAATTAGGAGGAAATTCAAATTGCAAAGAAGTCATACTGCAATTAGATAAGTTCAACTTGGTAAGCAGTATAGGAAATGGCATGTGTACAAGGTCAATAGATTGGGCCACTTCCAAGTGTCGTAACCCATTTGGAAGCGAAGATTCACTCAAATCAAATGACTTGAAGAATTTGAACCCTTCAAACAACTTCATTTTTTGATTCAACAACTTGGTTAAAAGTGCTCTATAATGGTCATTGATAGTGAACAAGTTCTCTATATGTAACGAACACAAAGTATCGATGTTATGAGCCACTAATTCGTAAATAAATTGCCCATTGGTGTGATCTCTAATAGATGTAAGACACAACCTCTCAATTTTATTAGGATATGCATAGTTCAAAGACGACGGATCTATGATTGTATGACTCAACAGAAGCGTTTTAAGATTCCCCGGAAGATTCTTGGCCACAGTCACTGGTTTACTATTAATTCCACCATAAGTATGAGGTGAAATGTTCATATTACAAATCTTATTATCATTGCCGATCTCGTGATGGTTGGTGAAGTGACTGTTAATGATCCATAAATTCGTCAAATTGGGATACATTCTGGCTTGGAATTCACAGTCTTTGTTGTTACTGTAATTTGTCACCAAGAATCCATTAACCAAATGATTCATCTTCAGTTCGTGAAGTCGACTCACCATGACATTGAACGTAATGATCTCCAATAAGTCGGGGTCTATCTCCAACTCCAAATTGAGTCTAAATCCCGTTTCAGGCCCTATGTTCTTCACCAACGCCAAAAACTCATCAAAGTCCAGTAATTCCCATATGTAATAGCTTATGGTCAATAGATTCGAAAGCACATTGCCTTGTTTGGTATTGAACTGTATCAATGTCAACACATCTTCCTTGTTCTGCAACAAACTCATCTCCTTCTTGGATATGTATGAATCTGTGAGTAAATACATCACCAAATAAGTGTATTTAGTTATCCGATTAGTGTACACCAAATTAAGCTTCGAAAGTCGATTTGCAATACATGAACGTAGACAGGAGTCTTGTTCGGTGTAGGACAACCTGTGTATAAGCCAAAGAGCCCCATCGATGTCTACTTGTGCAAGAATGATATCCAATACCAATTCGGGAAATTGTGATAGTAGAGGAATATCCATTTGCGGCTCAAACTTCTCCTAAACGGGACTATTGTTTTTGCACCCAGTGTATCTGTGGCAGATATGCTGTTTGTTTGTGTTTGTTTGCACGAGATGTTTCACCGTGTGGTTGTAGTAGGAGATCCCTTCAATTACTTCGATCACGGCTTTTTCTTACAACCGTTTTCTCGGACCGCATACCGATGAGCGATGAGATAGGGACATCTGCACGAAACCATTTTAAATGTTGCTTTTCCAACACCATATTCGACCATCATACTCCACACATGTCCTAATACCTTTCCAGCCCCTGTCTCCCTTTGTCCCTAAGCTCTAACCGCCCCAACCATCGATTTCGGTTGATGCACGCTCGGTTAAACATAGTGGTGACTCGTGACTCATGACTCGTGACTCGTGACCCGCGTGCCTGCATACACCCAGTTCTCCTGCAGCGTCACAGAACCCCCAAACTCCTGTTCCCCCCAGGCCCCTTCGGTTCCGTATTCCTGCGCACAACCTAAAACATTTTCCTGCACTTTCTCCCCTTAATCTTATCAAATTGCCCAAAATACTCAAAATAATCCTACACGCATTTTTATCCGTTATTTTGTTTTGTATCAAACTTGTCCAATTCACTTGTGTTCAGCTTCTTTGTAGTTACATTCGTGCTGTTACTTCTCGTGTACATTTAGACGACCTTGCTGTGTCGGTGTTCCCTTCCTGTGCTGCTTTTATCAATGACCACTCCTCGCTACAACAACTTTAGCAAAATCAATAAAGTCCAAAGCCCTGTTAAAAGAGGGTATAGGCTTGGCTCGACTGGCGCTACTTGGAAAAAGATCAAGCAGGTCACAAACATATCAACTGATGACAGGCCGGAAAAAGTCGAAGGTGACGAAGTAATTGAAGAAGTGGATGATGCTGGCAACATCGTGGATTTTGGACCCCTTGGTGAGGTGCTTATTGTGGACCCTATTTCGAACTTGTTGGAGGTCTGGTACTGGGTACCACCTGAGTTTGAAGGAAACGTGAAAACAAAGGATTTCAGTGGTGATACTTTGTATTTTTACAACCAGATAGATATTTCTAGAGTGACTCATAGTTACTCTGACGGAAGAATTGGTACTTCTAGAGTACACAGTATTCACAGAGTAGCGGGAAGCATTACATCTGGTTATAAGTTTGTGTTTGTGTACGAAGATCTTGAGGAATGTGCTTTCTACTTACAAGTGCACCAGGTGGTCATCAATACCGCACAGTCTAGACGCCTTCAAACGCTTACTTTACCGAAGACATCTGAAGATAAAGTCATTGGCAACTTGAAAGTGAAGGTTAATGCTCACACTATTGTTGTTGGTACAGACTTGGGGTTCTTGCATGTTTTCCGATACAGTTCTTCTTCCAAGACGTTTATTGCAGCCAACTTCGATAACAGATTGAAAAATTTGAAAAAGAGTACATGTGTACCGATTTTACGGGATCATAAACTCTTAGATAAAGTGGGAGATGATGACATTTTGTTCAAAACCAGCTGTTCAAATCAGAAACCTATTTTTGACTTGAACAATAACTGGTTAGTTTATTCCCCCAGCAAAGAAGAGTATAACCAGTTCAAAATCAGCAGATCACAATTCACACCTGTAAAACTTCCTAGTTCTAAACCTACTTTGAACAAGGTATTGGAAAGTTTGTCAAATAATGCTTTAGATTCCCTTTTCAAGCTTTCCAAGTTCTCCCATAAAAAGATACAAGATTACTTAAAAAACAAAAACACAAAGATAGATTTGAACACCCTTAAGAATTCTTTGAACAAACTCATGAACCAAACTTACAACACTATCTCCGATACAATCGATGCAGTCAGTGATAATCAAATTATCAAGATCGTGGACTTGACTAACGACAAGGTTTTAACAGTTTTTAGATCTCCAGATGGTGTTTCTAATGTTTCCTTCAATCCTTACGATCTCCAATTGGTGACTTCGACTTACAGGGGTGACAATTTTTTCATATGGGATCTTATTAAGTTACCAGAAGAAATCTCGTTAATGGGTAAATTTGTTAGAGGTAAAACTTCAGGAATAATCGACGATATATTCTGGTTCATTAACAACAATGAAGCTGAAGAAGGTGTTAATCCTGTGCTTAAAGGAACTAATTCGGGTTTTGGTTGTATCAATAGTAAATCAGGTACCATCCATTGGTACAATATCAACTACTTATTGTCTAATTTGAACAACAATTACCCAACTTTCTTGGGCAAAGAGTTCCCAATAAATTTTCAACCGCCTTCAAAACACGAGTTCCTTGATAGTTGGTTGTTGAGTACAGACTCCAATTCAAAGAAATTTACCAAGCTTGCAAAATTGCCTAATTTGAGTAATTTGCTGCCAAATAGTCTTCACCAATTGAACCAATTGGCAGTTCTCGACAAATCAAATAACCTCAGACTCATCAACCCTTTGAATGGATCCCATCACTTGAGTTTCGAGTTACCTTCACAAGGAACTAATCCAAATTTAATACCCAAAGAACCTATGGTGTTTGGATCTTTAGAATCTAAGGCAAAATCATTGACTCCTTTGTCACAAATCGAAATAGAAACTAGTAAACCTTTCATGAATTTGGTCAATTTCAAAAACATACAGATTTCGAACTACGAGTTCCAAGTTAAAGATCCCGTTGATGAAACTGAAGAAGAAGATAAGACTATTCCTGAGTTTGATACTTTCTTGCGTCAATACACAGAATTATCGGATCATTTACCTTCGAAGTCGATCAAAGTGGATTACAGCTACTTGCCTCCACCCAATTATGTTGAAGATTTGATTGAAGACCTAAGTATTGAATAATCCTAGATAGTAATGTTTAACGAATATATAAAAAAGTTGCAAAAAAGAACAGCTAGCGCCGCCCGGTTTCGATCCGGGGACATCAGGGTTATGAGCCCTGCGCGCTTCCACTGCGCCACGGCGCTGTCTGAGAGATGAATTTGGTACTTTCTATATATAATTGGTCGAATTTTCGCCGAGTTCAGGATACTTTAAAGACCTATGTAACAGGGCAAGAAGGTGTTTAAGCAGAACAGTATCTGTAGTTGTCAGAATTGGAGCTGGAAGATACAAGTTCCGTCGTTAAAGAAAATTTGAACAGCTTGAAAAACAAACAATTATTTTGTGATTATCGCTTAATGTGAAATCCACAAAATAACTTCAGAAGAATCCCAAATTTGATGTTACAAAAGATCTAAGACTCTTGCCAACCCAACAAGTTGGAACATTCTTATTCCTTTCATCTCCACCCATTTATAAAATTTGAGCAACATTCAAATGGTTGCAAAAAGAGCGTACGTAAATCGTAATTCATTAAATATTTAAAGAGTAGTAGTTATATATCCCTCTTTCACAGTACAAACCAGGCCAAATAGCCTCAGTATCATAGTGGTTCAAATACTGCTTGTGCCTACAGTTTTCTATGTTTTCAAATCCAATAGAGCAGTTGATCTTTCTACCAACATACTTCAAGAACTTAGGCTTTTCAACCTTTGAGTTCTTCTTTTCTCCAGTTTTCAAATCATAATATGTCAAGTTCAAATCCAAGAGCTTTCCATATTGCAAGATCTGCATATACTCAACAGAATCATTCTCGAGCTTATACACCCAAGCTCTTCTTCCGTTATTATCGTAGTATCTCCAGATTAAGAGCTCGTCGTTGGAATAAGTCTTGAGAAACTGACCATTGTTGGGAGTCAAATCTTGCAATATTTTGGCATCGAATTCAATGGATTTCAAATTACTGGTTTGGATAATGGTGATAATTTGGGACTTGTTCAACTTGCAACCACTAAGGTCGATATTGAGCAAGTTGGAGTTATGGATAAATGATAAAATGCAATCGAAATCAATGGCAGAATAACCAATTGATAACGTCACCAAGTTCTTGAATTTATAATTGATCAAATTCAAGATTCTCTCGGTCAAGGGCATACCTTTAAGATTAAGGTATTGTAAGTTATAAGCATTCAAATGGTTCAAAGTGAAGAACAAGTAGTTAGAATCCAAAGGACTTACTACATTGGAATCAATAGACAAATTCAACCATTGAAGCTGATGGTCATTGACTGCAGGATGGTTAACCAAAAAATTGATCAAGTCTCTTGTAGTCAACTTGGAACACTTGGATAACGACAAGTGAGTAATATTACAAGTCTTAGGCAAGTATTCCAACAAAACAGTAGATGTAATAGACGTATGAGTCAAATCCAATCTTCTTAAACTGATCATGTTTGGAAGGATCTTCTTGAGGATATCAATGGATAAATTGGAACAGTCATGAAGAGACAACTTAAATAACTTTCTCAAAGGCTTTTCAATGACCAAATCATTAAAGGCAGTGAAAAAGTCACTTGAAGAAGCTCCACAAAAGTCCAAACTCTGTAAATTATGCAAGTTGTTGAATAAATGATACAAGACACTTGAGTTCAAGTCATCTTGGATACTTTCACTAGCCAAAAATTCTATCAAATTTGGAGTTTTTATCAAACAATCTAAAATGGTCTTAGACGTAACCATTTGAATTTCCTGATTCATTTTACCAGTTCTTCCCAACCCAATAGATGTAAAAGTTTCAAAGTCAATGAACTGAACAAAATTACCCAAATTAGGGTCATTATTCAAATTGGTCAAAAACTTATGGAAAGAATGGGGTCGATTGAAATTTGCATACTTGTAAAGATATTTCAAGCTAAGCAAATTAAACGTCTTGGAAATAAGCCGTATTTTTATGAATTTATCAAGCAACTTGTTTATAGAATCAAACTCGTCAGTATCATAATATACGAGTTCGATGATATGCATCAAGATCTCCAACGGTAAATCATTTATACTATTGTAACTAGAAGTAGGCGATACATCCGCAGGAAACTTATAGTTATAAGACTCGATGGAAGTGATGGGAGACAAAAGAATGGGACTTTCCACGCTATTTGATATGGCAAGAGTGTTGCCATCCTCGTCTCTGTATGAGTCAGCAGACTGCTGGGGCAGAAGTAATATATCATCTATGTTCTGGGGAAAATCATTGATAGACGATGAGTAACGAGCAGAAAACTCACCGCTAGAGCGGCTGGAAGTAGCACCGGGGTCAGATCTGTCTGTGACGGACGAGATGAAACGCTTGAACATCAACAGTCACTATATAAGAAACACAGAGAGATCAAGTATAAAATTTGCGATGACTGATGATTAAAAAAACCTGTTGTATTTATGAGATTTTGTCCCGGTGAAACCTTCCATTTTTGGCTGCGATGTCTCCACAGCGACTCGCCACAGCAGAACACAAAAACACCATTAACTTCGTCCACAGAGCCCAAAAAGAACCACAAACAGCGGCAAAAGAACCACAAGCACAATATGAACATATCTTCTCTGTACAATTTTTTGCCTAAGTCACTCCTTGTCTCTCTTTCTTTCTGTTTTCCTCTCTCTTCTTAGGTCCCAGTTCTCGCCGATCTCGGACGTTTTGATCGGACATTTTGTATGGGACATTTTTGCAGTCGATGAATGGCTATAAAATGCCACTTATGTTTGGTGGGGAACGGAATTCGACGAATGTTTTGACGAGTATTGCAACCGTTTATCTGGTGCAACTGTTGTACCGCCATTGGTTACTGATAACTTCTTGTGGAAATCGGCATCCCGGTTCAGGCATACTACACCCTAACACCAGATGTAACCCGCAAATTCGATCCCATACCCTTTCCAACTGTAGTAGTGTCAGTTTTACGAGCCGCCGCTCTATTTGGTTGTTGTTTCCATCAGTTCCATCCCCCACATTTCAAATCACTGTTCATCTAGTTTGGATAAATATGGTAGACGCACGACAAACACACCCACGTCAAAATTGGCATATGCGGAGGCTTTAAAACCCAAACCATGTCTCATCACTCTTCTGTTCCAACAACGCCTTCTGGCATGAACGATGACGCCTTTGAGTTTGAGAGACTCGAATCCACCTTACCATCTGCTTTCAAGAGATCGTCATCCTCTTTAGTTGATCTTCTTCAAGCCAATGAGTCATCGCTCCCATCTTCAAGAGTTCCCAGAGAACAAGTGAAAAGTCATTTATTACGGAAACTTTCAGTAAGTGAAAATGGTAGGGAGTCTTCACCTGTCCCAATGCCTAAGCCTTCGTTCGATAAGGACATTTTCAAGCCTGCTATGAACTCCGAACAATCTGCTACTGGGGTTATTTGGACTACCAATGCTGCTACTGAGTATGGTTTTGGACAGTCAGAAGAAGAGGATAAAAATTGGGCTAATTTGGGCCAAGGTGCGCCTGAACATGGAGATACGGTGCCTGGGTCGTTCCTTAGACCAAAATCCATTCCAATTGCTGATAGATCAAGAGAATATGCTCCTACTGCTGGCGTTAAAGAATTGAGAGAAGCGGTTGCTAATTATTATAATGAGACTTACAGATCCACTAAACAATCGAAGTACACTTGGAAAAATGTATGTATTGTACCTGGGGGTCGTGCTGGGCTCACTAGAATTGCTTCTATCATTAAGGATTGTTACTTGTCGTTCTTCTTACCTGATTACACTGCTTATGCCGAGATGTTGTCTTTATTCAAGAATTTCAGTCCTATTCCAGTGCCATTGAACGAACAGGACAATTATACGTTCCATTTGAATCTTGTGAAAAACGAATTGAATAGAGGTGTTAGTGCCTTATTGACTTCAAACCCACGAAACCCCACCGGTAAGTGTTTAACCAAACACCAATTACATCAATTGCATAAATTATGCCGGGAAAAGTGTTTATTGATCATGGATGAGTTCTATTCTCATTACTACTATGACGACGGGTGTACAGGTTCATCTATTAGTTCAGCTGAGTTCGTGGATGATGTGAATCAGGACCCAGTATTGATACTTAATGGATTGACTAAAGCGTTCAGATTACCTGGCTGGAGAGTGTGTTGGGTTCTTGGACCTGAAGAGTATATCAATAGTCTCAGTTCTGCAGGTTCTTTCCTTGATGGAGGTTCTAATAGTCCTTTGCAGTACGCAGCCATTGATTTCTTAGAGCCTTTGAAGGTCAAACAAGAAATGAAGGCCTTACAGATGCACTTCAAGATGAAGAGAGACTATATCATTGCAAGATTGAATAGAATGGGCTTCGACATTAATGAAGCCAATACTCCAAATTCCACCTTCTATTTATGGTTGAACTTGTCACATCTTCCACACAAATTATCTAATTGTTTAGGGTTCTTTCATGAATGCTTACATGAGAAAGTCATTGTTGTACCAGGATTCTTCTTTTTGATCAACCCTCAGAATTTATCACACTTAGAAGATGTTATTTGGTACAATTTCGTCAGGATCAGTTACGGACCAGAACTCGTCCAATTAGAGAAAGGAATGGACGGAATTGAAAGAATCTTAAAACGATTCAACTGCTTGCCATATGAGGTTTGAAACCAGTAAAGCCGTTTTACCACAAACAGTTTTTCAAAACCACAAACACAAAACCACGAACAGTTGTTCAAACCACAGACAGTTACTTCTATATGAGTGTTAGTTATATACGATTTTAAACGTATTTCCACCAAATGATCTCTTTCTCCATCGATCTTCTCCAGATTTTTGTTTCTCAATTTTCAATCAGTAATTAAATATGGTACCACGGGTTCTAACGAAGTTGTTTTCCGTCAACTTTCAAGTAACGCTTTCATTGCCGACGGTGTTCATAACGTTTGTTGCTGTGATTGTTTCTGTGTTTTTCTTTGTTAGGTATCGGTATCTAACTCGATACTCCAATGATCCAAATTCGCAAATAAAGAGTAGTGATGTCAAGAAAGAAGAGATTGTGGATTCTATAAATAAGAAGAAGAGAAAGAATCTCAATGGTAACACCAACTACTTGGACGAATTTCTAAGCGCCATCAAGATTTTCGGATACTTAGAAAGACCGGTGTTTCATGAGCTAACTAAGAATATGACTACTCAGAGATTGAGTTGGGACGAGATGTTATATTTGGATGAAAAGTTGGGATTTCTGATCGTTGTGGATGGTTCTGTTCAGATATTCATGAAGGTGAATGATAACTTCAATCCTAACGTCACTCATATCAAGGATTTGAATTATGATATGGATGAAATGTTGGTCATTGGTAATCAAAAATACCAATTGTTGAATGAGATTAAAAGTGGTGTTCCGTTATCTTCTTTGAACAGCACTTTAGACTTGTTCAATCCCGACCCTCTTGATTCTCCTTTGAACAGAGAACGAGCCAGTTCTAGTGCTGTTGAAGATCCGGCAAGTGATTCCTCTACGTCTTCTTTGGATCTTGCTAACCAAGGTCAGACTCTGCATCATAAACTAAAAGACACCATGGAATTTGGTCCTCAATACCCTGAAATTATTGCAAGACCCAAGTTTCTGAAACATAATAGACGTGGTGCTACCATAGCTATTATTCCAGCATCTGCATTTCAAAGAATTCAGTTCAAATACCCCAAAGCTACTGCTCATATTGTTACTATGGTAAGAAACCGACTCTTCAAAGTGACAATGAACACCATTCATAATTATTTGGGGTTATCTGATGAAATTATCGACAGTGAAGTCAAATTGAACTCTTCTGTTGAGTCTTCGTTGCCAAACTACTTGAAGAACTCTTTACTTGAGAGATACCGTGAAAAGAATGGAAAAGAAAAACGGTCACAAGAAGAGTTTGTAAGAGTTGATTCTGAATCCAAAAAGAAGTTACAAGCTAGAAGAAGACCTTCTTATGATTTACGAACCGTTAACCAGAAATCAAGCTCAAGATTAGTTTCTTTGAGCTCTATCCAAAAACCTAGTCATCCTGGTGATTTATTATCTTCAGTTCCTATCTCCAGAAAGTCTTTCTTCAATTTGGACTCCACTTTCAAGGATCCTTTCAAAGATCTGTTTGTTAAACAAGCCACCGAAACTCTTTTCTCCAATGAGATTGAAGAAACTGAAGATACTTCAACCAGAGTGGCTATTATCGAGAACATCTTCAAATTAGTGGGACTCTCTGAGGATTCTCCATTATTACAAAAGAACGACTATTTAGGTGTTTCTAGTCAAATGGGATCTGTTTCGTCGTCTCCATCAATGGTAGGATTGACTAAATTGGCCAATAATAACATTGATATGGCTTTTTTTGCCAGTCCTATCAACAAAAATAAGTTGTATGATAGTTATACCAGCAGAAACAGATACGATTCATTCTCCAGTGCTAGTTCAAGTTACAGTAGACCAGATAGTCCAAAGTTGTATAATACCATTAACCAGTCTCAGTTACTTAACTATAACAGCACTTTTACCAACAGAGGATCAGACAGTGAAAGTGGATCAAGCATTTTCGAACTTAAACAACAACTCAAGTCGAATTCTATAAGTCAGATCAATTCTTTTGATTTCAATACAGTCAAAGATGATTTTGCTAAGAGCCTTGAGATTAAATATTATGAATCTGGTAAGACAGTCATCGAACAAGGTGCTTTCAACTCAGGACTTTATTATGTGATTGATGGATCTTTGGATGTAGAGTATACAACTAGAGGCCATGAAGGAAAACTTGTCACGAGACACAGAGGAACTATTCCTCAAGGTGGTATTGCTGGGTATTTATCCATTGTTCTAGGTATCAAATCACTTAGCAAAGTCATATCCTCAAAGTCAGATGGGGCTTTACTTGCTTACATTTCCAAAGATAAATGGAATAAGTTCTTGGATAAATACTATCAGATTCAATTACCTTTGGCTATTAGGTATAAAAAGTTATTATCAAAACAAATTTTAACGATTGATTTTGCATTGGAGTGGTGCCATATTCCAGCAGGAGAAGTATTGGCAGCAGAAGGAGACCAAGCAAATGGTTTCCATATCATTTTAAGTGGACGGTTCAGAGTTGTACAAAGTAAAGGAGAGAAAAAGAGTGCTTTAGATTATAGTGCCAAAGTAGGAGATGAATTCGAGGTATTGGGAGAATATGGACATGGTGAATCTATTGGTGAAGTTGAAGTTCTAACTGCATCCAGAAGAGTCACTTCTTTAATAGCTATCAGAGATTCTGAAACTGCTAGAATCCCAAGAACTTTACTTGAGATCTTATCATCCCAGAATCCTTCGATTATGGTGAAAGTATCAAGAATCGTTGCTCAGAAAGTGGCATCTGCTCATAATGACTTGAGGATGATGCTGAGTTTAAAAAGTACTGTTACAGCTCCACAAACCAACAACTCGTCTCCATTCCAATCTCCAGTTTCTTATGTTTCTGGGAACTACAAGACAATCACTATTCTTCCAACTGTTACAGGATTGCCTGTTCGGGAATTTGCTGGCAAATTAATCGACTCTTTGAAGATCATAGGAAGAAATGTCATTGCTTTGGACCAAACATCGATTTTGAACCATTTGGGAAGACATGCTTTTGATGATAGTTTAGCTCAATTGAAACTATCTGGGTTCTTTGCTTCTTTGGAAGAACAGTATGAAACGGTAGTTTATATCTGTGACAGCACTTTGAGATCGAGCTGGACATCAACTTGTATCAGTCAAGGAGACTGTATCTTGTTATTGGCCAACGCTGAAGACTATGAAGTTGCAGTTGGAGTTGGTGAGTTTGAAAAGCTGTTGATCAAGTATAACACAACAGCTAGAACCGATTTGTGTTTGCTTCATCCAGAGAAGTATGTACCTTTTGGATCCACATCGATTTGGTTGAGGAATAGGACCTGGGTTCAAGGACATCATCACATTCAAATGAACATAAATTCGTCAATTTCTCCAGACACTTTAAAGAAGAAATCAGTTTTTGAAGATATTGCAGCCAAGATTACCGAACGCACAACTCCACAATTGAGACAAAGACTCTCTAGGTTGAGAGCTAGACTAGCTCGTGGTGGTTCACTTGGAGACAACGAAGAACCAGAAACGTCTGCGGAGCCATACAAGAACGATTTCTTGAGATTGGCAAGATTATTATCCAATCAAGCTATTGGATTGGTTTTGGGTGGTGGTGGAGCTAGAGGAATCTCACATCTTGGAATTGTCACTGCTTTGGAAAAGCATGGGATTCCAGTGGATATAATTGGAGGTACTTCCATTGGTTCATTCGTAGGAGGCTTATATGGTCTTGATTACAGTTCAGTGTCGATTTACGGAAAGCTTAAGAAGTTCTCCAAGAGAATATCATCATATTGGTTATCCCTTTTCGATTTAACTTTGCCTGTTACGTCTTATTTAACCGGATACGAATTCAACAGAGGAATTTGGAAAGTAATGGGATTCTCTGAGTTAGAAGACAGTTGGATCAAATTCTTCTGCAATTCAACGAACATCACCAATTCTACCATGGATATACATGAGTATGGATACTCCTGGAAGTTCATCAGAGCTTCCATGTCTCTTGCTGGACTATTACCACCTATGATTCATAATGGGTGCATGCTTTTGGACGGAGGGTACCTCGATAACTTACCAGTGTTGGAAATGAAAGGCAGAGGAGTCAAATACATTATTGCCGTGGATGTTGGATCTGTGGATGACAGAACCCCTATGAATTATGGAGATACTTTGTCTGGGATGTGGGTGGTATTTAACAGATGGAACCCCTTCTCAAAGCACCCAGATGTGCCAAATATGATGGACATCCAGTCTCGTTTGGCCTATGTGGCTAGTGTGAATGCTCTAGAGATAGCCAAAAGAACGCCAGGTGTGTTCTATCTTAGACCACCCATCGAAAACTTCGGTACCTTGGACTTTGGTAAGTTCGAAGAGATCTACCGTATAGGATTGGACTATGCGGAGGAAATCATCAGTGAATGGGAAAAAGATGGAACACTTGCGGAAATATCTGAAAAACTCAAGAAATCTTCAGTTTCCACCGACCATAGACCTGAATTCTTCAGAAGAAACTCTCTATAACTATTTTGCAGCAATCGTGTACTTACCAATAAATTCATACCCTTTGAAAAAATGCGAGTTGATGAGACATGAAAATTTATTCATAGCATTTAATATCTTGAACAACACCATGGAAGAAACCGATAGAAGTGTGTCTCGTTTGTGGAGAAGTTTCAGAACTGTCAAGGAGATGGTCAGAGACAGGGTATGTATCGACACAGCGCTGGAGCGGATGAATTTGGTGCAGTAACTGTGTATATGAAAAGCGCTCCAATGCTCATTGATTTATCAAATCATGTACTAATGATGTTATAGGGATACAACATAACACAAAGTGAAATCGACATGACCTTAGACGAGTTCAAGTCTAAGATTTGTGATAGCATGAACACACCACAAAGAAAATTGATGTGTTTCCAAGCCAATCCTACAGCGGAATCTCTAGAAAAATTTCCTGAATTAGGAACTTTATGGGTTGAATTCTGTGACGAAGACTCTGTGGGTATCAAGACCATGAGAAACTTCTGTATCCACATCAGTGAAAAGAATTTCTCAACTGGTATTTTCATCTATCAATCTTCTATAACTCCAAGTGCTAACAAATTGATTCCAACAGTTGCACCAGCCACCATCGAAACTTTCCAAGAAAACGATTTGATTGTCAACATCACCCATCACGAATTGGTTCCTAAACATATCAAATTATCGAAGGATGAAAAGAAACAGTTGTTAGAAAGATATAGATTGAAAGAGTCTCAATTACCAAGAATTCAAAGAGAAGACCCAGTTGCCAGATATTTGGGTTTAAAGAGAGGAGAAGTGGTCAAGATCATCAGAAGATCAGAAACTTCCGGTCGTTATGCATCCTACAGAATCTGTTTGTAGTTTCTAACCATTATGGAACCCTCCATATCCAGAAAGACTCTCCATAACCAGAAACACACTAAAAAAAAGTATACTATTATCATAAATAGAATTGTAATATAGGTTTAATGTTCAATTTTCGACATCATCACACTGTCTTGAACACCAGTCCACCATGACACTTGTTTCAAGTCTACATGAGCCGGAGGACTCACTTGTACTCCTTTATTTCCCAAGAAAACCGGTCCAATTGTAATGATCAAACTGTCCACGTTAACAGCATCATCCTTACTTTGAACCAATAGATCATTTATGACTGTTGCACCTCCTTCCACCATCACAGATTTTATATCTAGTTCAAATAATTTATTGAGAATCAACGCCCAATTGCAATGTCGATTACATAACAATGGCAACTTCACACACTTTCCATTCTGTTTCTCCAACACATCCATGCTCTCTTCTGACAACTGGTATCCTTCATCCACAATTATAATGGGGGCAAAGCCATGTCCTTTATCGCATATGTTTCGAAGCTGAGATGAACAATAATCCCATTCCCCTTTTGGATCCACCACAACTGGTACAGGGCTCTTTCCACACGGGTACCTGCAGTTCAATTTGGGATCATCGGCAAGAACAGTGCCAATCCCAACTAATATACCATCATGTTTCGATCGTATATAGTGAGTCATGGTCTTAGTCTCGAGGTGTGAGATTTTCGTTTGCACCCCTGGCTCCGACGCTATTCTGCTGTCTAGGGATTGTGCATATGTGAGGGTGACAAACGTACGATCAATAGACGTGGGGAGGTACGGTTCAAGTGCTGGCACAAGTGAGTCAGGAAGTGGAACCAAAGACATAGTGAAAAATGCGAAGAATTCAAGTCCACAACACAGACTCAAGAAAGGGCCACACAAGAACACAAAATTTCATAGGATATCGCTTAATGAAGTGATACATTCACCTAAAACTTCACATAATCTTCTCCAGTACTCTTTTCAATGTCTTTTTCCAGCTCCTGTACCTCTTATGATGACTCAGATTGACTCACGGTTTGAATCGCGTAGGTCTTGAATGGTCAATCTTCTTCTCTCTCTTTTCTTCCACAACATCCAAATGTTTCCCTCCAAGTTGTTCCCGTTCGAGTTGTTTCCTCTGTTCAAACTCCTTGACCAACTCCTCCTCTGTCATTTCACCCCTTCTAAGCACATCCCTTTGTGTCTCTTCTAACTCGATCAATCTTTGTCTATCTCGCATATATCTTTGATACTCTCTGATCTTCCACGCTTCATACTCTTCCTCAGGATCCAACCCGTCAGTATCATCCACCCCATTGAACTGATGCAAAATCTCATCAGTTTGACTCTTTGCCGCCGCCACTTCCAAGTTTTTAAGTACGACGCTTGATTGGGGTTTTGACTCAAAGTCATCTCGATGAGCCTCGGTTGGTCGCGAGGTTTTCTTTTTTATAAACACTGGTTTAGCCATTAGCTGGGGCTCTTCGTCTGAAGATGACTCAGAATATTCACTGGTATCACTCATGATTCAAAGGTGTGTCTTGAGTCAAATTAACAATGGAGTTTTTGGGATGAATCACATTCACCTGGATGGGGAATCGTAAAATCGCGTCGGTAGACGAAAAAAAAAATATTCAAACTCACTTTTCACATTTGATTTTCATCTTTGTTTACTGTTAGACATTTGGTAGGTTAATTGTGCATAACAGTTACTATGACATACATTCCCATCCCTAGTGCAGAGACTCCTTTCGGGGTCAAGTTGTTCCCGTTGTTTGATTGCTTAATTTCCACAGTTACTGGAGGAAAACTCGTGCCTTCGCAATTCAAATGGGTGCCAGGTGAAATTCCTCTTTCGACTTTGGAACCGGTTTTGGCGGCTATAGCTACTTACTATGTGGTCATTTTCGGTGGTGACTATACGTTCAAGAAACTTAAGATCAAACCGTTTGTGCTTAATGGTCTTTTTCAAGTGCATAACATTGTTTTGACTACTTCTTCCCTCACTTTATTGGTGTTGATGGTGGAACAAATTTTCCCCATGATTTATAACGAGGGGCTTTATTATGCTATTTGTAACACTAAAGCTTGGACTCAGGAATTAGAGGTGTTGTATTATTTCAATTATATTTTCAAGTTCGTTGAATTTGTTGACACTTTGTTTTTGATGGTCAAACAAAAGAGATTGACGTTCTTGCACACTTACCATCACGGTGCTACTGCTTTGTTATGTTACACACAATTAATGGGAGAAACTTCTATTTCTTGGGTTCCAATCACTTTGAATTTGTGGGTTCATGTGGTTATGTACTTCTACTACTTCTTAGCTGCAAGAGGTATCAGAGTTTGGTGGAAAGAATGGGTTACCAGATTTCAAATTCTTCAATTTATCTTGGATTTGGGTTTTGTGTACTTTGCCACTTACAACAAGATTGTTGATGAGTTTTTAGGTGGTGCTTTACCTTACTGTGGTTCTTGTGCTGGTAGTATGAGTGCTGCTTATGCTGGTTGTGGTATCTTATCTTCTTACTTGGTTTTGTTTATTTCTTTCTACATTGAAGTGTACAAGAAGAAGACCACCACCAGATCCAAGAGAGTCAAATCCGTTAGTGGAGGTGTTGCTGCTCAAGTTAATGAATTTGTTCATACTTCTGGTAGAAAAATCACTCCATCTCCAGCTCCAGAATCCCAATCTCGTTCTAGAAAGGCTTAGATTGCTTGATGTTATTTTGATATTAAGCTTTGTATTTTAGAGCTACGTTTAACTTATTTACGATTACATAGTCTAAATGATACCGTTTTTTATTTATAAGCTGATTCCACATCTTTGACAAATGGGATACTTTCAACAGCACCTTTCTTCTGGATAACCAAGCTACTGGCTTTCGTTGCAAATTTGATAGCTTCTGGAATTGACTCACCTGCTGCAAGTTTCAGTACAACTCCTCCGAAGAAAGTATCTCCTGCACCTGTAGTGTCCACCACAGATTGTACTTTAACGGACAGTTCAAATGTGCTTTTGTGTGTTTTGCTACAAAACACAGACCCATGACTTCCCATAGTGATCACTATCAAATTGATATTATCTGGGTTTATGAGTTTAGTTAATCTAGTAGCCAATTGTCCGAGACCATTGACTTTGTCTTTTTGGATATCTTGTTTGAATTCAACCATGTCTTCACAACTCATTAAACTGCCTGCAATATCCAAAGCCTCTCCTTCATTGACGATTAAAAGATCAATCTTAGATAACACATCACTTGTGATGAGCTCACTCTTAAATGGACTTGGATTATATGCAATATTCAATTGGGGACGGTTTTCTTTCACCCAAGTAATGGTTTGAAGAGTGTCTGGGTATTCGTTTTGTAAGATCACAAACCCTTCATCGCCCTTGTTGAAGTATCTACCATAATCGTCCGAATTGGGTGTGAGTTTCCCATTAGCGCCCGCAGTTATAAGAATCCTATTCTCACCAGTTTGTTCTTCTACAATTATCACAGCAACTCCCGAAGAAACACCTTTAATGGTTTGGATGTGAGTCACATCTACTTTAGCATCTATCAAAGCTTGTTTGAGTTCTTTACCAAACGAATCATCTCCTATATTCCCCACCATTTGAATGTTCACATCTGATTGTTCATGTGTGAGTCTTGCTACAGCTATAGCTTCATTCAAACCTTTGCCGCCCAAATGATTCTCAAAAGCATCTGCTTGAGCAGTCTCTCCTGCTTCAGGAACTCTGTTTGTGTAAGTTACAAGGTCGTAATTTAAGGACCCTACAACAGTAACTGTCTTCATATATGGTGAAAAATTTAAATCGCAAAATTTATTTCTATTAGTATACAGTCTAAGCCAACTTACCTTCTCTTCTTAACTTCATCTTTTCTGCAAAAGTAAGAGGTTTGGAAGGAGCAGGAGAAGGAGAAGCAGGGCTTGGAGATGCAGCGGGGGGTTGGGATACTGGAGCAGGTCTTCTGGAACCTTGGTTTCTTGCAGCCACTTCGGCTTCCATATCAGCTCTTCTTTTGGCCATGGCAGCATCCTTTTCTCTTTGAAGTCTAAGTTCTTCTTTCAAATTAGCCAATTCCTTTTCTTTTTGTAATTTGGCTTGTTGAGCTTCCATTTCTTTACTTTGTCTTTCTTTGATAATCTTCAATTCTTCGATACGTTGATGTTTGATTTCTTCTAAACGTTGTTTCTTAGCAGCCTCTAATTTCTCAGAGGCTATCTTTCTGGCAGCTGCAAGAGCTTCCTTTTGTCTAGAATCGATCTTTGACTTGAATTGTTCGTATTCTGGTAAAATACGGGCCAATCTAGATTTCAATTGTAAGGCCTTTTCATGTTCTGCTTTGGCCTTGGTGAGTCTGGCGACTTTGAATTCTTCGTACTCTTTCAAGTCCTTATCCTTTTGAGCATTAGCTTCTTTGTCCAAATATTGTAATTCGTAACGTCTGAAAGCTCTTTCGGTGTGATCAGCTTTCTTGAATGTGACCTTCAATTTCTCTTCCAAATCTTTCTTGTCCTTGTTTAATTGTTCGATTTGCATCATACGTAACTTATCAGTGTCCAAGTTCTCCAAATCGTTCATATCAATCTTGATAATACCCTTAGCATTGATTTCTTCTGCCATTTTCTTCTTTTCATTAAGAATAATAGCTTTCTTTTCTTTCTCCAATCTTTCGGCATTCTTTCTTTCTTGATCAGCAACTAATCTCTCTTGTTCAGCCTTTTGGTCAGCAACCAACTTCTCTTGTTTTTGTTTGGCCAATTCTTCGTCTTGTTCACGTTTCAATTTCTCTTGGATACGTTTACGTTCTTCTAAGATTTCAGCACGACCAGCAATTTCTTTCTGTTCTTCGATCAAGTTCTTGAATGCATTCTTCATGCTTATATCACGAGATTTTTCAAGTTTAGATTCGTATTCCGAGTCAATCATCTTGATAGAAGAAGACAAAGTGTATGCCAATTTACTCAATTGGGTTCTGATCAATTCTGCAGGAGAAACTTGTAATTTGTGAGTCAAAGTGTCATTCAAAGACTCTTCGAATGGATCAGATTTGAATGAAACAACATTAGATTCATGGTCAATGGTTAATGATAAATGACCATCCTTAACAGCATTGACAATCAATCCTTCAACTTCCAATGGTGTCAATTGAGATTGGTGGTTTTCAAAGATACCCAAGGAAATCAAATAGTCCAATTTGACACTGTCGTAAACTTGACTGACTTGTTGGTATAATTTGATCAAGATGACTTCGGTCAAAGTTGGAACATAGTGTTTGAAGTCTTTGTCGTTTTCAATAATCTTGAACACTTCAGAAACCTTTTCTCTGATGGTCAAAGGATGGAATTCACCTTCTTCTAACACCTTGAACAAGTTTCTGATGACAGGATCAACAAAAGCTAAAATGTTTCTGTTAACAATGGACTTAACCAAACTATCTCTAGTAGGAACTTGAGTCAAGTTCAACAAAGAAGACAATTTAGTGTTCTTGGACTTCTGGTCATCAACGATGGTCTCGTTACTGTTCAAAGACTTTTGTGGAATGGACAAAGTAGATAACACCAAGATAGAAGCGTAATGACTCAACTCTTCGTCAGTAGCATTTGGAGACTGAGAATACAAGTTGAAGAACTTGTTCCAAGCAGCAGCATGGAATAAGGAGTTATCAGACACAGCAAAGATTCTGGCCAAATTTTCGTAGTAATTAGCCATCATTACTGGTTTTGGAGATTTCTTAGAAGAAGTGATCAAACTGTGAACGTCATCAACAGATCTGAAAGATTCTTGCCATAATTCCAACTTAACAGAGATATTCAATTGGGAGAATCTCTGGTCCAAATAACGTTGAACAGTTTCGGTATCAGATAAATCAATAGCATTGGTACCGGAAGTCTTCAAATTAGTAGTAACCGATTGCATATGACTTCTTAACAATTCACATAATCTTCTGAACTCAGACTTTCTGTTGAATTTGAGACAAAATTGAAAAGCTTGGTTAACCACCGAAGCATAAGTCACTTCTAATTTAGAGTTGTTTCTCAAAATATCTAAAACGGCTCTAAAAGCTTCCCATAAGAATCTCAACCAAGGAGTAACCAATTCACGTTCAGTACGATCAGCAGAGTCTGTATTGGACACAGAAGACAACAACATACTTTCAGGACTTTGAGCGGTTTCCAAATCATCATCTTCTTGATCAATTTTAATATCAGCCTTAGCTTGAGCCTCATCAAGTTTCTTCTCAGCCAACTGAACAAATTGTTTACAGATCACTTGAACCGATTCCAAACCATTTTCATTGAGTTGAACATTCTTCTTATATTGATGTAAAGCGTCCTTAGCCAATTTGCCCTTTCTTAAATCAACCGCTAATTCGATCAATAAAGAAGCAATAGGTTCCAAGTCTTCCACTTGTAAGTAACGGATTCTTTTGGAAATAATGAGCTCATATAATGTTTCCAAAGCGGCGTCACGCTGTCCAACAGCGATCAAGTCTTCTGCACGCTTTAACACGTTTTCCGGACGGAAATTATGGTTCTTATGAGGAGGAGCCATCTTTCGTAGTTGGAAAATTTTTTTTTTCGTTTGAGATATTAAATATCGTGTGGTGGAAAAAATGAAAAATTAATATGGAAGTTGAATAAGCCATTCAGTAAGATGCCTGATTTGATGATTGACGAAAATGAGACGAGTTCCGACTCTGGTGGTAGTACACCTGAAGTTCCTGTTTGCGCACATCCAAATATCGCTGTACAGATCGTTCTAGGGCTCTTTCGAGCTCTACTAATGCTAATAGTAGTGATTTTCAGTGGGGTAGAAGCAGTGATTGTAGTGATCATGAGAAGGATTGTAGAGAGTCAGGGACGATGATGGATGGATGATGGAGGAACGACGGAGGAACGACATTTGGATGTTGTACAGAAAAGATGCAAAATTTACGAATGAAATGGTTTATGTTAATATACAGTTAGAAAGGAGGAAATTTCTGTTCCATCTCTGGTACACTTTTAGCCAAGTTTTGTTTATCAATTAACATCAAACTTAACTTTGGATCTATACCATAATCGGCAAAAACTCTTCTGGAGTCAGTTTCTTGATGTTTGTTTGTGTAATCGTAATAGCCTTTGTAGAGAGAATTGGCTTCTAATACCAAATCCTCATAATGGAAATAGTCCATTTCTATTTGACTACTAGCCTTTTTCTTCTTCAGTTTAGCAGATTCTTCTTGGATATCAGCCGAAACCATCTCATACACTTTAGAAATGATCAAAAAGTAGTCAAACTCGTATTTTTCATGGGCATCTTCTGCCTTTTCCATCTCTTCAAGTAACATCTTATACATTGGAGGAACCACTTCCACTGGCATATTTATCAACCGTTCACTTATGATAAGACCAACCTTGGCTTGTTTAGAAGAATCTTTTGTGATTTTCCCATTGTCTTTAATCAACTTCTTCAACATAACATTGAATTCCAATGTCTTTTGTGTCTTGTCTAAAATATACTCAATTAATGGTTTAACACATGGTTTATCCTTGTTTTCAGATAAGTTGATCACCGACAACAAAGCAAATGGATCACCTTCTTTCCCATCGGTTTTAATGGTGGTTCCCACACTATTCTCCTTCAAGAATAAATCGGCTATACCTGAAAGATCAAACTTGATTCCATCATCTCCAAGCAATTGTCTCAAAAAGTTCTTGGTGGCATGGAAATCGATGTCGGGGTTGAGATCAAAAAAATCAAAGTCCACATTGACAGTTTCGTCTTGTTCGACTTCTTGTTCGTTTTCAGAGTCGGTGGAACTCACTTCAATGTCGGAATCTTCTGGCTCTTCTACTCTTCTTTTGCTCATGTTTAAAGTGGAATTTTTCTACTCATCGCACTTCATGCGATAACGTACCATGAATTTGATCCAAGGTTATTCGTCTGAAGAAGAGGAATCGGTGCCGATTGTACTTCAACTGTCGACTATTGACATTAGTCCGGAGGTGGATTCGAACCTGGGGGCCTTTGAAGTGGCTTCAAATTTTGGTGACAAGCGCAGCTTTTGGGAGCCTACTGCGAAGACACAGAAACGACAGAAGAGAAAGAGGAAAAAGGACGTGGATGGAGAGTATGTAGGACCGTGGGCGGAGTTTGAGGAGACAGAGGAGGAACAGGAAGAAGAGGAACAGGAAGAAGGGGGACAGGAACAGGTGGTGGCAGAAGATGCTAAAGAAGATAATAATGAAGCTAAGGAAGCTAATAAAGGTAGCAAAGAAGATAAAGATGTCATTCTCAATGACACCCTTGATACAACGGATTATCTTGCAACATACAAGTACCCTGGATCTTTCATGGACATTCCTAAAGTCAAAATTGACCTTTCCAGACCAACTGGATCGAGGGAATGCTTTGTACCCAAAAGCATCTTTCATACTTTCTCGGGCCATGAAAAAGGTGTAAGTACACTAGAGCTCTTCCCTAACTCGGGCCATCTTCTCTTATCCGGAGGAAATGACTTTGTCATACGATTATGGGATATGTATCACAAAAAAGAGTTAATCAGAGAGTACTACGGACACACACAACCAATCAAACATGTGACTTTCAATAGCTCAGGCACCCAATTTTTGAGTTGTGCATTTGACAAGAATTTGATACTATGGGATACAGAAAATGGTACCATTATCAAAACATTCAAAATGCCTTCTGTTCCAACATGTGTGAAATTTGTTCCTGGGAACGATAAAGAGTTTTTGGTGGGTTTAATGAACAGTAATATCGAACAGTACACTATAGAAGATACTTCTAAACCATTACAAACTTATGATTATCATGTTGGATGTATCAATTCGTTATGCATGATAGATAATGGATCCAAATTCCTTTCTGTTTCTGATGACAAAACTATACGGATCTGGAATTGGGGAATCAATATTCCCATTAAGACTATAACTCATCCTACACAATATGCCATATCCTCAGCTGTTGCAATTCCACCGACCCATGAATTCGTGGCTCTTCAGAACATGAACAATGCAATTCAGGTCATAGATGGATCTGGTAGCTACAAGTTCAAGAAGAAACGGTTCAGAAACGAGAACGTCACTGGCCATAAAGTGGAAATAGATGCTTCTCCAGATGGGAAGATCTTAATGGCAGGCGATTCTAAAGGGAATGCGTTGTTTTGGGACTGGAAATCGGGCAAATTGGTTACTAGGTTGAAGTTGGGGAGTAGCTTGATCGGTACAATCAAGTTTCATCCCCAGGAACAGAGTATTGTGGTAGCTGCAGGTTCTGATGGTAAGATCTATTACTGCAAGTGAATTACGAGTATAAGATGTAAGCCAGTACAGGGACTTAAATGTATCCTTTATTTAACGATTTTATGTAATAACACACTTTTCCTTTCTATATGCTTCACTCTTTTTTCTAGACTTCTTATATGATTTATGAATGTCATCGTGATTGTGAAGATGCAAATGATGGTGATGAGGCTTTGATGTCTCTGTTTTGATGGGCTCTGTTTTGCTGGGCTCTATAGTGACTTTGGTGGTGCTTGGTTCGCTCAAGCTCATATGCGATATAGTTTGTTCCAATTCTTGAGTCTCGATCCCTGGACTCTTGGATTTCTTCTTGAATTTCCATATAGATGGCGATGTTGCCTTTTCAGACTCTGCTTTATCCAGAGCTAAATCATGCTTCATATTATCGCTCCATTGACTATTCTTTCTGAATGGTGCAGTCAAGCTTGGCTTCCTTGACGTTGGTCTCACAGCCGAATCTTCTTTATAGTAGTTCTTATTTTCGTCTGGAATATACCAATAGTATCTATTTCTGATGTCCAAGAATTTTGAATCCAATGGCGACGTTTCTGGTAAAGGATTACTGGCAAGTGTCAGATTAGAAAGTGTTTGCTTCAATGAACTTGCGGCCGTTCCTGCAGCTCTTAAAGATGGGGAGTTGGAAGCTGATACTATGGGTGAAAGGGGAGAAGCTTCTTCTTGCCAGTATTTTGTCTTTGAACCTTGGGGAACAATCACTTTAGGTGAACTTGTGACTGAGTTACTGTAGAAACTATTAGCAGACGATCCGGATTCTTCATAAGAAACAAGTCTGTAGAACAAAATGTACGGCCATTCGGAATTGAAGATCTCTTTGAATGATTTTTCCCGTACTTTGGGTGTATGTGTATCATCATAAAGATGCCATGGTGCATTATAAGCTTCATCATCAGTTTCTGCAAGATTATGGCAATTCTTCCTTACAGCAGCCACAAAATGACCCGAACTAATAGATGTACCTCTATGACAAATGGCACTTTCAAGGATCAATTTATAACTCTCAGAAGCTTTGTTATCATCATCGTCGTCAGCTACAAAGCTTGGTAAGTTGATTATTGGAGGTATAATCACTTTTCTATGCAGTCTATTAGCCTGTTGGTTTTCGAACGAATAACGTTTTAGGCAAATGGGGAGAACGGGCCTTCTTTTAGCAAACTCTCTGGAATTATCGGCTACACTCTTAACAGTTCCTTCATGTATGGCAACATTATTATCATCCGTATAGAATGGTAAAAGCCTCAAGAACATCCAAGCAGGGAGACTGACCTCTTTCAGGTTAGGTTTGCTACTCTTTCTGGGTTCATTGCTGCTAGTAGTCCAAATTGAAAGAGTTGAAGATCTCGTTCGAGTACTAGTTTCAATGTTTGGTTTGGTGGGAGATGCGTTAGACAATTCGACACCTTCTTCAATATTTTCCACCATCTCCACAAACGGTTTGCCATTTCTTGTACTTTCAAGCGTAGCTCTTCTCTCAAGTTCTCTTTTGACACTAATGGAATTATTGAAGTAATGCTCTAAGCACTCTTCTAAAAGAATATCATCGTCCTTAGAACTATCCTCTCCGTCCGATTCGTCCTCCGGCAAACTCACAAACAACATCCTCTCCTTAGAATACTTGCTATCATCGTCCTTATTAAACTTTCCACCATGTTTAATGTCGATTTTGAACGTCAACAACGGCATCAGCAAAGTCTCTGTAAGAAACTCAAAAAGCGTAGCAGCATCCTGTTGTCTGTGCGACAAAGCCTCTAAAAATCCTAACTTATACAATGTTTCACATACCTGAACTGTCAAGTCCATTTTAATCAAGTTTCCCGATCTCAACATATTTACGTAAACCCTCAACAAATGGGCCAACCTATTGATCAAGAAGTTGTCATATTGGTTTGATAGGAACAACACCGGCTCAAAACTGTCTAAGTTCGCAAACATAGCGAATAGCAAAGCATCCATGTAACACATAACATTCTCCCAGTTTTCGGCTCCCACGTATTTGATAACACACCCGGATTTATCGATATTTTCATTGGTAATGAACAACCCTTGTTTACTGACCTGGTAATACCTTAGTAAATGGAACGCCTTCACGGAATCTCCGTCTGTGTAAGGAGAATTCAACGCACTGGTGATTTCGGTTGGTGTTGGTCTCGGAAGTTTGTGGTGATCAAAGTACTTGTAAATGGTGTTTACATGAGCAGAGGTCACAGAAACTTTCTTCTTTGTGAGCTTGTAACTGATATCAAGGTTTCTAAGCCAAAACCCCTCGGCCATGCTCGTGTCTTCTAACGGCACTGGTGGTTTTCTATGAAGAGGCATTTGGATCCTTTAAAAATTCAGGTGCGGAATTAGATAAGATATAAGATGTGGATAAAGAGACACAGTTAAAAAAAGGGTATTCTATCATTACTTCATATGTGGTCACTTTGCACCAGTGATGTTGAGTTCTCTCATTTTCACAAGGACATCGTCTAAACGAGATTCGAGGTTTCCGGAGATATAATCTTGTCTCAAACTGGAATCAAGCTTCTGTTGCAAATTATTGAGAGTGTTATAATTTTCATTGAAGAACCGAAGTTGGAGCTTAACAAAGCTTTCAAATGATGGGTTAAGGAAGGGGATTCTTAAACTGATCAATTTGGGTAATTCATCTTTCAAATTCTCATTCAATGCGTCGTACATTTCCCGAGCCTCAGCCATGTCTTTTCTTTGGTCGGATAACTTGGTTTCGTATTCTTCACCACCATCTCCTGGCTTTTCTACGAGTTTGTGCACTTTATTCTTCATAGCGTCATAATCTAATTTCTTATTGGCTCTTTTCTTTATAGCTTCATTGATCTCTTTGAAATATGAGTTGAACCGGGCAATCGGGTTCAACACCACCTGATTGTAAGGTCCTTCAAGACCTGCCAAAGAAGTCTCGTTTAATTGTTTCATCACCTTGAAGTACTCATGTGGGAAGTTATTCGAGCCAACCCCTTCATTCTCTCTCTCGGTGACTACATCTTCAACTCCGTAGAAAGCATTCAAAACCTCAGCAATATTGGTCTGTGCCAACGTTAAAACCCTCAAACTATCCAAATAGTGTCTGAGTTCTTTGTGTAAACGTATAGAATTGGTTTCCATCAATTTGAATCTCTTTTCCTCAAACTCGTACTGTTTATCGATTGTCTCATCAATTTGGCCGGTTTTCACCATCACCTGGGTCCCGGCTCGATTTATAGCCTTTTTCAACCCATTCCACGACATGTTTACAAACTCAATAAAATTTTGTGGTGGTTAATGTCAATTATTAATGTGTGAATTAAATGATTGTGTTTCAGATTTTGTGGCCGATAAAACCGCGCAGATGTTGCAGCCAAAAAGCCACCATGTATTGCAGCCAAAGAATATTGTACAATATATATACATATACATCCTGTGTACGAGATCCTGTCTATGGGGTATCTGCAGGAGAGTGCATAATCTGAGTAACAAACTTACCAGAGTACCTGGTAATACAAGCCACTGTCAATACGTCGTTTCTGATAGACGTTGTCATTAAGTGATTCAAGATCACGTGATTGGGGATTGAAAGATGGTATGCTTCTTGATTGGATGCATAATACGATGAATCTGCTCTTCTTAATTGGGGTCTTCTTCCGGATGACGAGTCGCTGGAAAAAGATGAACTTGGAGGTTTGAACGAATCCAAAGAAGGCAATGGTGAAGGTTCGTTGTGTGGGAGTGGTTGTGGTAATTGGTGATTATGGTGGTGGTGAGGATGAGGGTTCAATTGACTTTGACTGTTGTTCTGGTTAGATAATTTGTTTAGTAAGACGTTGTTCAAATGGGCTGGTAATTGAGGAGGTTCTGGGAGTTCGAAACTTTTGTTGTGAGTTTTGAAATAGTTATAGTCAACGAATATTTCCGGAATTTCGCTGGAGTAAATGATAGGATTCCGAAGACTTTCATTTAAAAGGAACGATGACGAGTTGTTATCTGACATGGAGATATATGGTCCATTATCGTTAGAACCTGAGTATGGTTGGCTGACAGAAGACAGAGACCCTTCTTGAGGGAATTGAGGCTCTATTTGACTATCAGGTACCAGTTGTTGAGCGTCCAACAACTCTTTTTGAAGTTCTTTTTGCATATCATCAGAATCTTCATTATCCATATACTCCACATGTTCGAAGTTTGGTTCTTCTTTACTGATCTTTGTGAGGAAACTATTGGACTTCTTTTTAATTTCATTTAGTTCAAATTGACCAGCACTTTGAATAATATTAGCATCATACTTGGTAGATGCATTGGTTCTATCCGGTTGATTTTGAGAATGGTTGAACAAATGCAGACCATCCAATACTTCGAACCAATTGAAAAAAATCCCTTCTTGATCGGTGGCGGTAGGTAATTGTTCACTTACTCTATACTCATTGTTGATAATATACAACAATTTGTGAACTCCTAAAGGCAACCGTATAGTAACCACATACTCATTAGGGTGGTTATTTGAAGGTTTCAATCTGATAATATTTCTCCAATTCGAAAAAGATCCAATAATTGCAATCTTTTGAATATTCTCTTTTAACACATTAACCCATTTAATTTCCACCGTTACAAGTTTGCCTGGTTCATTAGTACTGGAAACCAGTGACTGCAGTTGCGTCATACTTGTGCTTCTTTGCATCAGAGGCGCTTGTGGAGGTCTTCTATCAGGTACAGGAAACTGTTGAGTGGGTTTAGCAGGTGCAATCAACAGATTAGCATCAGAAATTATCTTGGTAAAGTCTACCGACGTCAAATCACTGGAACTACCTTCTCTGGTGTCGGGAGTAGCATTTTCAGATGACATTTCTTCCACTTCATCAACTTCCATATCATCGTTGGCTAGAAGTGTAGACACATTATCATCATTAGTATCCATAGAAGAATCAGCTTCCAAGTCGGTGTCCTTATTGGGGATGATATTCCGCGTCAACTCAGGCTCTTCTGTCTCAATTAAATCATTCAACTCGTTAAACTCATCTTCAATTAAATCATTCAGGAACTTATTACTTAAATTATCCTTGTTGAACAAGTTCTTGTTCTTGATATCTTCTTTCTTGACTTCATGAAGAATCAAATCGCTGAATTCATCGTCTAAATTCTGATGACTTGGTTGGTGGGATGTGGATTTCCTGACATTGGATTCATTATAGGTGATGGAAGACCTTCTTATCTGAGACGTATTATTACCCATGTTTTTTCGATGCAGTAGATATGGTTGTAGTTTGGGCGGCTAACTGAACAGTTTTAAATTGACTCTTGTTCTAAATTGGGCCTCCTAAGCTTTCTACCATTAACTAGTCTGTGAAATGTCAAGTTTTTTCTCTCAGTAATTGCTCCTCCATAAATCTTAGGCGTGCATACATCACCCTTATTTTAGAAACTTCCCGGATTATATGCAGGCACAACCCCAACCTTAAAAACGTATATGCAGGCAGGTCAATTGATCAAATCGACCCGGGTCTATACCAACCACCACCGTCCCGCGGTGAACTACAACGAAAAGAACAACAACAATAAAATATCTATTACATCATAACACTACAAAAACAAGTTTTTTCATACGGCGACAACGTCCACTGTGCAACCCAAGCCCCACTTCCTACATGAATTTGAGCCAGGTTATCAGTAAACCCATAAACACACCGGTGGTCAACACCAACACCAAAAACCGTTGAGTTCTCATCGGCGTCAATACTGTCATTTGTGCCAACATCGAAGTGACAGCGGCTAATAGTCCAAATAAAATCACTTTGATTAGACCTGGTTTGATATCTTTCTGAGAAGCCACTTTTGACTGGTAACTCATTAGCCCGAGAAGAACAATAAATGTCACCGGGAAACTAGCTATTGACGATCCTGATTGTTCCGACGTGTTTGTGGCATGTTTTGCACTTGGTTTCTTAGGCTGTTTTTGCGGTTTGGCCAACTTTTGTACCTTTTGTGGTTGAGTTCTTTTGTTGACCATTATTTCTTATCAGTGAAAAATTTGTGCGTGTATTCTATCATTATTCATTAATGCTAACTCTTCAATTTCATCTTTGCAAATTTTCTATCCAACGAGTTTGACAACCCGTTCATTTCTTCATCTGAACGTCCATACAATTCTGTCCACCACTTGACATCGCTGTAGTTGAAAAATACAACTTCTTCTTTGCTTACGTAACCGGAATTCGTGAATTCTTTGGGTCTTGACCGGAAATAGTCCCACACTGATACAGTTCCGTCGTTCAAGTTATTGGAGATTCTTTCTCTCTCCGAATCACAGAGAAACGATCCGTATTGACACGAGTAGTAGTGGTAGAATAATCTCTTCAAAAACCGACTATTGAACTCGAATTGGCTGGGGTGTTGTTTGTAGATCTGGTAGACGCAGTCCAAAAACTGATGGAATACCGGCGACTTTTCATTGCTTCCCCCGTAAGTGTGGCTGGAAAAGAAACTGGTAGATTCTTGCTCTTCAGATTCGTTCAAGTCGGCTGTAGATGCTGAAGAAGGAAGTGACACAGAAGAATTGGTAGCTTGTTCTGCGGCTGCGGCTGCTGCTGCTGCAGTGTTTCTAATCCTTACAGCTGCTTTATTTGCAGCCTTTTGTAAGAACGATGCAACACTTCTGGCACTTCCGTTTCCGTCAGAATTGGCATCTTCATACTCGGAATCTTGAAGTGGTTTGGGGAGAATAGCTCCTGTACACCCACCATGGTCTGCTCTCGTATTAAATTTGAACCCAAAACTAACCCATTCTTTCTCAACCAACACCATGAACCCTTTCAATGTTCTGTAGTATGGATCAAGACAAAGCTGTGCAAGAGCAGATACTTGAGATGTTCTGTCCCAGCCATCGGAGCAATGAATCACTACATTTGTGTTATTCAAATGAACGGATTTGGTAATACGATCCACAGATTGAAGAATAATACTAAGACGATGAAGCCATTGGGACTTTGAAAGTGCTTGTTGGAATGCAGGATATGAAATCTGGGGATCGTCTGCGTTCGAGGATACTGGAAACCTATCCAAATCATTAAGAATGTTTGTCAACTTGTTCAAAGAATCTCTGATTACATGAATATTATCAATGTTACCAAAGATCTTATCTACGTGTCTGGGAGCTTCCTGGGACTCACCGTTGTCTCCTGTCAGCTTACCTCTATAATTGTCAATGTTTTCTGTCCCAGCTCCTAAAGCATGCTGAGCCATGGCATTCGTAATTGGTCTCAAATCCACAATCAAGTTCTTCTGTGGTTGATCGACAAATTCATCATCTTCACTCAAATGATATGCCCTTTCCCTGTTCTGAGTCTCGAATATTTCACCAATAAGCTTCTCATCTTGGATAGACCGGTTTTGGATCTTGATTCCTACCAATGGTTGAGCACATCTGGCAATAATATTCCCATTGGGGTTGAGTCTGTGTCTGTAAACAATAGCCGGGATTCTTTGCTTAGACCTGAACTTAGAAGCATGTTTAACAACGTTATCAGAAATGGTTTCCGGTACTACCAATACTCGAGGGTACGAACCACATAATTTATATTGGTCATTGATTTCACTGATCCTCCAAAACTTTGACTCTTCATTGGTGAACCCTAATCTCTCATACTCAGCCACAGGATCGTATAATTCCCATCCTTTGACCTGCAAGTCAGTCTCCATCAGATTAGGCTTATAATTAAATGCATAGAAAGATTTCATGTCTTTTTGTACCTTAGGAGCTGTTATCAAAGCGCTGAGTTTGTAGTACACCTCTGTACACACCAAATCATTTATGAAATCAAACGAATAGAACGTAAAGTCTTTACATTGAATTCGAATATTTGATGCAGAATAATGATCAATATCAGTGTTCTTATAAGAATTGGCCAATTGACTATCTCTAAAATCACCGTTAGACATGCTGAATTGATTGGTGCGGCTTGAAACCAATGACGATCCTCTACTTTTCACAATCTTATCTATTATCGGATAACAAATCCATATCTCTTTTGGAGGTTGTTTATCAGTGTCAGAAGATGCAGGAGAAAACGAGAAAACCAAGTGATACGTCGATAGAAGAAGGTTCCCAGTGATGCAATAGCCACGACGTGACAATATGACGTTGTCAATCGTGGAAATTTGCTGCTTTTCCATCGATTTGGGTTTAATTGTTCAGGGTTTCACTTAGTTAAAGAAAGTCAAATTTTGAGAATTATTTTTTTACTGTTTGTCAGTGTTTAAATGAACACACTATAAATCGTCGAATTTACGGATTCCGTGCTCGTGTTGTTGCATGTTTCGTAACTGTTTGTTTGTGAGTTGTTTCTGTTTGAGTTTTTTGGCTTTGAGTTCTGGTTGGGTGTCTGACTTTCTTTTGGTGTTTGAGTTGGTGTCGTCTGACTCTGAGTCATTATCAGTGTCTGAGCCGGTGTCTGAGCCAGTGTCTGAACCAGTGTCTGAACCGGTATCTGGCTTAGCGGCAACGTCATCTTTGTCAGCTTTTGTGTCCTTTTCGTGTTCTTCATTTTGTTCACTGTCACTGTCACTGTCGACATCACTATCAATGTCACTGTCACTGTCACTTTCACTCTCATCTTCACTCTCACTATCACTCTCACTCTCACTCTCTATCACATCGTCCTCTACCTGTTCAGACCAGATCTTCAACGAGTCCATTCCCGAACTGATCAACCTATAGTTATAATCAATATCCAAGAGTCCCACCTCATCTACAGCACCATGCTTCCCAGCTGTTGAATGAACTCTGGTTTCAACAACCTTACCCAACTTGTAGTTAATCCTATGCAATAAACCATCGCTGTCTCCACACCATACAGAATTGGTCATCTCGTCTGTATCGCAGTTCATGCTGGGCACTATACTGTCAAGAGATACGCCTTTATTGACTTTGATTCTTGACAACTGGTCTCTCCAATGGTTCTTGGAGTTCTTCCATATCGTCACAATCCCTTCCCCATGCGAAACAAGAACTGTATCGTTCTTGTGGTCGTTTATATGATCTGAAGCATAGCACATAGAAAGAAGCTCATCTTCTTGATCATCTGACTGGGTGACAATCCCCTTTCTAATATCAATGTGCGAGAACGTCGTAGACCCCAAAGTAAGATAATGATAAGCAGATACATCGGGCATGGGCAATATATGATTCACACAGTCATCATGAGCTTTTGGCACTTTGAATCGAATCTTATTCTTCGATAAGTTACTACTATCATACACCAACACATGTCCACCTTCTGTACCTGCAAGCAAGAAAGAATTCGTAGAAGAATGACACAATTTAGTCACTGCATCCCTTTCATCTATGAAATCACCGCTCACATCTACTTTCCCTGTCACCTTTCCAGTTTCTGTTAATGCTTTTTTAATTATATGATCTGTACCCACACTGTACACATTTTCACCCACACTGTTCTCAAGAGGATCAAATATGATAGATCGACATGATCCTTTGTGTCTTTTGGTCTTCCATAATGTCGTCAAATGTGATGTTTGTGGATCGGCAATATCATCAACCACACTCCACCATTTGTGTTTCAGCTGAGACACAGATTTGATCACAGATGCAACCTTTCCCTTCTTGAATGCTTCCACTTGCTTTCTAACATATTCTTCGCGCGCTACTTGTTGTTCTTCTTCCAATTTTTCTGCATCGTAAGAACTACAGTAAACATGGCCAGTGGCCATTCCTTGCACTAAAATGGGCTTTGTGGGATGTGCTGCTACTGAGAACAATGGATCAGAGTAGTTGATCTCAAGGATAGGAGACACTTTCAGCTCCATCAATCTGGCAGCATTTGTGGCGTTGGACTTTCTCTTCCCCATAGTTTTAAAAGCGATGAGACGATGAGATGAGATTGCGACTTCAAGATACACTTACTTTGCTTACGTAATAAAAAACATTTACACTAGAAGATATCTAAACTAGAAGATATCACCACTGTTTTGTAACTTCTTGTCCTTTCTCAAGTTCCAGTATTCTCCCTTGAATTCCCAGAAAGCGTCTCCAGTAACTGGATGCTTTCTTTTGACGAACCAATTGGGTTTGTACGATTCCTTTTTGAGTTCTCTACTCTTTCTAGCTGCTCTTTGTTTTTCCTCTACTCTATGCTTTTCTTCTGCTGCTTTGTCGTACTGTCCATCTTCCATAGCTCTTTGATCTGGTCTTAAACGGGTATCCGTTGGTGGAAGATATTCTTTCAAGTTTTCATCGATACCATTCAATGTTACTGAGAAAGATGTTAAATTGAATGGGATCTTTGGTCTTGGGGCTGCTTGCCAAATTAAGAATGCTCCATCCAGCAATGGATCCTTACTGATAGTGCTTGAAGAGTATGGTTTATCTACCAATGAAGCTCTTCTGTTGGCAGCATCTGCTGGCTTATTGGTGGTCAATCTCTTACCAAAGATATTAGAATTCCAGTGTCCTCCAATAGCCCATTTAGCTTGTCCATTCTTATCAACGGCAGTTCCACTCAACTGATAAGCAGAAGATGCTTTCCAACCTCTTTGTTTCATGTCCACAACCATCTTATCACCCGTAGTATGGTTAGTGACTTCCATTTGACCAAAGTTATCAACAGTTGGGTTACCGAGCATAATTCCCACAACCGAAGTGTTGACTTTTTTCCAACTATAGAGTTCTTCATGCACTTTATTACCGTCAACATCAATCACTCCATTATCTGGTCTAATCACACAGAACATCTTACCCAAATGCTTGAAATCAAAGGATCTACCTCTGAATTTCGAGTCAACAGCGTTCTCTCCGTAGTAATCCCACTTGATCGATTCCGCTTTACATGCACTAATTGGTGGATGATGACTAACTTGTTCAGAAACTAATCTATAGTTTTTATCTGGACGACAGTATTCAAAGGTTTCTCCCAATAATGGATTAAAAGGTTTGGCAATTCTGTTAATGGTGGAGGCATATTCGGAAGCAGCAAATGCTGAAACATATGCGGTACGAAGGGTAGAATCATCAAAAGTAGCCGCTTGATCCAATAAGTTGGAGTACTCGATATCTTCTGCCAATCTTTGAAGCAAAGAGGTACACTCGTTGAAAGAAACTGGTAAAGTCATTCTGGTCATATCTTTACCAATCATAGATTTCAAAATACCCCAGAGGCCAACCTTTGGTCTATCATCTTCATCAAGTTTCAATTTTGTTCTTGGAGGATTTTCATAACCTAAGAAAGACTTCTCTGTCAAGAGCAACTGCTTCTTAGATGATTGAGCTTCATTCAACTCTTCAGATGTCTTTTCTGTTCCTGGTTCTTCATTGTCAGTGGTCACCACAGTGGCCGAATCAGATGGAGCAATAGAAGTAGACTCTGCTTCTCCAGCAACAGCCACGGCTTTTTTGTCTCCAGTTGTCTGTTCTTCCTTGTTAGTGTCCTTCAATGCAAGGTTATCGGTGCTCTTCAAAGATTCACCTATCAAGTCATCAGCATCAAAGAATTCGTCATCTGAGTCATTCAATATCTCTTCAACTTCTAAGTATTGGTCAGGTTGGTCCAAACTTTGATTCACAGACTCAGCCTTAGCAAGCGAATCATCGGCAGGATCTTCTGGTAAAGTTCCA
This sequence comes from Yamadazyma dushanensis, assembly GCA_030571835.1. Lineage (NCBI taxonomy): Eukaryota > Fungi > Ascomycota > Pichiomycetes > Serinales > Debaryomycetaceae > Yamadazyma > Yamadazyma dushanensis. The sequence goes on along the minus strand of JAJLYZ010000009.1, from coordinate 269,405 downwards.
TGTTTGGCAGTAACCAATGACCCTTGAGGAGTAGTCATTCCAGGAGACTTGGTAGTAAGCAACTTCTTCAATTGCTTCTTCTTACCTTCGTATTCGGCTAATTTCTGTTCTCTATTAGCAATTTCTTTCTCCAATTGGCGAATAGAGTTCTCCCAAAGTTTGTTGATCTCCAATTGCCTATCAAGCTTCTTGCTGTTCCTGACATCCTTGCTAGCAACCAACATGTTGTACTTAGCAAACAATTCTTGAATTACACTCAAGGTATTACGGCCCACCTGGATGACTTCAATATCCAAAGAGTCAGGTGATTTCAATACGTGATTAAATAAATCCAAAACACTTTTGATCTCCACATCTAAAGATCCCCGAACAGTGGAGATTTCATCTTGGATGTTCTTTTGGTTTTTAATGGCAGATGTCAGTTCACTGTTGTCGTCATCATCATCCAAATCATCGGAATCATAATCAAAATTCTCATTATCAGTATCAAGGAAACTATTCTGATCACCATTCGCAGGGTTCAAAGTTAAATTCTCAGTAATCTGGAGAAGACTAGAAGTATCAGCTTTCTTGAACGTACTAGCTCTTGAGGGAGGAGCAGAAGGTTCTTCTTCAACACTTGCTTGAGAGTTCAAAGAAACAGAACTACCAGTTCTCTTATGCTTTCTCCTTAAACTTAACAGACGATGCTTTTTTTCGGGCTCCTCCAAGCTTGCCCGATTACCTAAGACAGGAGACCGAAGTTCTTCATTAACATTGTTTGTAGGTGCAGGAGGAGGCACATTACCACCACTCACCACACGAGAGGCTCTCTTTTTCAAATTATCTTTAGCAATCGTGATGGCGTTTTGAAGGTTCCACACCCACCTATTTGTTTCGATGGGATGGTTAGCCTTTAAATGCCATCTGATACCGTTCTTACCGATGATTTCAAACTTTAATTTTTCAGAGGAGTCCAAGTGTAAAAATGCAAATCCTAGATTTAAGGACCCTCTACATGCATTATTTGTATCATCCTGGTTAGTGTAGTAGGATAAAATTCCCTTTTCGTCGAGGACAAAGTATCTCAACTTATAACCAGATGCAAAATTTGTCCATTTTTTCAAATACCCTTTGTAAGTAGGGGCATTACCGGCTTTGGAATTGTTCGACGATGCCATTGGATCCATCATCGTCTGATCCTTTGAAGCCGCTTTCAATAATTTTCTAATTGGGTCACTTTTATTGTGAATCAAATCGATCGGCAACTTGCCCCGTTTATCCCTTTTAAAAGGATCTCCATCATGAGCCAATATCCATTCACACATTTGAAGATCATTTTTACCAATGAATTCATGTAAAACAGTATTACCGGTTTCAGGATCAGAACCATTAATATCTAAAAGCTCGGCGGCTCGAGGATTATGAACCAACAAATTCTCCAACTTTTCGAAATCTCTGTTGGTGAAGTAATCTCTAAGCTGACTAGCAGCTTTTTCCACAAATTTAGCCCTTTCATACTGCATCAATTGAATTATTTCCAAGTCCTTACACATCTCTACCGGTTGTTTCTTATCGGCGTTCAAAGTAGTATCGTTTATATTAGGTAACCCCAACAAATACTTCACCACTTCCCCTCTAGAGGTAATAGCCGCCAAATGCAAAGGAGTGTTCCCGTCATGGTCCTGCGAATTGATATCAATGTCAAATTTATCGCTGTTGTTGACCAAGAACTGGATCATCGATAAAGGAGCCACCTGCACCGCATAATGTAAGATAGTCTGTTTCAAGTGTAAAACATCAGCGTTTTGAATGGTCAGTTTGGTCGATTGCAAACTAGAATTGACCGCCTCGACTTTAGCGGGATCACCGCTTCTCAAAGCGTCTAGAAGCTTTAATCTTAACAATGAAGCATTCAATTGAGAAGACATATTGCCATAGTAAATTCAAATCCTCAAATTTCGATCGATGATAAAATACGTGCGAGAGCAAACAGCAATTTATAGGCATCGCCATTTTTTTCTTTAACACATGGTTTCAAAACGATCTATCACATCTGAAGAAAATAGTCGAAAGAAGGCTAAATTAGATGTAAATCAGACTTTGTATGTTCACAACTTGAACGATAAGATCCCCTGTGATGTTATGAGGACCAATCTCTATTTATTGAGCAGTTGTTACGGCGATGTGATAGATATTATTCTCAAACCAAGAAGTCGAAAAATGAGGGGACAAGCGCATATAGTGTTTAGTAACGTGGAGGAGGCTAAGGAGGCGATGGTGGGGATGAATCTGTTTGAATTGTTTGATAAGCAGATGAAGGTTGATTTTGCCAGAAGGAGATCTGATATCATTAAGAGAATAGAAGAGGATTAAAGTTGATTGGAATGGATTGGATTGGATTGGAACAGAGTCTATTTTATTGGAGCTTTATAAATACTTATCGACGCTTCTATTTTAACTTTAATGCGTCTTGTAAAGAATTGAGAACGCAATCTGGAACACCAACTCCTTGACCAAAACACATCCCTCCTAAAGAGAGTTTGGATTGGGTGACCATTGATTGTACTGTATGCTTGATGCTTTCGTATCCTACATTATATTGGGGGATACAGTTGGAATGCAAATTGTAAGATACCAAAATATCATTTGGCTGCAAATCGATTTGAGTATCTGCTTCTTTTGCCTCGTCTCGGATTATCAAATTGTAATCTGAGACCCCAAACACTTTTTGGAGGGTGTGCTCTACTGCTTTGAGACACAATGCACTAGAAGGTGGGTTTCCCTCGTAAAAATGCCCTCCAAGCATCATAGTCATGTTTGTGTATTTCGATGCTTTTGGTGCTTGTGGTTCTGCTTGTGGTGCACCATATAATGGCTGCAAATTGACTGCAATGTCAGAATCAAATATCGTTCCAAGAAGGAACTCTTTGTTATGAGATGACAATGGCACCAAGAATCCAAACCCACTCTTATCCTTTGGAACTAATGGCATTTTCGAAACGATATTGGCCATGAATATACTGACGTATTCGATCTTTTCTAGTTGTTGTACTAGTTGGGGCCAATTCACTATCTTTGCAAGATCATGAACATTGATGGTAGATCTAATATGATCGAACTTGTATGTTGCATCGGAGGTTACAACACCAGTGGTTGGGTCTAATTCAGTGATTTTACTATTATTGACAAACTGAACTTGCAGAGTCTTCTCAAGATACTCGGTCAACATTAGCGGATAACTGGCCAATGTGTTCTTTAATGCAACTATAGGGTACCCTTTCAAGGATGCAGAAAGAGAAGTCAAGTCTGATGTTTGACTTATAAGCTCCTCGTACTTTTTCAATGGTTCTGGAAGCACTTTGATCTTTCTGGCTTCCCTTTCTGCCTTGCTTGTCAAGTATTTAAACATAGACTTGAACATGGGACTCATAATAGACCCACTCTCACGTTCGAATTCCTTCAACCGTGGGAATAATGACTTGACACTCAACTTCTTCACATCTCCAGCATATATACCATGAAGTATAGCACTTAGCACATTCTCTGTAATAGAAGCAGTACCAAATCGTCTCTTCATGAAATCATATACACTTTCGTCATCTTCGGAACCTTTTTTACGAAAAGGCTCGGTTAAAACTCCTTTAAATGCCCCTTGAAATAACCCAGACCTGCTGAACTGAACAAACGAAGACATTGAGTGTGGAACAGGTACAATCTCGTAGTTTCCATTTAATAAGAATTTCCGATTAGCAACTGAATCTGATCTCATTACCATTATATCGTCTTTGCGTCCATTTTGTATCAAACTGTCTAGAATCAACAACGTACCATCACTCACTCCTCTGAGTGTCCTGGGGCCTTTCTCGATCCGTATAATGCCATCTTCATCCGCCAATTGTGTTGTCTTTATCCAACCGCCAGATTTTTTCTGGTTCTCAAAGATAGTTATACCTATATCCGGCCTCAATTTATGAAGAAAATAAGCGAACGAGAGACCTGATATACCAGCTCCTATAACACCCACTTTTCCACCCTTAGGAACCGCTGTCAACTTCGGTAACTGTAGAGACATTGACAGTTGCAGCTATTAAATAATTTTTCAGCCATTAAAGTCGCGAGCTTTAATCAGCTAACTAACTAAACAATATACAGGAAACAATATACAGGAGGTATATTTAACTAGTATGCATGGTATATATCTTGAACATGTTGACTTTCACTGATCATTGAAAGATTATCATTTGACGTCTTGTGAGAAGAAGTCATTTGTTTTGCAAGTGGAAGATTAGATTCAGTACTCATGTTTCGCAACAAAGGCATTCTTTGTTCGAACCCTGAATTGTGGGTAAGTACGCTGATATTGCTTTCACTGTCATTTGCAAGGTATGTCAATCTCTTATTGATAGGTTCTTCGTAGGTTTGTTCTCTACTATCAAACGAAGTGTCAGTACCCCGAGAATTTAACACAGGACGTTCGCCTAAAGTGTTTGAACGGATTGGAGTAGCTTGACCTGTCAGCTCAGTAAATTCACTTTCGTCTACTGACTCTGTTGCTTCTTCGGCACCAGTAGTGACTGGAGGAGGAGTCAAAGGATCTAGGAGTGCTGCTTGATCTGGAGGAACCAAATGGGCCAGACTCTTCATACTACTGCCTTCAGAGTTTGCTCTATTGGTTGAAACACCAGAAGAACTTTCGCTGGTTATAGCTGTACTAGAAACGTCGTTGCTTCTGGAGCTGCCGGAATTGGCACACGATTGAATAGATTCGGAAGACGCCAGGTCTGGTGGATTATTAGGTAATGCAGCCGATTCCAAAGAGCTCAAAGAATCTGACTTGGGGATGGATGATGTTGGAATTGCTGAGTTGATGTTGGCACTAGAATCGGATCGATTTTTACCACCGGATCCATCGATGTTCAATATTGGAATAGAAGAAATGTTGGTGGGTGAGACACTCAAGCCATCTGATTCATTGACCAACAATGAATTGTTGGGAATCAATGAGGTAGCAAACGAGTTCACCAATGAAGACCTCACCTTTGATGATCTTCCGGTTCCAGGATTTTCGACCGCACTATCGTTGACAATAGCATCAATATTAAGTGCATTATCGTAGAAAGGATCCTTTGACGTATAAGCTGGAGGATCATTGGGTGAGTTATCGATGGATATGGAAGGAACTCTACTCAAAGGATCTTCAGAAACTGAAAAAGATCTGGTAATAGGCGAAGAAACAGGCGAAGTAGCTTCTTCGAAACTTGGCAACGGATCACTGGTATCAGATTGGTTCCAAGGTTTGATTGAGAAACCTTTTCCATGCACTTCTCCATTTTTATTTGTATAATGGCCAACATGACTTCTATCAAAGTTGGGTGTTCTGAAAGACACAGAAGACTGGCTTGTTGAGGTGGGTTTCAAACCAGGCGACATTGGATCAGTTTGCACGTCAATTTCGTCGTACTTTGGTAACTGGATAGATTCTTCGTTACACTTAGAACTCAACAAGATCAATGGAGTATCTACCACAACCTCGTAATGATGCATCTTATTGTTATCGTTGGGATCTGGTTTAGAAATTCTAAAACACACCTGCAATCTATGATGAATTTGGATGTTCCTGAAGTTGGAATCAGGATACAAAGCTCTCCCCACAGTAGTGAAACCATGTTGAATGTTTTCTTTGAAATGATTATGACTGATTTCGTGCATCAAAGCAGTTGAATCAGGAGTCAAAAATTCAAGATCATCATCTGTCTTATAAAGCTCACTATGGTTATGGGTGAGATTTGTCTCCAAAGCACCAATGATAGGAGAAGAAGGAGGATACAAACTGTTAGAGTCATCAGTAGACATTATAGAAGCCTTTCTGGACCCAGGAGTTGAACCATTACTGTTGAGTTTTCTCAACTCATCTTCATTGTTGCTAGTCTGAATGATCTTATCGTTTCTTGTAGTCAAAAATGGCAAGGCGATGTTGATATCTAAAGGTGAAGCAACCATTGTAGCATTATTCTCTCTTCCAATGGGTGGAGTTCCTTTCTTCTTTGCACCACGAGGAGAACCTTCAGGGAATAAATGGAGATGATGACGATGAGGAGATCCAGCTCTACTTCGATTAATTGGGTCAGATGCATCCAATTTGAAGTTTTCAATGTCATCATCATGAGTCGGAGTTGCAGAATCTTGTTCATAACAACTGAATAATAAGTTATTATCGGGACACTTAATAACTTCTTCTTTATAAGGTTCACTGAACCCAGTAGTAGGTTTGTTTTTAGTCTTCAATTCACAAACAGATATGACTCTTTCTCTTGTCTTATTGTCACCTACAAGTGGCTTAAGGTAGTAAGGATCTTCACCATCGTAATCATATTCTCTCGATAAATCCTTAGAAACATAAGTGATTCTTTCCAAGACATTGAATTTGATTCTTTTAATGATAACATCCTTCACTAAAGGAACAATCTTGACATTAATGGGATGTTCGGACCCTAAAGCCACGTATTTCCTAGGAAATGTTATTATGTAATGAAGTGCATTATTCCATACTCTGTTGACATAAATTGGTTTATCGGTGACAGAATTGGCAAATGAAGGAGGAGTTCTAACCATTGGTAAGTTGTAAGTTGCAGATAAGTTCAATTTCCTGTTCAACTTTTCTGAATTCTTCTGAATGGAAATCGATAGAATATGACTTAAAGACCCATTGATTGAAGTGATGGTTGGTGGGATATGTTCAGGAATCAAAACCGGTAACAAAAATATATAGATCCCTGCTTTATATATGGCTTGAGAATCATGTAAATGGTCATAAAATTCATTAAGATCTTCTTCAACATCGAATTCTGGAGTGCTTCCATTAAGCACGCTGTTCTTCCTTGACATATCCTTGACGCTGTTTAATCTGTAATATCTTGTTCTCTTTGCAAGCTCATTTTGATCAATCTTCTTAGCCTTAAAATCAGACGAGTTTAAATTATTAATATAGTAATCAGCATTATCTAAACTCTTAATCCAATCCAATTTCCCAATCTTGAACTTTTCTTTATTAAAAGATTTGTTGTAAGGGTCCCCACTGGGCCAAAGAACACTTGTAACACTTGAAAACTCGAATCTCAATAAATTCAAAGGAGTATCTTTGTGTAACTCTACAATAACCCCAAACGTATGTGGAATAGGAGTATCACTGTCGATCTTCGTACACAAGTAATTCGGAGACCTAAGATGTTCAAGCTTACTTTTCAATTCCCTTGGCACATTATCCAATAAAGGGTTCTCAGTTATCTCTTCTTCATTATTGAAGACTCCACCCGGAGATTCACCACCGTCTTCTTCGGATGCATAGATGTTCTCCATGTTAGCACTGGGGATTCCCCCATTTTCCACATCTTCATAAGTGAAACTAGCAGAACTAGCGGGTGACAAATACACACAATTATTAGAATTGGCCACATAAATCGACACATTCTTCGATAGATTGGAACTATTGGACTGATTAGTTTTCACCAACAACGGACTTTGGAGCCCCAAGTCATTCAATAACGCCGTTAACTTCTTCTGTACAACTTGTTTGGTCTCTAACTTAATCAAATCTTTGGTATTTTTCTTGCTTGTGGACTTGGACCGTGCTCGACCGTCCGCAGATGGCTTGGATGACAAATTCAAAGTGGAAGAAGAAGAATTCGACATCAAAGACAAGGACCGGGTCCTATTTCGTAGATTTCGAGTATTCTCCTGACTTTTACTTATCACGATAGTAGGATGGTCGACATTACTATCACTAGATCGCCTGATCTTGTCGAATATCTTATCTAGTCTTTCCATGGTAAAACACTCGGATGTTTGTGTTTGTTCAAAGGATAGAAATAAAGATCAAATAATGTCTGATTTTGAGTCACAGACGCAGTTAAGTGAAAAAAAAAAGATTGTTGAAAAGGAGAAATTAACAATAGAAGTAGATAGCAAAGAAATTTATGGTTTAGTACGAAATGTAGAAAGCACACAAAAAATAGGGCGTGAAGGAAGCTTCGGTAGTGTGTGCATTGCAAGGCTGAAGTGCAAAACGGCTTTTTGTGTACAAGGCTCAAGGTTACAAATGGAGATGGTTATAAATGTATATAGTCGTAAATGGTTATGTAGGCAGTGATCTTCCGAGCATTGGTAGTAGTTGGCTGCAGTTTTTCTGATAACAATTGTGGAGTCGCACAGGAACGGTACAGGACCAGAAGGATGAGGCGCATGAGACGGTGGGAGTGTCAGCCTTGTTTGGAGGTGCAGCGGGAGGTGTGGGTGTAATGTGGAGGTGTTGTTTGGTGTATGGAGGTGGTGTATGGAGGTCTTGTGTTGTCTCACTGGTGTTAGGTGAATGTCTTGTGCTGATAAGCTGACAGTGACGTCATGTGATTGAGAAGCTCTGGCACCCTTCCTCCAATTTGAGTCGATGTATAACTTGCAAAGTGTTGCAAACCGGGTTGATTTCCACTACTGTTAGTTGCCCGTCAACATTTAGTGCTACTACTCGAAACACCGGGCTGCTCTTGCAGTATAAAATGGAATTATGTTGAATAATACCAAATTGATAAAACCATCTGTTGATGCTGAAACTATTGAGGTTGATGACTCCAATGTTGGCAATACAATCTGTGTAGATCAATTTGTTGCCAAGAATCACCAATTTACTGATTGAAAATCTTGAAACACAAAGTGATTTTATGGCTTTCTTGCTCACCTTATCATACACTACAATATATCCTTGGACAGTCCCGGTAATGATATATTTGTGGCTTGTTTCAATGGAGACGATCCACATGGGAAGTGCACTATTGGACACTTCCTTGGTGGTTTCAAACTTGGGTAAAAGCCGTTCTTTGGCCACATTAGTTCTGGCTCGAAGAATGTTCCGGATTTGATCGAGGTTTTGAATATCATTGTAATCTCCTGTACCAGTCGAACGAACCCATGGACCGACATGCACATGCACTCCTGTTCGAATATTGAACATTGACAGGATCTCTTCTGCTTCGTCTGCATAATATTCCTTCTCCATGAATATCTCATAGCTTTTCAATCCCCCTTCCTTGTTTCCCACCAACACCACCACTTGTTTGGAATTCTTATCACAAGTGACTTTGGCTGATGTCACTGGTCCTTGAAGACTATAACTCTTGAAACTACCATCATAATCATCATTCACCAAATCCGTGATCACGAGTCTTCCGTCATATGAGCAAGAATATAAATATTGGTTCATGAGAACTCCCATTTTCACTACTTTATCTAAAAGGTTATGCAAAAGACAGGTCTTCCATTCTTTGACCTTCTGATATCTTGTACCTTCTGGGTTGATCTTGTATAGCTGGATAGTATTTATCAGTCTTAGTAACAACAAGTGTTGCACACCTTTTATATGAACTTTGGTTATGCGGGTGATGTTTTGGTCTTCTCGGCATATTTCTTCACCTTGAACATTTGAATTTTTATTGGCAAAGTCAACCACTACAATTGTTAGCACTTTCACACACAATAACCGTCCAACTCCTGAAACATACCTTTAAGACCACCTGTGGTAGTAGCTGTTAGGATTGACATAATAAGGATTTATTTCCGCACCACTTTTTGTGGGGTTTGATTCACCAGTGGCTGCAGCACCAGGCTTGGTGTAAGGGTTTTTTGCAGCCAAAAATAAATGGCAAAAAAAGGCAAGTATAACAGTGTATGGTATGTTGGAGTTGCATGGTATGCTGCAATAGAATTGAAATGTAGATTATAAGTAGTGGCCAGGATGCTCTTCACTACTATCTCATGTACTGGGATACGGTCGAACACAAGCCTAATAAACCAGCAGCAATCGGATTAGGCGTTGCCATTCTGGTTTTCCTCATCTTTGCGATAACCATGCACGCAAGAGCTTCAATTCGTTCCCGCCGAGCACTAGCCCGTCAATCTGAATTCGGTCTTGTGGAGTCTCGTGAAGTAGAATTGGTTCGAATTCCACACGTTCGAGTCACCCGGGTTCATCGCCTTCAGAGGGCTCCAGCAAACACCCAGCTGGTTCCAACATCCATCCAGCAACCTCATGATTCAGCCACAGGAGTGACTATTGTCGAAGAATCCCATTTCAGAGTTCTACCGAATCCGTCATCTCAACAGCAGGAAAGCTCTATCCAAAATCAACGTGTCCTGAGAGGACTGAATAGTGAGGGTACACATCTGGTTACACGTCCAATAACACATCCTCCAGTTCCTCCAGTAACAAGTCCTCCAGTAAGACATCCTCCCCCAGCCTATACGCCAAGATGAAATCCTGAACGCACTAATATACTGCTCGTACTTCTGTTCCAGTACCTAGCCTCTTTCCCCTGTCTTGTGTCTCTACAATCTAACCTCCACAATATCCTCTACAATATCCTCCACAATATCCTCTACACATCCTCTACAATCATGTCCGTCCTTTATTCCCGCATAACAATGTTGCAGCCGTGCATCATTTTTCTTAGCATCACGGAACAAAACGCAGTTCGGTGTCAAAATGTCCGCTGAGTCAAAGACAAGCTTTGTTTGTGTCACCCAATCACAAACCATAAATCACAACAACAACCACAACCACAAACCACAAATCACAACAACAACCACAGAACCATGGAACCTCAAACCTAAACCGCCAACTACTCATACCTGTAAAGCGCTTACATAAGCGTCGAGATATTTAAAGAATTTGGTTGCAACATGGTTAGAACAGTTAAAGGACCCCTGGGCGCAGACGATTCCGTGACCGTTGATTGATTGTCAAGGAGATATTCTAATCTTATTGCACAATGCCGTCGTAAACAACCAAAATTGGTGATCCCTGAGCCTCACGGAAATCTAGCCATACAGGCTATACGCAGGTTACACGACATTAATTACAGTACAATTGATATATAAGTAGATGGATTTTTCTACTTTATACCATCAATTACAGCACAATGAATGGCACACCAAAACCTGACTCTGACACCAAATGGTATAGCACGCTTTTTGGTCTCAAGCTGAAACCAAAGCCCAAGAAGAGAAGATCTTCTACTGATAACCACGTCACTATAAATAGAGCCCAGGCCAGAAAATATTCCAATCAACCATCAGAACCCACAAAGACAGAAGATACTCCTAGGAATCGAAATTTAAGGATGATTTAAAATTTCACTTGGTTTAACATTGTGAAAGTGGGGAATCGATCGACGTAGTTAGTCATATTTAACGACACTTCGACATTCAGCAAATAATTAGATAATTTAATACACAAATTCCATGACTTTCGTACAATTCCGGCTGGTGGTGTATAAGAGTATTGGTTTTGCATTTTGCAGCCTCTCGGGCAGTGAAAATCCCCGTTAATTTACGGTAGTATTTACGATTAGTATGCAACAGGTTACGCTCAGGCAACTCTTCTGTTACTGTTCGTGTTGAACTGTTGTTTGTACACCAAAATGTCACAAGCTTTGAATGGTGCCGTCTGGAAATTGTCCCGTCGCTATTGAAAGTTAATCTTAACCCCGATGACATAAGCGCAGATTTGATGCACGACATTCAGAACCTTGTGTACCTATTCATAGCCTTGGGCATTTGCAACGGTGAGTCCTTGTCTTATCTCCATATACGAGTTACCAGTGCAGGATGAGGTGAACTGGATTACAGGTTAGTCAACCAGTGTTGTACACGTGATCAGGTAAGACCACAACAGCTGTTAGTGGTGACTTTGCAGAGGACCAAACGGTTTCTAAGACAGGATTCTTGGTGTTGGAGGGATCTGTTATGCTGGTGCTAAGTTCACTTCTTTATTTTAATGGGCCAAAATCATACCCAGTACAAGAACCATCTTGTGAGTAATTTCAACTGATACACTTCAACTAGACACCCTTCTCCATTGACCATTCAACTGCTCTGCGGTGATCGGCGTTATCGTATCTGACTCTCTGTCATGTCGTCTCCTACTCTCTTTCCCATTATCTCTGACTCTTTCTCATGTCATCTTGACATGCATCACCAAGGCTGTGTTATGCGGCTCGGGTATTTCCATAAGCCACTGAGTGACAGACTCAACATGGGCCGGTTGTGATACTGTAGAATGGTTAACATTATTCACCTCGTGAAATCTATGGTTTTGTAAAAAACGATTTGCAAACAAAGTTACTTTTTGTGTTCTGATCTATACCAATTCCGTTTTTCGTTGACCCAACGTCTTAAGGTACACGACGGGTGAAACATCTCAGGCTGTAAACATCTCTAGCCGGTCATATCCCCAACTGCCAATATTCCAACTGCCAACCTTTAACTATCTACAACACCAAGAAAAAGAACCAGTGTATAAAACCATTGACATTAGTTATGAGACTTCGCTTATTCTATCCAATTTAATTTAATGACTCAGACACTTGCACCACTACCAACACATCAAACCTCAGCCTCGTCACTATCTCCCAGAAGAATGTCTGACGCCTCATGCACAAAAGCCAGATCTGAATTCCCTAACAGGCAATAATCTGATTGATCAATGATCGGTCACTGATCCTGCACAATGGAATGGCTGCAACTGTTCAATTTACGAGAATGGGTCTGACTTAAATTCAAGCCCCTGGCCCTATTCCCACATCAATGCACATCCAAAAGAGATATTATGAAACTAATATAAGCACCAATCCCAAAATTATTGGTCCAATTATTGCAGTAGCAGCCATCATTACATTCATGGTGATATTTTTAAGAGTAGTGTATGTGAAAAGAAGAACAACGCTCAATATTGAAGCTCCTCGAGTACCTCAATCCACTTACCACACCACTAATACCACTTCCAATCAGACTTATTACATCAACAGACAAACGCCTAATCCGGTGATTGTCTCAGACGAAAGACCAAATCCGGTGATTATCTCAGACGAAAGCCTTGAAAGAAGCGAATACACTGAACACTTGAGAGACCCTCCGCCGGTATACACTGCCTCAAAGCCTTCTGATTTCGAAATGGAAGCTTACATAAGATCACAGATCCAACAAGCTCACTTCAGGACCTGAATAGACCCTTTGTACAACTTATTCTCGTATACTTAATAAATTGTCGTGTCTGTACCACTGGCCTATTTCCCCAGGTTCTTACTGCATGTTCTCTTTTTCTTCGAACTAACATGGTTGATTTTAACGTCAATGGAAAAGTTGCTTTGATTACCGGTGGAACCAGGGGTTTGGGTTATGATGTGGCTGAGTACTTCATTGCAAATGGAGCTTCGACTATCATCATCACATCAAGAAAACCTGACGCTTGTAAGCAGGCCAAAGAATCGTTGCAATCATATGCGTCTGCAAATAATAAAACTGTCGAAGTCATATCTGAACCATGCGATATGAACAACGACGACGATGTCAGGAAGTTTGCTGCAAGTATCAAGAGTCAAATCGACAAACTAGACATTCTTATCGCCAATGCTGGTGCCACTTATGGCGCTAGTTTTGAGAAACATCCAGTTGAACAAGTGAGAAAGATATTAGATACTAATATCACTGGAGTGTTTCATTGTATTCAGCAGTTTGCTCCTTTGATGGAGAAGGCAGGTACTTCTTCAGATCCTGCACGAGTGGTTATTGTTAGTTCAATTGTGGCATTTGTCAATGATTTCAAAGACACTTTTGGGTACATTGCTAGTAAAGCAGGAGTAGCACACCTCGGAAAGAATTTAGCATTGACGTTGGCTCCAAAACATATAAATGTCAACTGTGTGGCTCCTGGATTCTTTCCTACTAAGATGACCAAATTTTTGTATGCTAAGAAGCGAGAAGAAACAAACTATGGTAATCCAAGAGGAAGATGGGGGTCTAAAGAAGACATTCAGAACTCGGTGTTGTGGTTGTGTTGCAAACAGTCCAACTATGTGAACGGGGTGGTGTTGAATGTTGATGGTGGGCTTTATTTGATTGGGACCTCTAGGTTATAGACTTTAATCTATAGAATATGCAAAATTTTTAAAATGCAAAAATGGTATTAGAAAGTAGAATTACTTTCGTCGTTGTCGTCGTCGTCTTCGCTGTCATCATTACCTCCAATGATGGGCTTTACAATATTCAAATTGAGCCCAGAGTATGGGGTTCTTGGAGTTGCTGGTGATTTAGGGAATCTTGGTGAGTTTGGAGATTGAGCTGTTTTGGTCAAGTCAAGATGAAGCTCGTTTCTTTGATCATTGATTCGGTGTTTTAGTATATTCAATTTGTTTTCGAAAGTGGAAGTCTGACTGTTGATTCCAAGTTGTTGTTCGCTCAATAACTTATTCAAGTATTGAATCGATAAATCCCGTTGTTCAATCACCTTCTCACTGATCATTAGATGTTTCCTCAAATTGATATTTATCACCTCTACATCTGCCAACTTTTCACTCAATTTAAGAAGTGATTTCTCTAACCTATTCAATTTGATCTCTTCTTCATTCAGTACTCGTAAATTGTTAATCTTGAAGTTTAGTATCTCTTCTTCAAGTCTCTTGATCTTCGTATCTCTTTCTTGAAGCTTACTAACTAGATCGAATTTACCACTGGGTGAGATGGGAGACTTTGTAAGAGTTGGTATTCTGCTTCCAAAATCTTTGATTGGCGTTGAAGGTGTTTTGGCATACGGAGGACTTGCTGTTGGATGCTTCAATTGAGCCTCTAAGCTTTGAATATAGAGCTTGTTCTGTTCGTTCTCTCGTTCGAGCTGCTTCAACCTGAACTTCAACTCACTAGGACTCAATTCCTCGTTAATAAATGCTCTATTCTGAATATGTTTAGCCCTAGACCCAAATCTTAGAGTAGACACAGTTTCCAACTCGTCTCTAGAGCTAGGAGAAACAGTAAGAATCAAAGTGGTTCTGGAATTCCCACCTAATGACTCTTGTAAGATCCTCGTAAGTTTGGAGTCTCTGTATGGTATATGAGTAGATCTATGATCAGTTAAAGCATTGATAACGTTTCCTAATGCAGACAAAGAACTATTGATATTTTTAGCTTCTTTTAGAGTATGGCCTATGGCACCTGTCCTGTCGACCTTTTCACTACCAGCCAAGTCAATCAAGAATAAATTGGATTTCTTAATCAGTTCATCAGATAAGTTCTTCTGGTTGATCTTAATCTGGAAAATAGCATGACTCCTTGAACTTTCAAGGTTCATATTGGTAACATTTGAAGCTCTATGCTTGATTCCAAGTTTCAATAAGTTATACAACTCCTTGGTGTTTGATATGAATGCATGAGACAATCCTTTCACGTATACTCCGTTGTCTTTATCTTCATGGATAGACAACTTATCATTCCCTTCCACCAACAAATCATTGATCTGTTCCAAGTAAATTTCCATGATCGATAAACTCACAGTATATTCCACCTCACTTGACCCATTGTACTTGATCTGGTTGAATATTTCATCACTGATCCTTGGAATCAACCCTTTGTGGTTCTCATCAGTAATTGAAGGTCCCAACATCGTATAAGATTTACCAGATCCCGTTTGACCGTACGCCAAAATCGTACCGTTATACCCTTGTAGCACATCCTGAACCGTATCTCTTATCGAATAGTTATATATATCCAATTGACTCGACTGGGTAGAGAACACCTTATCATAAGTAAAACTAGCAGCATCTTTACCTCTAACCGCCAACGTCTCGTCATCAGGAAAGCTGGTCACCACCCCATCATGCGTCTCATCCAAATTCAATGGTCGAACTCGACAGATCACTTTTATTCGATTGGTCAAATCTTCATTGTTGGGGTGTCCTTTAAGATGAAGAGTCTCAGAATCAAAACTATTGGACCGTTTGTGTTCAAAATGACTCACAGCGGAAGGGATAATCATCGACATCCTTTTGGTCCGAGGAGTCAACGGTGTTGTTGCAGCAGAAGTTCCAGACATGGGAAAATTGCCAGCTATTTAAATATCCAATGTTTGGATCAAGAATGTTTAATACGAATTTTTCTGATCTGAGCGTGTCTGGTTGCAACGTTTGCAGCCAAGTATTGACGAAACAACGACAGGACAAAGCAAGTGACAAGTCTAGTCACATGATCAAACAATAGACATCGATATTTCTGCTACACATACGTTTGAACTAGCTGTGTACACCCACTTTTCAATAACACTTTTGCAACCATTTTCAAGTGTTATCATCGGTCTCGCACGACATTGAGATTTGATAATTATGTCTCAGATAGCTATAGAATCAGAAGGGATGGAAGATGTGGTGAAAGAGCCTCCCACGCTAGATGAGCGTGACGCCGAAGCCATTGGTTTGTTCAAACAAGCAATGGAGAAAGAAAGCAGTGGTAAAATGGCCGATGCTGTGGACTTGTATAGAAGAGCTTTTAAGGTCAATGAAAAAGTCGACTTGCTTTATAGACAGATTGAATTGCCTATAAAGATCCAACAAATGAAAGACAGTCATGGAAAGAACTCCACTGTCAAGGTGGACGAAGCTAAAGTCAAAGCCATTGATGTTGAAAAGTTATTGAAGTCTTTTGAGCATGTGGATGCCCGAGCTCCCGGACCAGAGGACGCAGCAGACGGTATGGTGATTAAATTTGCTAATTTGGGAGTTGATAATCATGAGGTGGTGGTTACAAAACCAATTTCTCCGTTGGTTAATCTTCATAATGAAATTTGGGTATATATACTTGAGATTCTCCTTATCTCATCTCCAGAATCTTGGATAAATGTTTCTATAACATGTAAGAAATTTGCATTTCTTGGTTTAAGCACTAGTGATATATGGAGGAAGCTTTGTTATTTGGTGTACCCTTTGCAGAATTACGAGGAGAACAAACAATTCGTTGAAGCTAATCAGACACCGGGTAATGTCATAAAAGATGATAATTTACCAGTGCCTCGAGATCAGCTTTCCATTCTACCTGCTTACAATTCCTGGAAACATATGCTTGATGAAAGACCGTTTATCAAGTTCCAAGGATGCTATATAAGTGTTATCAACTATTATAGTGAAGGAGGAAATGCTGTGTTCTCTAATAGATGGACTAATCCCGTGAGAATCATTACTTATTATCGATACCTTCGATTTTACCCCGACGGAACTTGTGTGAAAGTTCTCAGTGCATTGGAACCTTACAAAGTAGTTCCACAGCTCCTGAAGTTTAATCTTCTGAGAAATATTACAAGTTTGATAGACCAAATCAAAGTGGCTGCTCATCATTCATCTGTTAAGGAACATCACCGGATTTATCACGGGACCTGGACCATTTCCACAACTGGGGAAGTTCATGTAGCTATACATGATGGATCTGTACCTTATTACGAGTTCCATTATCATTTCCAAGTGAAATCCATCAGTAAAGTGTTTAAGTATGGAAAATTGAATTGGATCAAATATTACACTATAAGGAAACAAATGGGAGAGGATGACGATAGAGTGGGGGAGATTTCTGATCTTTCAATAAGGAACGAGAAACCATTCAAGTTCCTGAAAGTCAAGAGCTATGATGTAAATACTTGGTAGACACTATTAATATAATGTTGTATGTATAAATGCGGACGTAAAATTGAAGGCAATCGTGGCGTAAACTTCAAACCAATTTTTGGCGTAAAATTCAGTCCGACTACCTCTCAAAAATTTTTTCTCATCGTCCGTTGAAAATTTGATTTAAAGGTTCTGAACTATAGACTATACCATTAAAATATGTCTCGTTTCTTCACCAAGTACGATTCAGAGTCATCATCTGAAGAGGAAGATTTATTGAGTTCGGAAGAAGAACTCTTGAACTCCTCTGAAGACGAACAAATCGAACAAGAAGACGATGATAGTGATTTCTTCAATGATGATGAAAGTGACAGTGACAGCGACAGTGATATCGATTCCATACCAAAAGGTCCAGCTTACTTCTTGAAGAGTAGTTTCCTTAAAGGCGGTAAAGATTCCGATGACGATAGTGATGAAGATGACAAGAGAATTGTTAGATCTGCCAAAGATAAATTATTCGATGACTTGAAAGATTCAATTGATAAATTAGACACCGCCAAATTGATTAATAATTGGATAAACGCGTTGAATGAATTTGAGAAGATGGGAAGAATGTTGACTAGAAGTCATCAACAAAACTTTGGTACTCCAAACTTTTATGTTGTTGCATTAGCTGAGTTGGAAGAATTCATCAATGAATTTGGTTCAAACAACGATCAAGATAAAAAGAGAATGCCTGCTGATCAATCCAGAGCTTTTAATACTATCAGACAGAGAGTTAAAAGACAAGTGAAAGAATTCCACTCTTTGATTGACTATTACCATGAAAAACCAGACTTATTCGAAAAGGATGAACCTGTCGAAGTTCCAATAGCCACTTCTTCTGTTGGACCAGAAGATGAATCTGCTACTGGTTACACACCTGTTGGAGCTGTGAGAAACTTGAGTGCTGTTTTCCAAACTTTGAAAGCTATTAGTGAAAGCAGAGGTAAAAAGAACATTGATAAATTTGAACAAATTCAAACTTTGGAATCTTTGTTGGAAGAAACTGTTTCTAGTGGTAGAATCTTTGAATTGATTTCCATTTACCAAATGTTGATTTCCATCAGATTTGATGCTTCATCCAACCAATCTTTTATGCCTTTAACTCACTGGCAAAAGAATTTGGACGACATAGTATCTTTAATCAAATTATTGAACGACAATTCATCCACTTACCAAGTCAGTGAATTCGGAAAAGCTTCTGACGATATTGATATCGAACCAGAAGCTAATGAAGCTGGTATTAAGGTGATTTTAGGTTCTGTTGGTTCTTTAATTGAAAGATTAGATGATGAATTAACTAAATCATTACAAAACTCCGATCCTCATTCAACTGAATACATTGAAAGATTGAAGGATGAAAGTAGCATTTACAAATTGATCTTAAACGGTCAATTGTATATTGAATCCACTTATTCTCCAGAGCAATTGAGTGTTTCTGATGGAAATAGTCAATTGTCAAGAATAGTGTCTAGAAGATTAGATCACATTTACTATAAACCAGACCAATTGATCAAATCTAATGAATCAATGGCTTGGGAAGGTGTGCAAACATCGGTCAATTCTATTGTGGTTTCTAAAGATCAAACACCAGCTGAAGTTGTTGAAGGTTTAAGTACTTTCTTGACTAAAAACTCCACTGAAATCTACGGTAAGAAGACTTTATTAAGCAAGATTTACTATTATGCTGTGAATAATCATCACGATATTGCCAATGAATTATTCATGTCTTCCAAGGTTAATTCCAATATTGACAAAGCCGAATCTTCTATACAGGTGATGTACAATAGAGCCTTGGTTCAATTAGGTTTAAGTGCTTTCAGAGTGGGATTAATTGATGTCAGTCACCAAGCATTGAACGAAATCGCTAACTCCCAAAGACCAAAGGAATTATTGGGACAAGGGTTCAACACCAAATACCCAAGTCAAGCATCTGTTACCGAAAAGCAAAGATTATTACCTTTCCATATGCATATTAACTTGGAATTATTAGAATGTGTCTACATGACATCTTCTTTATTGATTGAAATTCCAGCTATTGCCCAAGCTTCAAGTTCTCCTAAAGACAACAAACGTAAAGTGGTGTCGAGATCTTTCAAGAGTAAATTGGAATTCCATGATAGACAATACTTTACAGGACCACCAGAAAGTATTAAAGACCATATCATCCATGCTTCCAAAGCTTTACAAAAAGGAGATTGGGTTAAAGCTTATGATTTGTTATCTTCCATCAAGATTTGGAAATTATTCCCAAATAATGGTGAATTATTGACTATGATGAAGAACCAATTACAAGTTGAAGGTTTAAGAACTTACATTTTCACATACAAATCCATATACTCCAAATTGTCTATTGATTTGTTATCAACCACTTTCAAGCTTGACACCGAAACCGTGATTTCTATCTTAGATAAGATGATTGAATCAAATGACATATCTGCCACTTTCAATGAAGATAAGAAATTCATCAACTTTGTTAGTAGTGAACCTCAAAGAACCAAATTACAAGAATTGGCTCTTATCATGAATGAAAAAGTTGGATTGTTGACTGAAAAGAATGAGAAAACTGCATATCATGGACGTGGTAGAAAACAACAACCACAACAACAACAACAACAAACCCAAGAGCAAAAGGAACAAACACCAAAAGCTCAACCATCTCAACCATCTCAATCTCATTACCATCACAGAGATCAAAGAGAAGGAGATGAAAGTTCCAACAAATTTAGAATTGCCAACGTCAATTCCAATAATGACGAATTTCAAGCCATGGCTTAAATGACTTAATATACTTTATATTTGTAAATTAGCATCTAACTAATTTTGATATATTTCTAAATACATAAAAGAAATTTTTGAGATGAGATAATTTTTCAATCATGACAATTGAACAGAAAGTGCCCAAGAAACTAAAGGTTTCTCAGCTTTGTGAGTTGTGTCACGGGCGGAAAGCTGTTATGAAGAGACCCAAGAACCTTCAGAAGCTTTGTAAGGAATGTTTTTACGTTGTTTTTGAGACAGAAATTCACAATACTATAATAGATGCAAACCTATTCTATAAAGGCGAAACGGTGGCTATAGGAGCTTCTGGCGGGAAGGATTCCACTGTTCTTGCAAGTGTGATGAAGACATTGAATGAGAGATACGATTATGGACTTAAATTGGTGTTGTTATCTATAGATGAAGGAATCAAAGGGTACAGAGATGACTCTTTGGCTACTGTTAAAAGAAACCAAGCACAATACGATATGCCGCTTGAGATCGTGTCGTACAAAGAGCTTTATGATTGGTCTATGGATGAGATTGTGGCATGTTCGGGCATGAGAAACTCCTGTACTTATTGTGGGGTACTTAGACGTCAAGCATTGGATAGAGGTGCTGAGAAATTAGGAATCAATCACGTTCTAACAGGACATAATGCCGATGATATGGCTGAGACTGTGTTGATGAATATCTTAAGAGGTGACACAAAGAGATTGGAGAAGTCTTGTACGATATTAACCCAATCTGCAGATTCTCCCATCAAAAGATCAAAGCCTTTCAAGTATTCGTACCAGAAAGAGATAGTGTTATATGCCCACTACAAGAAGTTGGATTACTTCTCTACAGAGTGTACATATGCACCAGAATCATTCAGAGGAACCACCAGAGAGCTTCTTAAGGCTCTTGAAGCTATAAGACCTTCTTGTATCATGGATATCATATATAGTGGAGAACACTTTGAGCTTCGGAAGAAGAAAGTCACACCTAACTTCAAGAACAAGAAGAAAGCTTCAGAGCAGCAAGTGAATGCAGATGGATCTGTTCTGCTCAAGAAAGACTTCAAAGATGGTAATAAGTGTGAAAAGTGTGGATACTTGTCTTCTAATAAGATCTGTAAAGCCTGTTTCTTATTATCGGGCTTAGAAGCAAGTCGAGCCAAGGTTCAAATCGATACAAATGTGTCAATAGAAGGAGCTGCCAAGCTTACAAAGACTTTGGAACATCTTTCGTTTTAATGATAATGAATAATATTTATTTTAAATTACTCTCCAAGATCACCTATATCTCCTTTATGTCTTACAGAAGACCCACCTTGATGGGTTGGGAATATGAGTGTCTCGGCAATAACCGTATTGAGCTTTCTACTTACCCCGAAAACCACAACTTCTGCTATATCTTCAGCTGTCAAGGGAACAGAATCTTCATACACCTTATCAGCTTCAGCCTTATCACCATAATTTCTCACAATAGAGAACTCTGTTAAAACAGCACCAGGGTCTACTTCCATGATTCTGATTCTGGAATTGACCACTTCCTTTCTCAATGAGTTGGAGAAGAACTTGACAGCTGCTTTGGTAGCACAATAAATACTTCCACCAGGGTAAGCATCTCTTCCGGCAATTGAACCAATATTGACAATATCACCTTTATTTTTGGCTCTGAATTGAGGAAGGAGCAAATTGGTCAATGTAATTAACCCAACAACATTAGTATTGATCATTCCTGCAATGTCTTCTTCTTTGATCTCTCCCACCAGATTACGACCCAAAGCCTTCCCAGCATTATTCACAAGAACATCGATATCTGCAAACTCGTCAGGAATCCCCTTTAAAAAGTCCTTGATTGAGCTAGCGACACTGACATCCAAAGCTCCTGAATAGATTTTAAGAGAAGGAAATTGACCTGTCAATTCTTCTTTTAATTGCTTCAATTTCTCTTCTCTTCTAGCAGCTAAGATCAATTTGATGTTTCCATTAGCAGCAGCAGCAAATTCTCTAGCTGTGGCTTCTCCGATCCCGGAAGAAGCGCCTGTGATAAGCACGATCTTAGAAGCCAATCTTTCAGCGACTTTTGTGGTGAAAGACATGTTTCAGTTATTCAAAAAAAATGGGGGGGAACAGTTCCTTTTATAGTGTGGCTGCGGAATTACATGTATACAGATACGGTGATTTTCACGTTTTATTCTATTTGACAGATAGTAAATCCTATACTGCTTATCTAATCACGATGAAGATGGAAGGCACTGGCTTGGTTAGTTGAAAAAACCAAAGCCTCGGCCATGACAGTTTTCTGCTTTCTAGTAATAGCAAATACTACAAACTCTGCAATGTCTTCAGCATATAACGGTTCGGTTCCTGCATAAACTGCTTTGGCTTTAGTAGCATCCCCCTTAAATCTGACGTTGGAAAACTCTGTTTCGACATTACCCGGATCGATTTCTATGACTCTAATCTTGGTGGCTATCAATTCCTTTCTTAAGACATGAGAGAATGACTTGACACTGGCTTTGGTGGGACAGTAGATTCCTCCTCCTGGATAAGGATCTCTTCCAGCAATTGATCCAATGTTGATGATATCACCTGAATTCTTAGCTTGCATGATTGGAAGAACAGCCTGTGTCAAGGTGATTAACCCAAAAACGTTGGTTTGAAACATGGTTGTCATGTCCAGTTCTAAGATAGAACCAACTGGGTCTCTTCCCAAGGCCAAACCAGCGTTGTTCATAAGAACATCGATATCTGAAAACTCCAGCGGCAAAGTGTCAATGAAAGGTTGGATGGTGTCGAGTTTCGAAACATCTAAACCGGCGGTTAACACTTTAATATTAGAGTATTCACTTTTAAGATCTTCAGATAACTTGTGCAATTTATCTTGTCTTCTAGCTGTCAAAATCAACTTGACATTTCCATTGGCGGCAGAAGCAATCTCTCTGGCAGTGGCTTCACCAATCCCAGCAGAAGCACCGGTGATAAGCACGACTTTTCCCGCTATTCTTTCAGCAGCTTTCGATCCGTAAGACATTTAAATTTTACAAATCGCATTTTAAATTATCACCAATATACAAATTTATTTATTCATGTTATAAATTATAAATCGATTAGTAGTAAGTGGATGGAGCACGAGCTTGGAAGATCTTGTCAGATTTTGGAATTCTGTGTGGTAATGGGAATTTTAAGTCTTTGGCTAAGAATTGCTTGACGTATTGTCTCTTGACATCGTCAACCTTTTCTAATTCAACAACCTTCAAGATGTGGATACTTCTAAATCTAGCTCTGTGTCTAGCAGCTAAGTCGGCGTACATGGTTTCAACGGCACCAACTCTGGTAACATCTCTGTATTCTTTGTACATGTTGTGGATACCAGATCTGGAGTCGTATCTAATCCAGATACCGAAAGTCTTAACCTTGGTTGGGTGAGCTTCAGCGATGGTGTTAACAGAAACAATTTCACCACTGGCTTTCTTGACCTTGTGCAATTTTTGTAAGAAATACCAGTATCTAGACTTAGCAACAACAACGTTTGGAGCAAAGATTCTCATACGGTACAACTTTGGTTCTGGGACAGACTCAGTAGGTAAACGTCTACCGATAACTTGATATTCGTTCAATCTTGCCATTCTAGAGATGTTAGTAGGTGCTTTGGTTTAGGGTGGACAAGCTGCGGGAGAACACGTGTGCTTTGGGGGAATGTACCGCCGTTTTTGGTGTTTCTTGATACGTTTTGTTGATGGGGTTCTTCTTTTTCATGATGGATTCGATGTTCATTTGGATGTGTGAAAATTTGTGGATGGGGTGTTTCTTTTATTCTGATATTGAATGCAACACAAACCACACAACAGGTTCGGTTTATTCCATGGTCTCTTCAGCTGGTCCTAGTCCATTTTATTAAAACATACTTCTTTATTATATTACAAGTTGTAGTGAAAATTAAGATGAATTTTTTTTTCAGTTTTTGAGAAGGAACCAAAAACGCTTCCTGCGTACACGGGACAAAAAAGTGCGATGGGACAGTCACGTCACGTGAACGAGGGCCTGAGACCTAAAGGTGGTACAATGTATAGGACAGGTTAAAGAAATGGAGACTGCTTGGGTGGTCTTAACTACTGCTAATACTGGCTGAATTGATCTGTTGAAACTATGTCCATTTGTCATTTTGTCATTTTATACATCTATTTACTGTCTGCTCTCTATCTGGTCTTCCTGTACTTCGATTCAGCTTTCTTCTTCATTATCGACTCTCTTCTCTGCTTAGCCAAATCTCCACATTCAGTCTTCAACATACTATCCCACCATCTGAAACTACTGGCGTAATTTCCAATGAAAAAATGGTGGTGTTCGTCATGGTGTTCTGCTCCTGCCCAGAAAGGTACAAATTTGTTAAGAGACCATGGAAAATCGTATCCCGAATGGGAATCAACTGCTTGAAACAACCTTAAAGTGATCCAAACACAAATTGTGAATAGATGCAAAATTGGCCAATTTGGATAATGATATTTCGATAAGTAGGCATAAATGACAGGAAATCCTACAGTTCCAAACCCTAAAGCCATAACCTCCACAGGATGTGCGTATTCGGCAGCAAACCCAAATGGTGCAGCATATCTGTGATGTTGTTTGTGAATGTATTTGTAGAACACACCATAGTGAAAGATTCTATGGAAAGTGTAATGCCAGAGATCTTCAAAGAAGAAGAAGATCCCTATTTGAAGGACCATGGTCTTCCATGATGGAAAAGGTACCAGAATGGAGATATTAAGGGTAGAACACAAAGGATGGAACAACCAAATTGGAATAGCTTCTACCAATAAATGCTGTTTAAACACAGTTTTGCAACATTCCCATTGCTCTTTATTTGAAGGGATTTTCCCGGGCTGGATCTTCCATTTGTTGAAGTAAGGGATTCTGTCAACGAAAAACCAGGGAATACATCTCCCAAAGTACATAGCTTCGTGGGTTAAAAAGAAAAGAAGACCGGTTGCAAAAACATCATTGTTGAAATAAATGTACCAACTAGCCCATAAACTCTCAATGTAACTCAAGGACGAATTGTTTAAATCGTCCAAGATTCCACCGAACGAATGCTCTTGTGATAAGTAACTCAAAGACGAGGTATGGTTGAACATTGTTATGGTTAAAAGAGCTGGGTTCCTTCATATATATATCGCATCGTATAACATCATGAGGTTTTTCCGAATTTGTGTTTTTTTGCAATCATTCGATTTTTATTCCTGTATTGAAACTCTATACGATAAAATAACTAAACGACTCTTTCTTTAGGTAAAATGTCAACTAATAAGCTGTCATCTATATTTGGTAAGTTGGCACTGTTGTTTTGTTTGTAAGTGGCGATATTTTCGAAGAATTTGTCAAATAAGAAACTGGTATCTAAAGGACCACCTTTAGCTTCTGGATGGAATTGTGTGGAGAAGATTGGTTTAGATGTGTGGATCATTCCTTCGTTGGACAAATCGTTCAAATTGGTGAAGTAAGGTTCCCATTCGGAACTCAAAGTGGTTGGATCAACGGCATAACCATGATTTTGAGAAGTGATATGACAGTTCCCTGTTAATAAGTCCAAAGCAGGGATATTATGAGCTCTGTTACCATATTTCAACTTGATGGTTTTAGCACCTGAAGCTAAGGCCAATAATTGATGTCCTAAACAGATACCAAAGATTGGGATATCATCATGAGTCTTCATGGTTAATCTCAAGTTTTCGATAGTGGAAGCACAGTGAGTTGGATCACCTGGTCCGTTGGAGATGAAAATACCGTCAAACTTGTTGGCAACCTTATTGATTGGGTAATTGTATGGGAAAACAGTCAAAGAAGCACCTCTTTCAACTAAGCATCTTAAGATATTCTCCTTAGCACCACAATCCAATACTGCTAAATGAATATTCTTACTGTACTTCTTAGGACAAGAGATGTGAAAAGGAGCTTTGGTGGTGACCTTATGCACCAAGTTCACAGTTTCTGGGTCATCAAAAGCTGCATCTTCATCGGCATCGTATTCTTCTCCAATGGTGATCTTACCTAAAGAAGAACCTTTATCTCTCAAATATGAAACCAATTGTCTAGTATCAACTCCGGTGATAGCAGCAACCCCTGATCTCTTACACCATTGTTGTAAGGACTCTACAGCAGTCCAATGACTGTATTCCAAAGCCACATCCGACACAACAATACCAATACACTGTACGGTTGGAGATTCTACATATTTCAATAAGTTGAACTCATCTTTAGCAGAGGTGGAAGGAACACCATAATTTCCAATCAAAGGTTGCGTGAAACATAAGATCTGTCCTTTATATGAAGGATCTGTCATTGATTCAGGATATCCCACCAAAGAAGTGGTGAAAACAGCTTCTCCACTGACATTCTTATTAGCACCAAAAGAGTATCCACTGAACACAGGACCGTCCTTAATGGTCAAAGTGGCTCTGTCCAACTGAGACGTCTTGTTGTACTTACTAGCAGTAGCCAAGAACCTGGCACCAAGCTTGAACATAGAGCCTTTTCCAACGAAATATGTTAACATTGTTTTCAAAGATTGGTCTTTTGAAAATTTTCACTGTGACTGATTACGAATCGCGGTTAATGAAAAAAATTGTTTCCAATTACTCAATTGGGAATGACTCATCAGTAGACACTTTTACACACTTTACATACAAGAATTTGGGCGGGTGTAAGAAAAACCATTTAGCCTAGTAAATCATCTAGAAATTGTTCTGCATGTTGGTTTTGTGGAGGTGACGTCAACGATGGTCTTGCATTGTGGTTGGTGGTAGGTTTAGGGTTATGCGCCCTGTGATCGGTTGTGGGACTACTCAAAGCCATGGTGTGAAGCAAACCATCTAAATCGTCGATGACTTGTGACTGTGGATTTTTAGCCTGTGGAGTTTGATGGGGAAGTTGGTCTGTAGCGGCCGCTTGTTCTGGTGCCTGTGTTCCAAGAAGTTCGTTGAGATCGTCGTCGATATTGATTTCAACAGGTGCTTGTGAGTTTTGAAGCTTCTTATTGAAATATTCCATGTGTGCTGGATTACTGGAGTTATAATTGTTCAAATCGAGCACTTTGGGCTTATTTTCCCCAGGTTTGAACTTATTCTTGATCTGAGAGTAGAATTGCATTTGCTCTGACTTGGTTATCCTTTGTTGTTCTTGTTCAATCTCCTGTTGGGTGAGATCTCGAACCACGGCTTTAGGTGTTAGACGCCTATCACTGGCGAGAGAACTCTCTCCTACTTGGAACCCTAGCAACTCACTGGTGGGGATATCATCCAATTTCCTTTGTGCCATTTTCTTCTGGTACAAAGCGTCATAATCATCTTCTTTCCTTACTGTTTGAGAGTAGTTGGCAATCCCATATTCTTCGAGTATATCACCCAGATCTTCATTGATGGGTAATTTTCTGTTTTTTCTCTTGGTGATAGGTATTTCCGGTATGAACTCATTCAATCGTACTTGTTTCATAGGTTGTGTCCCAAGATATATGCCGTCTTTTTCTTCTTCCTTCTCTTCTTCCTTCTCTTCTCCCTTCTCTTTTCCCTTCTCTTCTCCCTTATCATCTTCATTGAATAATCGGTCTCTTTGCACCTTTAAATCCTCTATAACCTGTCTCTTTATCTTCCTTCTGTGGTCCATCGGTATCTCCTGCACATCGCCTATACTAGGATAAAAATAGTTTATTATATCTTCATCCACATCGGAATCCCAATCACTGGTCATTTCATCAATATCTAGCTTCATATACTCCTGTTCAGTTTGAATCTTTTTAGAAGTCCATTTCGGCTGCACTTGCTTCTCTTGTTTCTTAGGTAACAACCCATGTTTCGCCATATACTTCCATTTTGCTTGTTTATCATATTTAGAGTTGTTCAACACCATTGAGTGAAAAACTGCGATCGACACTTTTTCTTCAATCTAACTATAAGCAAATATGTCGGATAAACCCAATCAAATAAACAACAAAACAGTTGAAGAATTGTTGAATCTTCTCTCCATGGGAGCTGAGTTGAGTGAAGCACAAAAGAAACAAATGAAAGATCATAAATTCTGGAAAACTCAACCGGTTCCAAGTTATGATGAAAAAATCATAAAAGAAGGACCAATTGATAAACCCAAGACTCCTGGTGATATTCCAGACACTCCCTTTCCGTTGATCAAAGAATTCGAATGGACAGAAGTGGATTTGGATAATGACACGCAATTGGAAGAATTGTATCAGTTGTTGTATGAGAATTATATCGAAGATCAAGACGCTACTCTTAGATTCAAATACAGCCATGAATTCTTTAAATGGGCGTTGAAGCCGCCAGGTTGGAGAAAAGATTGGCATTTGGGGGTTAGGGTTAAAGATAGTGGTAAATTGGTGGCTTTTATTGCAGGAACACCATGTGATTTGAAGTTGACTAAGAGTCAAACGGTGTTGAAATCTGTTGAGATCAATTTTTTGAACATCCACAAGAAGCTCAGATCTAAGAGATTAGCCCCAGTTTTGATCAAGGAAATCACTAGAAGAATCAACAAACAAGACATTTGGCATGCTTTGTACACGGGGGGACAGGTTTTACCAAGTCCTGTTTCTACTTGTAGGTACACTCATAGACCCATCAATTGGTCTAAATCTTACGATGTTGGATTCAGTCATTTACCTCCCAACCAAACGAAATCGAAAATGGTCGCCCATTACGCTTTACCGAATAAGGGAAGCGTCAAAGGGTTCAGGGAAATGGAACTTAAAGATTTGGATCAAGTATTTGAACTTCTCACCAAGTTTCAAGAGAGATACGAATTAGTACAAGTATTTACCAAGGAAGAATTAGGACATTGGTTGCTTGGAGGGAAATCCGTTGCACCAAACGAGAGATCCAATGTCATAAAGTCTTATGTGGTGGAAAATGATGGTAAAGTCACCGACTTTACGTCATATTATTTGTTACCTTTTACAGTATTGAATAATCCAGATCATAAAGACTTAGGAGTTGCCTATCTTTATTATTATGCCAGTGATACCAGCGATGAAGAAGCATATAAAAAGAGACTTATCAACTTGATGCAAGACACCTTAATTACCAGTAAACAGTTTGATGTGGATGTGTTCAATTGTTTGACATCTCAGGATAATCCATCTTTCATTAAACCATGTAAGTTTGGACTCGGAGATGGATTTTTAAACTACTACTTATTTAATTACAAAACATTCCCTATCCATGGTGGTATTGACCCAGACACCAAGGAAATCACTTCCAAACAAGGTGGGATTGGAACGGTGTTACTTTAAACATATTTTTACTATGGTTAATATGGCCTTTATATAAAGCTCATCGCACTAATTAAAAAAATTGTATAGCTGAAAAATTTCAATAACATGTTATCTGCTACTACATGGGTTCCTAGAGGCTATGCCGCCGAGTTCCCAGAACAGTATGAGTTGGACGATGAGGAAATGGAAAGAATAACCGCAATGGCTAAGCTTCAAATTGGAGATGTTGATGTTGACGAAGAACAAGAGGCTCCTGCTAAGATTAAAGATGATATTGAAGTGGATGATGATTTGAAGGCTTATAACTTAGAAAGTTACGACGACGACGAAGAAAGTGATGGTGAAGACGTTGGAATGCTTCCTGGATTGAGCGGCACTGATGCCAAGTACCATGATGGAGAAGAAGGTCAAGATCCTTACTTATCTTTACCAAATGAAGAAGATATTAAACAAGATAGACAAGAGTTACAAGTGTATCCTACAGACAATTTGGTTTTAGCCACGAGAACTGAAGATGAGATTTCTTACTTGGATGTTTATGTGTATGACGACGGGGCGGGAAATATTGGACAAGATGATATTGAAGATGATCCTCAATTGCCTAAAGGTTACATGAGAGAATCTTCTTTATATGTTCACCACAGTTTGATGTTACCAGCATTTCCATTGAGTGTGGAATGGATCAACTATAGACCAGGAGGAGGAGACAATGATCTCGGTAACTTTGCTGCTGTGTCTACTTTCGATCCACAAATCGAGATATGGAACTTGGACTCTGTTGATAAAGCTTTCCCAGACTTGATCTTGGGAGAACCTGAACCCAATGCTGTGCCTTCTAAAAAGAAGAACAAGAAGAGCAAGAAGAAAGCTCAGCATATAACCACACACCACACCGATGCCGTGTTGTCTTTGGCTCATAACAAGGTGCACAGAAACGTCTTAGCTTCTACTTCTGCAGATGCCACTGTCAAATTATGGGACTTGAACAACGGAACTGCTGTGAGATCCTTTGAATCTATTCACTCTAAGAAAACTGTTGCATCTTCTCAATGGCATTTATCTGAAGCATCTATCTTATTAACAGGAGGTTATGATGGAGCATGTGGAATCACCGATGTCAGATTGAATGAAAATATGACTAAATCATACAAAATAGCTTCAGGTGAAGATATTGAAAACGTCAAGTGGGGTGTTCAACCTGAAATCTTTTATTGTGGTACAGACAGTGGTAATGTTTATTCTTTCGATATCAGAAATCCAGATCAACCTCTCTGGACTTTACATGCTCATGATGCTGGTATTTCGTCATTGGAAATCAACTACAACATCCCTGGTTTGTTAGCTACTAGTGCCATGGGTGAAAAAGCTGTTAAGTTCTGGAAATACCCACAAGAATCGGGTAACAAAGGACCATCTATGATATTAAGCCGTGATTTTGATGTGGGTAACGTTTTAACCACATCTTTCGCTAATGATATCGAAGTGGCAGGAAACATCGTCGTGGGAGGTACTAATGGAGCTATGAAGCTTTGGGACTCCTTGAACAACAAGTCCATTCGTAGTGGTTTCAGAAGTGAATTAAAAGCATTACAAGCTAAAGCTCAAGAAGAAAGTGCTAAACTCAACAAAGCATCAAGAATCGCCAGGAAATACCAAGGTGAAATTCAAGATAACGTAATGACAGTGGAAGATTCAGGAAGTGAATCGGAAGACGACGAAGAAGAGTAACTACAGTAACCATAATATCATTAATATATACACATATTTACAGGTATATCACTTCAATAATAATCATTTGCTTCATATTCTTCATCATCATCAATATCGACATCGGTCAAGGAACCAGCTTCTGACTCGTTGTAATCGGCTTCGTTGAACTCTACATATCTGTTTCGTTTGAGTTCAACTTCGTCGTCGGAATTAATGTCTTCATCGTCTGTCTGGTCCTCTTGCAGTTCTTCTTTGGCTTCCAATTCAATCTTCAATTCATGAATGATATCGAAACATTCGGCTAATAATGCGTTTAACGTCCCTTGTCCTTCGGGTATTTGATTATTTATTATGAACTTCCCATCATTTCTTAAATTGTCCAAACTTGCCAATTTAAATTGGAAAGGGTACAATTCTCGTAGGTTGTTCAAACCATCGATTCTTTTTATGTCAAGTAAACACCTTCTGACAGTTGACAATTGGTTATGAATTGGTTGTAAAGATTCACTCACAGGTTCGCTGCTTTCTAATAATTTGTAGATCAACGAATAGCATCTTCTTAATAAATATAACAATAACAGTTGGATGTTTTTGAAGTTCAAATTAGTCTTCAAGTCCCCCGTACATTCTTCCATTAACTTAATCCGCTTATTTTCAATCTCTTTCAAATCATTTTGATAATTGTATAAATCGGTTTCTCTTAAAGTCCATCTTCTGGTGATCAACAAATTTTCCAAGTTAGACTTTATGTTGGTTAATTGAGTATAAAGGGTTTTGAAACTGGCAATGTCCTGATCAAAATCTTCATTCAAGGATAATTTATTGAACATCTCATTAAAATCCTTTCCTTTATTGATGTTCAAATCTTTGGTCAAGTTATTACAATCGTCCAACAATCCATTCAAAATGCTCTGACTTGGAGCATCACAGTCGAAATTCCCGCTTTCGTCTCTGAGAGATTCAATCTCCTTCAATTCTTGCTTCAGTTCCTTAAGTTGCTCATCAATTGGTTTGGTATTATCATCAATGATACAGTTGATAAGGTTCCTTCTCAAAATAAGCAAACGATTGTAGATGTTTTTCACATTGTCTGGTAACTCTTTGATCTTATCCATCAACTCTTTCAACAAATTATCACACATATTATACTTTCTTCTGATATAATTAATTTGTTCATTATGTTGGCCATTTGCTGTAGAATCTCCATCATCATCGTAATTGTAATCTTCAATAATCGTCTTGATATCTTCTAACCGCTTGGAAATCGGCTTCAAGTCATCGATAGTGTACAATTTTCCATCCTTTAAGTGAATCAATAATTTGTGCACCGTGGACAAAGACGAGTAAGTAGCAGGGGCAAATTTCGTCAAACCACAAGTTAAAAAACACAAAGAAATCAACTGCCAAATGTCGTCAATCAACGAATCATTCAAGTTCGCCAGATCCAACTTAGCTCCTTTGATTTCTTCGTCTTTTCTGGTGATAGATAACTCATTTAAAAAGTCGAGAAATTTGTTATAAATGCCGTAAATTTGTTTGGAGTCGATATATTGGCGTCTATTATTTTTCAACTGTCTCAACTCCTGGTATATTTTGGAGAACTCTGTATGCAATTCTTTTTCATAAGCAGGCAAGTTCTTCATTTTGTAAGGTGATAATAATTTAAATAGAATGTTTCGGTAATATCGTTGACCCATTCGCACGGTTGGGACACGACAATGCTTTTGGCGTCCGGGGACATACGGTTTGATAGGGTATCAGTATCACTAGACAAATTTACGTAATCAACATAGGAAAGTACATAAAACAATCTATACACTAATTGGAGTCGGGATTAGCAACTTGTAGAATTTTTCGAGAATAGTCTGTTTCGTCGGCTAAAGATCCTTCACTTAATCTTCTTCTACCGAGCATTATAGGATTTAATCTTGGATCCACTAGTTCATCTCCGTGGTTATTGTCCGACGGATGAGTGAAAGGATTGGTCATAGGCATATCGAGAGCCTTTGATTTGGCGGACTTTTTGGACTTGGATGTACCGTATCCTCTATTAATGGATCCCCCTACTCCTGGCTTGTCGAAATATTCTTCTTCGTCATCGTCTTCTTCTTGTTGACGTCTGCGTCTTATGAAGAAGAAAGCAATGGCTGCTATAGCTGCCACACCAACGACTCCTCCTACAACTCCACCAACTATAGCACCGGTATTTGTACTGGAACTTCTGTTTCTATTGGTGTCGGAGGAGGCGCTAGTATCACTAGCACTAGAAGTTGGCTGTGCATCTCTTGTAACGGTTCTAATCACCACAGATCCTTGTGAGTTAGAAGATGATGTTGTAATGATATTTGAATCGTCCGAGCTTTGTGGAGCTTCAGTTATACTGCTGCTATCTTGAGATGTGGAGGAAGACAGCAGGGAAGTGGATGTGGAAGAAGATGACGAGGTGGAACGAGTACTGGAACTTGTTTGGGTGGATGTGGAAGATGTGGATGCAGCAGCTTCTTCTGAAGAGCTGGAATCTGACTCGTCTGCTCCGGTCCCTTTTCCCACGTAAACACTATAACTGGAAGACCCACCACAGTTTTCTGAACCGAATCCGAAACACCCCACATTACACAGGGAAGAATCAGCCAGATTTGAACTAGATGGTTTGGAGTCAAGACAATAACATGTACTTCCGCCTCTTAAAGCAACGTATGGACTGTCGGGACATTGGTCCGCACAGTATGAAGGAGATTGATATTGATAATCCCCAATACGGGTACCGCCCACGGAAGAATAACAACCCACTAAATCGTCGGCCGTAACGAAAGGGATATATAGTATGAGTAACGGTATGAAACATAACATCTTGGAGAATGGAAATGGGTATCAAACAAGGAAGGAATAGAAGTAAAGAATGTCGTTATAATCGTGAATCGTCAAGGAAAACAGGGGGTTTTTTGACGTTGAAAAAGGGTGAAACGGTGGGAAAAAAAGCTCCAAATCAAAACGGATGGTGGAAATGTGAAGGGGTTAACGAATGTACAAAGCTTTTTGAACTATAAAAGACCGATTTGTGCCCACGTCGAAACCAAAGGTATAATTTTTGTTATTTAAGATCAGAAAATTTTTTCTGAGGGACTTGTGTATTTTTATATGTACAGCCCAACCTCGAAAATGGGGAACCCTCGGAATTGACCAAAGGGTGAATAAACGTATAATTAACAGGTCTGGAATTGATTGATTAAGGCACTTTGGCAACGGTTACATGATCGAGTTCTGGTTCTGGTTATGTTTGTGTTTGGGTTTGTGGTTGAATGGATTTGTGGCTAGTTGATCTTTTGTGGTTGAACTTAGTCTGTGGTTCCCTCATCCTGTGGCCGTTGTCAATCTGCCCGGAAGTCCTCTCTCACATCCTCTCTTGAAACTACAACTACCTGTTTTGATCTAGAAATGAGTCGTTTCACAAGCGACAACAGATTTGATGTTAATGTACGCCACCGGTGGGCTTTCGGTTTGTGATGATTATTGCTGTTTTAGTGGTCCTGTTTCGTCCCTCCTTACTCCTTTATCAATCTCGTGTATCGCGTTTGTTCTAGACTTGACCGTTGACGTTGTGTGTGAGCCACGACTTTACTACAAATGGGCTTGTGGTCGGAATATCTGTGGCTGGTCGCTGCAGCCTTTGGTTCAGACACTTGGGTTGGTGGTGTGGTGTGGTGTGGTTTGGATACGTCTTTGTGCAATTTCGACTGTTGTTGTCGTGTGGGTGTAGATATTGAGATGAGATGATAGATCACCTGGTGTAAGGGTCTGGTGTAGGGTCCGAGGGTTTGGTGTAAGGGTCTAAAAGGGCACGGCACTGCAACCTTGAGATGAGATGGAATGTAATCTTGTTGCAAGTAGTTTCTGAGGGGATAAGTGTCAGTTAGAATGTCAGTTATGATGTCCGTTGGTGTATTGACTGTGTGTTTTGCATCGGTGTGACATGTCTCTGCGTATTTGGGATCGAACATAATGGCTGCAAAATGTTTGTGATGTCTCTTTCAAGGCTATAACATGCACTGTAGTCCTTGTAGCTCCAATAATGTCTTCTTGATGGAGTAAGTAACGAAACCAGCATTCTGCTCACGGAAATAATGGGGCATCGTATTTGACTTTGTCATAGTCCCAGTAAAACGTCAATTCATTCGGTCCCTCAGATCCACACATACTATTATAATCTATCTTTAACGCTTTTTGCATCGTGGACACAAACTCCTCTAAGCTGCAGCTGAACCCTGGCCCGTATTTGCATTTCAATGGGATCACCGATTCATTGAGAATAAGTCTGATATATGACTTCTTTTCATGTCTAAACTTCTCTATAATAAGCCTTGTTGCTTGTGGGATTATGTAACTCTTTCTGAAGTTCCTGTCGAATTTGACTGTCTCGGGAAGTGTTTCGTTGAAAAGTCCTAAACTTGTATAAAAAGTAACCAAATCATGGTCATGAGTGAAATTAATCCAGATCTTATTGGAGTTCTTGGTTGTTAGAAGCTTTATCAAAGCTTTAGTTATTGCAGATCCAGCTACAGTACTCATAGCATTCCCGTACCCCACTTCGTGGTACAATTTCAAATCCTGCTTGTATTCATTGACAATAAGCTCATTGGGTTGAAGTAAATGGCAAATGGGAGACTCTCCTTTCACATTCAACTCGTAAGCACACATTTCAAAGAGATTATCCAAATCTGGGTACGTGAGGTCCAAATTGGGATTGTCTTTCCTTAGTCGTGCCATAAAGCTATGCAAATGGTGTGTGATATTGGCACTAGAACCAGCCGAAGTCTCGAAGTTGCTGCATCCTGATCTTGGAGTTAGCGAATTAGCACCCATTTTCGAATCTTCATCTATCACATTATACTTCACTTTCTTTGGGTCAGTCAAAAGCCCTTTGATAAAGTTCACACTTGTATCATAGCACCGTCTAGAATTGGACGTAAACACAGGCAAAACCTGGCTCTCATCATACAATGACCCATACTTGTCCCAAAATAACTGTCCGTTCCTATAAGAGCTCATGCTCCCACTATATATACTATTACTATTCTGTTCTGTTACTTCTTGGTCGTAATTTCGCTTATCTGAGACAAAGTACTTATAATCATTGAAGAAGCTCAAAGTCCCATTCAACTTCTGGTCCTGTAGTCGTTTCAACGTCTGTTCAAATCTGTTCCCGGCCCCACTCGTAGGAAACCTCTCTCCGTGTCGTGCAATCATATAAACTTGCTCTAATTCACAACCCTGAGGTAAGTTTGGTGAAATACCAAATCCGGGATACTGGAGGTACGGCCCGGAACCGGCCAAGTTGTGAACGATATTGAATTGGTCCAGGGCCTCGAGTTCTGGCGTATGAACATCTGTAGACCGGTGAAAAATCAACCCTATCAACACCAATAAAATATTCATGGGTGAAAAATTAGGCTGCAAATTAGTGAGAAATTAGGCTGCAAATAACTTTTAACGAAATACAAAACTACAAACTTTTGGGTATCTAAGCAACGATTCTTGGAGCTGTGATGTTGTAGGCAGAGTTTCCTCTCCAGTCCCAGTAGAAGGTCAACTCTTGTGGTAAATCGGGGTCAGGATTGCACACTTCTTGGACGTCGAAATCACCAAAACGCTCATCAACATAGTCTTCGAAATCGCTTAATTTACAACTGAATCCGGGTCCACTGCTGCACCCCTTGACAGGTTTGACGGAATTGTTGACAATGAATCTGATGTACGATTCTCCATCAGCCTCATTCCGGAATTTTTCAGTGATAATTCTAGCACCCATTGGGATAGGATCCACGTGGTGGTAGGTATCTTCGAAAATGACATGGGTGTTTGGTAATGGATCGATGGTATCAAACAAACCCAAAGCACTGTGGAAAATCTCGATGTCTGTGTCGTGAATGAAACTAACATAAAGTTTGTTTTCAGGGTCTTCTTCTCTTAAAAGAGCTAAAGTGGCATTCAATTGAACCCATCCGACGTACTTAGTCATGTTGTGACCTGGTCCAGAAGTGTAATAAAACGATAAGTCATTTTGGTAACTGTTGGTGACAAATTCGTCTTTGGTGAATAATTCACAGAATGGAGATGAACCTCTAGCACTCAATTCATAAGCACATAAAGTGAACAAGTTACCAACATCCTTTGCGGATATGTTCAACCCTTCATTGTCCTCGACCAATCTGTCGAGAATCGTGTTATAGTAGTCCTTAGGAAACTTGTTCACATATGCAGAATTGGCACTGGCATTGAAGTTTCTGCAACCCCATCTTGGAGTCAAAGTGTTAAGCCCTTGAGTCTTATTCTCACTGATGACGTTATAAACGTAGTTATCAGCAGAGAAATTGGCACCTAAGAAACCTCTGGTGAAGTAATCGGCTGTTTGGAAAACTCTAGCAGAAGCACCAATAAAAACAGGAAATGGTTCAGAAGAATTGTAAAGCTCACCATACTTGGATCTGAATTTAGCGCCAGCTTTGAAGCCAGTTTCGAACCCGGTGTATGGAGTGTCTGAATTTTCAGGTGTCAACTCATACTCGTATAAATCTTGGTTTGGAACAAAGTACTCGTAAGTGTTCAAAAACTCCAAAGGTCCTCCGAAACTTTGATTATAACTTTGTAATCTATCGACCAATTCTTCCAATTGCAAACCAGCAGACAACCCGGGAAATCTCTCGCCATGTCTCATGACCATCTGAACTTGTTCCAAGGTGCAGTTCTCAGGAATGGCCGTGTCGATCCCGTGCCCAGAGTATTCGATATACGGACCAGCTCCATTCAAATATTTAACCAAATTATATTGAGAAGTAGCAGCCAAATCAGGGTTAGCCACAGTTCTATAGGCATCGAATGGCAATGCCAATAAGCTGGTAAACAAGCTTGTGAACATAATAAATTGAATTACTGAATTACCGGGAAAACGTTTCTAATTTATACTTTTCAAGTAATTTTGTTTTTTCAGGTACATGCCAATCATGCAAGGTGTGGGGGGTGTACATTGATTACATAAGCGTTTGACAGGAATGTCACCTACTTTTTCTTGCCGGATTTGGATGGTTTTTTGCTCGATTTGTTACTCGACTTGTTGGCAGGTTTCTTATTGTCGGCACTGGGTAAGACGACTTTGAGCTTAGACATTGGAATTACAGTGATGATGTCGGTGGACTTGGCTTGTTTCAAGATTTCTTGTTCGTTTGGCCAAACTAATTCCGGGTCTTCTTTAGCCTTATCGACTTTTCTAGAGTTCAAGTGGGACAACATTTCAGTTACAGATTTCCCCTTTTTGTTGTTTCCGGGCTGCATTTTGATTTTGTACTTGAATTTCTGCAATGCAAACCAAGGTGCAAAAACTGGCACAAAAGTGGTTAAAGTGTCTGACTTGGAAGGTTTGGTGACAAATTGGTCGAGAATTGAAAGGAACTCTATTTCGTTGGTTTGATCATCTAATTCTTGTAACAAGTACTTTCTTAGTTCTTTCTCATCTTGGGCTTTCTTTCTCTGTTGAGCTTTATCCTGACTCTCGAATCTGGAATATTTGCTGTCTTGTTCCTTTTGTCTTTCGATTTCCTTCTGTCTCTTGGCTTCTTCGATTTGTTTGAGGGTTCCCAACGCTTCGAGTCTGGCAAGTCTTTCATCTTCGTCTTGGTCAGCATACTTCTGTTGGATCTTTTTCAACTTAGACTTCTTTCCTCTCTTGGTGACGATGTGTAAGTTTTCAAGACCTGTTTCTACATCTTCAGTCTCAGATTCGACTTCTGGCTCTGGTTCTTCTGATTCTTCTGGTTCTTTCTTCTCTTGTTTCTCTTGTTCCAAGATCTTCTCTTTGATAATCGACTGGTCAATGTCTTGTTTCTTGTTGTCATTCGAAAGCTTTAAACCTAACTCTTCTTGTCTAGTAAGTCTCTTATCTCTGTTCTTCTTGGTCACTTCTTCATCACCAATGAAATAGAACCCAACACCCATAACCAATTGAACTGGTGGCATATGTTCTTTCTTACCCTTGAAGTTGAACTTTCCAGTTCCTAAAATACTCCCATCCACATCTTTCTTAGATACTTCGACTCCTGGCAAATACCATGCAGAAGAACTTGACTTATTGTTCCAAGAAACAGAAGCTGCCAAACTGAACATTCCAGCTTGCCAAATAGTAGATGGTGGAATGGTTTCTCCTTTGTAAGGGTTCTTTATGAACACTTTCAAAGCACCTTCAATATCTGAATGGACAAAGAAGTCATCATCATTGAAGTACCTGTAGTAGATCATATCGTTTTGAAGATCATCTCTACCACTGAGACAAAGATATCCGTCACTTGTCACAAACCAAAAGAACTTTTCAAACCAATACTTTTCTCTAAGTTTACTTAAGGCATCAGATTCGTGCTTCAATGATTTGACCAAATCACTGTTGATCTTTCTTTCTGCATTTTGCAAAGCCATTTCAGTGTTCTTTTCGACCTTAGCTTGCTTGATTTCGGCATTCTTTTTGGTTTCAAAATAAGTGCTGGCATTGGCATAAGGAGATAAAGATAAATCGATGGAAACTGAAAGTGTTGGAGTCTTTTTTGTTTTAGATTTCTTTGGTTTGACTTCATCTTCACTATCCGAGTCACTGTCACTATCTGAGTCACTTTCGCTGTCACTTTCACTCTCACTGTCACTCTCACTGTCACTAGCACTGTCCTTCACCTCATCCATTGCAGCATCATAGTCAGGAAGAAGAACTCTAATCTTATTATGCAACAAGTCCAAAGGTAGGGCAACGGAATTAGCAATCTCGTCACCAGTGGTTTTTTGCAACTCAATAGACCTTTCGATATCACCCCAATCCATTTGCTTATTAACCATATCATTAACAAAAGCAATACACTCAGACACCAAAGAAGCATTCAAAATAATCAAGTCACCTCTTTTGGTATTCATATCTCTCTCATTAATCAAGTTTTCAATCTGTTTGGTTCTTTCTTGTTTAGCATGATTAAGTCTCTTCATAGCCAATTGTTTCTGGTTTTCGATCTTCAATTCGTTTTTGATACTTTCTATGCTGGAGAAGAACTTGTCAATGGTGCTATTGTACCCAGCTACAGGTTCAATCTTATAAATCTCTGGGTCTTTAACAGGCTTGAAAGGATGGAACTCATCATACAAGAATTGAAGCTTTTCGTCTGTTTCTTCTGTGGCATTCAAGTTCTTCTTGCTGACAATGTATCCTTCTATCAGATCATCGTTCAAGATGTTTAAATACTCTGTTTCACACTCATTCAAAGCTTTCACAACTTTAGAGACCTCAGCAGATTCAAGAAACTCGAAACATGATGCATTGGTCTTGACACCAAATTCAGCCAACTTCTTCAAAATCAAGTCCAGTGATAAATGCAGACAGTTCACAAATAACAATTTATGAATCGAAAAGATCTTGTTCTTCTTGTTTTTGGGTTGTTTTCCTGTAGCATTAACAATTTCTTGAATCTTCTGTTGCAGTTGTTCCAATTTGACTCTTTCATCTATAATCCACTTGTTCACATCTTCCTCTACATAGTGTCTCTTGGTGTACTGAACAGGGTCTCTTTTAAACAAATCAGCATCTAGACTGTACGTCTCGCCTACAGCAAACTTATCATCCTTTGATTCGGCCACCCTCTGCAAGATTAAAATCTTGTAGTTTTCATCCAACAAGAGAATGTTTCCAGCACTGAAAAACTCCAACACAAGGTAGAATAAACCATCACTAAACTCCATCACCAAAACTCTATCATTATCAATTTGTCTCAAACCACTCAATCTTCTAGTCTTCAAATGCTTACGTAATTTAGTAACAAAATTCGAAGGAGTGGGTTCTGTTACTCTTTCGTACCCAGTCAAGTGGATTCTGTTTCCGAACTCCACAATCACAAGCTTCTTCGAATCAGGAACTGAAAACTTGAGAACAAACTGTTTGGGAGAATGAACCACATTGTAGATATTTTGTAACCGATACGAGATGATAGGTTGCAATTCTTTCGTCAAGATCTGAAGATCCAACGCTGAGATCCTTTGCTGGCGAGGTTAGTATGGTTTCCCTTTGGTTTTGTGGCTTTTACATACCTTCATGTTGAAGAGACAGAAATGCGATTGAAAAAAGAGTGAAAAATTTGGTAGTTACATACAAGTCAGGATTTGGGAACCACAAACGGACATTTTTCAACATGTTAAAACATCAGACAATTGAAGTGATGGAATGGAACGACGTCATGCCTTTCATGGCTGACTGACCCCACAACAGCGCTAGGAACACCAACCTTATTTATAAAGAGTTGATCGATGTCGCAAATGCAACCTGAAAATCTCAAGAATATTTGAGGTTGCAATCTTGGGGTGATAACGTATAAATAGGGCAAAGAAGGACGAAGGAGTACAAGCAACACAAACACAAGCAACACAAGCAACACAAGCAACACAAACATGCCCTCGCAAATCGCCCACAAACACCACGACGAAATTGCCGACCAAGGGTTCACTCTCATCAGAGACTTCTTGACCCCAGAAGAAATCGACTTGTACAAAACCACCGCCAGATCAGTGGTTGAAATAGCTCGTAAAGGCGAGTGGAGTGAAGTCAGAACCAGAGGGAAACAGTTCTCGCCATGGCCAAAGAACTTCAGCCCTGATATCTGGGGAGTTTCAGGGCTTTTAAATCCCAAATTGGGAGACTTGTCTTTACCGTTCCAACAATGCTATTCTACAGATAAGATTTTGGATGTAGCCGCCGACATCTTGCAAACCGACAAAGACCACTTATCCATGGAATTGTTCAACATGTTAATCAACCCATTAACTGACTTTGGTTTGGACTGGCATAGAGACTATATCAAACCAGAAACTACCCCAGAAGAAGAAGCAGATCAATTGTTGCAAAATCCATTTGCAGGTACTCAATTCAATTTGGCTTTGACTCCTGATGAGTGTTTGATTGTGATCCCTGGGTCTCATAAGCGAATCAGGAATGAAGAAGAAAGAAGTAAGACCATTGCTGAGGATCGTCAGCAGTTCATCAGTGGTCAAATCACTGTTAAGTTAAATCCTGGAGATGTGGTTTTCTATAACAGCAATATCTTGCACAGGGCTCAATATTACAGTGCCAATGAAAGACTCACGTTACATGGATCTTATGGCCACAAAGACTTTGGAAAATTCAGAGCTAAAGGAGTTTTGCAACATGGAGTTGGAGACTGGATCAATGAGTTCAAACCAATTACCCAAAACGGACAAATGTTGAAACAAAAATTGGTTGATTTGAATGAACAATTCAAAGGTGAACAATTGGGTTTTTCTTTAGACGGATAAATTTGTCCAAGTATATATTGTGTATTTGATGTGTATATTTGTTATCTCAATAATTTTTCAATGGTTGATAAAAGTCAGTTGGCTGTTATAATAGACCACTTAACCGCCGGGAAAAAGGTCACATTCTTCCAGGGCGCTGGTGTAAGCACCGGAGCAGGTATCCCAGACTTCAGGAGCCCTGAAACTGGACTATATTCCAATCTAGAGAAGCTCAATTTGCCTTATGCTGAGGCAGTGTTTGATATTGATTACTTCAAAAAACATCCAAAACCGTTCTATACATTAGCAGAAGAGTTGTATCCGGGTAAGTTCCAACCTACCTCATTCCATTACTTCATTCGGTTGGTGCAAGATAAGGGGTTATTAAAGAGAGTGTATACACAGAACATCGACACTTTAGAGAGAGTCGCAGGTGTGAAAGATGAGTATATTGTAGAAGCCCACGGATCGTTTGCGAAGAACCATTGTATCAAGTGTAAGAAAGAGATGTCAGGAAACGACCTTAGACGGTTTATGAAAGAGGAAAAGATTCCTGAATGTGAAAAGTGTGGGGCTTATGTTAAACCAGATATAGTGTTCTTTGGAGAAGCATTACCAGTTCGGTTCTTTGAAGCTTGGGAAGAGGATGGAGAAGATGTGGATTTGGCTATTATAGCCGGGACTTCGCTTACAGTATACCCATTTGCGTCTTTACCTAGTGAACTAGACGATTCCGTCACTAGAGTGTTGATTAATAAAGATCTAGTGGGTGATTTTTCACACGAGAATGATAATGATGTGATTGTGTTAAGAGACTGTGA
This sequence comes from Yamadazyma dushanensis, assembly GCA_030571835.1. Classification (NCBI taxonomy): domain Eukaryota; kingdom Fungi; phylum Ascomycota; class Pichiomycetes; order Serinales; family Debaryomycetaceae; genus Yamadazyma; species Yamadazyma dushanensis. The sequence goes on along the minus strand of JAJLYZ010000009.1, from coordinate 226,036 downwards.
CGATGTGGCTGAGGAGTTGGTGGAGATGATGGGGTGGGGTGAGGATATGGCGGAGTTGAAGAAGAGTTGGAGAAGAGAGGAAGTGAGGGAGGAAGAGAGGGAAGGCTCTTTAGAAGTGAAGGAAGAGAAAGAGGCAGAGAAGGAGGAAGTGAAAGAACTGAAAGAAGGGCTGAAAGAGATATTGGAAGAAGAACCGAAAGAAGAACTGAAAGAACTGAAAGAACTCAATCAAAATAACCAACAAGACACCGACTCGTTGGCTGCAAAAATTATCAACCTCTCGTTATAATCACTGTTTCCAGTCTCTATATGATACCAATAAACGATAAACCAACATACATAATCTCATGTCTGACACCCATTCACCAAACTATTTCTAGGGAATCTATAACCTGCAGATTCCCAACTGGTCAAGTTAACATTATAATAAGCAGGTTTATGAGCTTCAATATAATCATTAGTGGGGAAATCTTCTGGGTCACACGTTATACTTGTGCTACCTGGTGGTTGATACACTCTAACATAGTCCACTCTCATCAGGGAAGGGAACACCAATGAGGGCCAATCGATATAAGCCCAACTGTTGGAGATACCAAAATTCATCACCACCGACATTGGCTCTTTAGATATCTTTCTCCATCCAACATTACCATTTGGAGCCAAAGCATTGGCAAAAACTGTAAAAGTAGGATCTTCTCCAACGTACCAAGTACAGTAACCATCGGTATCATCATTGAGATACTCAATGGCATATCTTTGGAAATAATGCTCTCCAGCACCTCTTTCGTACCAAGAAGTATTCAATGTTGTAACAGCAGAAACCGCCTGTTGCAAAGGCCCTCCGGTATAGGTGTTCATAACAGTGACAGATTTGTTATAAACTTCAATGAAATCATAATTTGGATAATACCAAATATCATAAGGAGCGATTTGCATAGATTGAGAAGCCACTCCTACTTTTAAACTAGAAGAAACTTCACCTTCTAATAAATCAATTTCTGGAGCTCCTCTTCCAACACCAGGATTAGGATGATCTTCACCCCTACAGGTACACTTATTTAATTTTTGACCTGGCAAGTAAGAAATACCATCTGGAGAAGATTGATTAGCAGTGATACCAGCATCACAAGAATCGTAAGTATAAGGCCAAACACCTTCAGTTGAAGCCATATAACCAGGTCTACCTAAGTTACCCATAGTCCAAAGACCTGGCCATAACCCGGACACATTACCGTAACTTGGTAATTTAGCAGAAATTTCAATAATACCTTCAGTAAAACACATTTTGTTCCAACTGTGAAGCATTCCTGATCTGTAGAACAAATTGTGGTTCTTATAAGCATCCATTCTCAATACCAAGGTACCGTTTTCGGTGGTTACCGCATCTGGATCATACCATTCCAAATCTTGAGTGGCTTGGTAGTGGAAATCTGGAGCGTAGAAGAATTGATCATCTCCTTCATAGAAAGTTCTTCCTTCGGCATTAAATTCATCAGAAAACACCAAATCCCAAGTTTCTCCAGTTCTACTTTGCCTTTGTAAAGCATCTTCTGGGGTGTCTGGGTCAACCAAATTCGACCGTATAGCTGCCAAAATAGGATATCTGTAATGGGTTAAAATTTCATAAGATTCAGGGGTATAATGTTCTGTGACACCGGAATATGTCAAAACTGGAAGAACCACAAACACACATATGATTGCCAAAAACAATACAATGAAAGAAATCAACCCCCCTAAAGATCTCTTATCCATAGCCTTTAAATCATGCATGAATCTGTTTTTATCATATTGAGCGTCGACTATTGGATCAGGATTATGCAAGTAATCATCGGGTTCTTTCTCATCTATATGCAATGGGAAAGAAGATGCTGGGTAACCACCAAAAGGAGAGAAATCACTGGAGTTAAGGAATGGATTCGAACTGGATTTATTAGAAATCGACGAATCAGCATCACTCTTATTATTAGTGTTTTGTGAGTTGTTTTGGTGTCCGTATAAGTTTGAAGACAACGATGTGGAGCTCACAACCCTACTACCGTTGATACTGGGGTACCTGTCATATTCAGGAGGTACATGGATGTTTGTGGAGTTTCTGTTGCTGTAATTATTCAAGTAGTTATTATTGAGCAAATTCAAGTTCTCCTGGTTAGTTTGCGAGTTGCTATTATCCTTACTCAACAAGTTGGTGGAGGTGTTGTTGTTGCTATGATTCAAATAGTACCCATTATAATTTTGGGATTCATGTTTGTTGGAGCCAAGACTAGGGGAGTTTTGCACACTCCCGTGATTATTGAAAGGTCTTCCGTATTGAAACTGATCTTCATCCAGCTGAGATGAAGATTGATGATTGGACACAAACGAATCAGAACTTTGTTCTTCAATAGGGTTTATGAAAGGATTCTCTTGGTTTTGATATTGGTATTGATTGTAATCTTCGTCTTCGTCATACCCATACCCATGACCAGCGGCGGGATTGGGATTGTTGGAAGTCAAGTCTCTGTGGGACATGATTGAAACGAGTGGAAAGGATTTAGTAACTTGATTCCACTGTTAAGGAGGAAGCAGTTAAAAAAAGAATAAACCAGTTTCAGAAAATTTTTCGTTGTTTGTTTTTCTGGTACTGCCTCGCAATCGTTTTTTACCTTTGCGGAAATTTCTGAGGATGTCGCGTTGGACGATGGGTCTTGGGGCCCAGAAATGTGTAGTGGTGGTCCTAGAGAGGAAATGTCGCGAAAAATAGAATACCCGCCGACGATGTCGCGGCTCTGCGGTGCCTGAAAGGGATAATTATAGGTTTGAAAGGTAAATAAATCTGGTGACGTCGAGACGCTGATAAGATAAGTAGTGGGTAGTATTGGTGACACATTAGGGAACTGAATGGCCGGTAAAACATCCGGTACTTCACACGGCTCCCTTCAAGATCTGGGTTGCTGCAGGGACAATGTCGGACATCAACCATGTTTAATAATAGAAATGTCTGGCGGTAACAATCACGACATTTTATCGATGAAACTGCGGGTGGACACGCGAAACCCAACCCATGACACGCACGTGCAATTGATCACGTGACTTTGGGTCTGTCGCACCAGCGGTGTATCGCATGTCTATGTCGCGGCTATCTTATCACTCATCTCCTTCATTCATGTCACAAAAGCCAGACAGTGACACTTTCCTATCGAGGATCTTCGGCCTTAATTCCGTCTACTACAATCAAATAGACAATGCCAGTGGTCCTAATCCTCAAAGCTATTATAACGATGAATCTATCGATCTAGAAGCAAATATCTCCCCCAACTTGGAGTCTATCAATTTAAACAACCTTGACTTATTGAACAGTGAAAACGATTCCAGCGACAACGACACAGAAGACTCCCTCAGTTCCACAGAACCAGACGACGTTCCTGTTCAACCGTCTCAATCGATCAATTGGAACGTTCCTGGACGGGTTGTAAGTAATGGACCAGAAGGGTCTATACTTCCAGGGCCTTCGACTGAACCAAATAGGACTCGAAACATCAAGTTCACGCTTCCGAAAACCAAACCCATATTCAAGCAAAAACCTCGGTTCAATATTCCTCCCAAAGAGCGGGCTCTTTACTTGTGGGCGAATATAGTGAATATGGATGAGTTTTTGAATGATTTGTACTATTATTATCAAAACAGAGGCATGAACAACATCATATTGAGTAAATCTATTGATTTGGTGATTTTGGCGTTCATTTTGTGGTTCACAGTGTTTCTTCGTTGGGGAATTAACTATGAATTCTTCAAACAATGGGACCAGTCTTTGAACGATAAGATCTACTTAAAAGACTTGGTTAAACTGGATTATGGGAAAGATATTCCGTTCTTTATCAAGTTTCTACTCTTTGGGTTTATGGTATACATTGGTTTGAGAGTGGTTCAATTGTATTTCGATTATAAGTATAAGCTCAAAGAGATTCAAAACTTCTACTACCAGTTGATCCACATAAAGAACGACGACGAGTTGATGACTATTAGTTGGATGAAAATCATCAACAAGTTGGTGGTACTTAAAAATTACAATAATCTAACAGCTTCGACCCTTCATAATGATTTAAACTCCAAAATAAGATTGAATCCTCATGATATAGCTAATAGAATCATGAGGAAAGAGAATTATTTCATTGCATTGATTAACAAGGATATAATTGATTTAAACATGAATATTGGACCTTTTAAGTTGACAAATTCCAATTTATTAACCAAAACTTTAGAGTGGAATTTGAAATTGTGTATTTTCAACTTCATTTTCAATTTGAATGGTCAAATCAATAACAATATCCTTAAAGATTTCAACAGGAACCAGCTTTCGGTGGAATTGAACAAACGGTTTAAAATGGCTGCCATTATTAACTTGATTTTGTCACCTTTCTTAGTGACTTATTTTGTTCTACTTTATTTTTTCAAGTACTTCAACGAGTACAGATTGAATCCGTCAAGTATAATCAACTTAAGACAATTCACTCCTTATGCAGAATGGAAATTGAGAGAGTTCAATGAGCTTCCTCATTTCTTTAACAAACGGTTGAAATTGTCTTATAACCCTTCAAACTTGTACATTAACCAATTCCCATCCAATTCGTTACTTATGAATTTGATGTACTTGGTCAATTTTATCAGTGGATCAATAACTGCTGTATTGGTGATCTCTGGTTTACTTCTTGAAGATGAAAACCATAGTTTTTGGTCGTTTGAATTGACAGAGAATAAATCTGTGCTTTTCTACATCAGTGTGTTCGGTACGATATTTGCAGTCACATCCAACGCTTCCAACAACGTCAATATCCCATCCAAACTGTCGACCAACGACTTTAACGATTACTATGACCCAGAAGCCTCGTTGAAGTATGTTTCTCAATTCACTCATTATTTGCCCAAACACTGGAAAGGGTCTCTTCACACACAAGAAGTGAAAAATGAGTACTGTGAATTGTTCAAGCTCCGAATTTTGATCATTTTGAACGAGATCTTTAGCATATTATTGACACCATTTTTGTTGTGGTTCAAAATCTCCAATTACAGCAGCAACATCATCGATTTCTTTAGAGATTACTCCATACATATAGATGGTCTTGGGTATATCTGCTACTTCTCCATGTTCAATTTCGAAGAGAAGGACAAGAACATGCTTACAAAGAAGAAGAAGCCAGTAGATCCTCATTCCAGGAGTGATGATGACGATGAATATAATGATGAGGAAGTCGATGAAGATGACGATTTCAGGCAAGACGACAAAATGATCAAGAGTTATATGTATTTCCTTGAAAGTTACAGTCCCGATAAGAAAGTTAAGAGAAAGAAGAAACCTCAGAATCAACCAGTTAAAATGAGTAAATCAATTGACCCATCTAATTCTTTGATTAACGGAGAATTCAAAGATTTTATGGACCAAAGCGATATAAGTTATGGTAAAATGGGAAGGTCTGGAGTTTTGGGAATGTTGAATCAGTTTTATAAGCAGGATGTTAGTAAGCCTTAGAAGAATATACCATGGAATGTGAAAATTGCAAAATATGCGAGACATGAAACAGGTAAAAACAATTGAAAATAAGCCAACCTATAACCGAACAAATCACTTACATGGTTGTTTCTTCTGTACAAAGTCTAACATCTAAAGTTCAACAGTTTAAAGTTGAACAATCGATTCCAATATTGGCTGCAAATGCCAAGGTCGTGTACCGCCAATTTATAACCCATCCCAAGTGTTTCCATAATTTCACACAACCGAAGTCTACACCACAAGCAAACTACGTCATCATCAAAAATACCACATCGTCCCCCTTTCACAAACACAAATTTCCACTATCCACAAAACGACATCTCTCCTATCTCTTCTGTAATTCGCATCTCAAAAAAATCTCATCTCATCGATTTAAGAATGGCCGGTTCACAGTTGAAAAAGCTCAGAAGTGAGTTGAAATCCAAAGGGTTGATAGGTCAAACGAACGTCAAGAGTAGAAACAAAAGAAGCAAAACCCCCAGTGACACCAGAAAGTCCGACAAGCAAGAAGTGATCAATGAAATTAGGAACAAATTCAATGTGTTTGATTCAAGAGTTAACAGAGTTAAAAGAGATGTATCGACTATAGAGAAAGGGAAATTCGTCAAGTTAGGAGCCAATGACCACAACAATCCTACCAAGTCGAACTCGTTCATGAACAAGAGCTTGAAAACTGCTTATGAGTTACACAAGAGCAGAAAGGGTAAAAACGGTAAAGTCGTAGATAGACGTTTCGGGGAGAACAGTGGTTTGAGTCAAGAAGAAAAGATGTTGCAGCGTTTCGTTAAAGAGCGGGAAAGTCAAAGCAAAAAGAGCAAATTCAGCTTAGAAAGTGACGAAGAAGAAGATGATGAGGAGGTGGATTTCACATTAACTCACAGTGGTAAAGTGCTAGCAGATGAACCAAGCGATATTGAAATGGAAGATGTGAATTCAGAACCAGAAGAGACCGGAAAGAGAAAGTCCAAAGCCGAAGTTATGAAAGAAGTCATTGCCAAATCTAAGTTCTACAAAGCAGAAAGACAAAAATTGCATAATAAAACCCAGAATGAAATCCAAGACTTGGATGAAAACTTCCAGGATATCTGGTTTGAAATGGGATCTTCGTTGAAGAATCAAAAGAATGTAAACGAAAAGAAAACTGAAGATATCACTTATGATGAGAAGGTACGAGGTTTAGCTTACGACAGAAGATCTGTTCCAGCGGACAAAACCAAGACCGAAGAACAGATCCAAAAGGAATACTCCGACAGGATGAGAAAGTTGGAAGAAGACAGAGAAAAGAGAATGGAAGGAGAAAGAGAAGCTGACGGAGATGATCTCGATGATTTCTGGGAAAACGACAGTGAAGCCGAGTCGGAAAAGTCAGGACGGGAACAAGAACAAGAACAAACTGAAGAAGTGGAGTTCCCCTTAACCCTTGAAGATTTCACAGCTTCAATGCAAGAAGCAGATGGTGTCGAGTATATCAACAAAATCATCAAAACTTATAAACCCAATTTAAAAGAAGGAAACAAGGATAGAATGAATAAGTTCGTGAGTATTTTGTTCAAGTACACAGTGAAGAATCCTCAAGATGAAGTGATCAAGGTGTTGAAGAAGCTCAGTGAATCATATAATGAAGAACTTGTAAGATCTATCAGAGAAGAGATGATTTCTATTCAAGAAAGAATCAAAGAGAAACAGCTCCAACAATCTGACTTAGTGTACTTCAACTTATGTGGATTGATCTTCTCTACCTCGGACAAGTACCATTTGATTGTGGTGCCAAACTTGATCTTAATGAATGAGATTTTAAGCACTTTTATCAGTCAAGATAAAACCATTAATTTGGCATTAATTGGCCAATGTATTTTCATTGTGGATAGCATTCTCCAATACCAGAGAATAAGCAAGAGATACGATCCAGAAATTAATCACTGTTTATTAAAAGTGTTGAACCAATTGTTACCACAAGCTCAACCAGATAACTCAACAGAAAGTACAATTGCAATCACCGACCTTTTCAAAAACGATGTCACTATCATCACAAAGTACATCAATAAACTTTACAACATAACCAACAAGGTAATTGACAGATATAAAGAATATTCAGTGTTCAAGACCATTTCCGAGCAACTAATTGAAATTTTGCAACAATACCAAAGTCAAAGGGTTGGGAACCAACAAGTTTTGGGGTCTGTGATAGACAAATTGACCAGATTGAACAAGAACACCATTCTTGTGCCATTGACCCTTCAAAGCCACAGAAAATTGGCTATTAAAATGTTACAGCCTAAATTCGAAGACAACTTCAACCCCACTAAGAACTACGATTTGGACTTGGATAAACTGGAAATTAATAAGATGAAGAAGCAATTGAAGAAAGAACAAAAAGAGACATTGAAAGATCTCCGGAGACAAAATGCCTTTGAAACCAATGAAAAATTGGCAGAAAAGATCAAGATGTACGATGAGTACCACAGTAAAATGGCGAAAATTGTCAATTCTATTTCAACCATCGAAGGAAAAGAAAGAAATGACTACGAGAAAGAAAAGAAAAGAGCTAGGAACTAAGTCCATACAATTAACTTTATTGATTACTTTTCAATGAAATAATACACTAAACACAGAAATGGTATACCCCTGAAAACAGCTCCATTGAGCATAGGCTCGAGCATTGGCCCACAACCACCGAGGCCCTTTATCAAACTCTCCTTACAAACTCTTTATCACCTCTTCAACTCATCTAAGCTTGAGTCATGGTTGGAACACCTACTCTAGGAGTGGATTTGGAAGCACCAAATAAGCCACCCTTGAACACGGAGATAATAGAAAACACCGTGGAAGCAAAGAAAATGAAAAAGGAAAAGTACAAGAAAGCAACAGAACCTTGAGCTTTTCTACATCTTCCACTACTTCCTTGAGTAATTGTGTTGTCATCCAAGTAATCTTGGTTAGAACAAGAGTGGACATGGATAGCAGCAGCAATGGCAGTGGCAGCAGCAAAAGTAAACACCAAGTTAAGGAAGTCAAAAATGGCCAAAAGCACAGGCCAAGCAAAGGCAGCGATAAAGTAAGCTAAAACACCATAGATAGTAGATGTTAAGATACCAAAAGCAGCAGCAAAAATCCCAAAGTTCACTTGAGGATTGTTATGGTCAGGGGTAGTGGCAGATAATGACCCAGTCAAACCTAATGCAATTACCAAGAACACAAAGTTAAAACTTCTCAATATAACGTCTCCAATTGCCAACATTTTTATAAAAGATGAATTGTAGAAAAAAAATTCAAGGGTGGAAAATAAATGTTTTTATAAGTTTCAAGTTTTTTTTATAATTGCCCTGACGGTTAATAACGTAAAGAGACAGAATAATGACCCTGTATATTAGGTAATATTATTCAGTCATACTATTTAGGAAGGTATTTAATACGGACTAATTTCCTGCATATAACCATGTAATCCAGGTTGGGTTATGGCATCCCTTACCTATTCGGGGTGTTTCGTCTCTTGATTGGGCGGCGGCTCCCGTGTACCATACAGGATCGACCTCTTCCCACCCATAATCTACCATCCCTAGTTAGGTTGACTTATTAGTTGCGTCTGCCGTCCCAATGGCGTTCCAGTTATTTCAGGTTGAAATTTCAATGTGATTGCTCCAAATTCCATCATTGCATCGAATGACAATTTTTCTATACAACTCCTGCCACAGGTTCTCGGCTCGGGTTCGGCGGCTACTGACAACTTTATTAAAGTTGCCTTGCTTATGTAAGCCTCTTTTTATTTCGTACCACCTTATCAGGGACCTATCTCATCTTTAATTGTAAATGGTGCATGGTACTGTGGACCCAGGGTTCCTCGTTTTCACTTTCTTCCCCAGACGTACTTTCTGACTTTATCGTCTACGCATACGTCAATGGCCAATTCGTCTTCTTGACTTTTAATGGTGTCATCGGCTCCCATCTCAAGTAACAACTTAGCAACGTCTCCGTGCCCCTCTGCCACCGCATGATGAAGCGCTGTCCACCCGTAGTTATCTGTGGTGTTCAAATTGACTTTGTGGTCATTCAACAATTTGACAATCGATCCTAACCCTATGGAACTGGCCCGAGTCAAAGCCGTATATCCACTTTTATCCTTTACATTCACCTTACACTTATACTCGATAACAAGCTTCTTAATTACAGCAAGATTCTTCTTGCTGATCGCCAAATGTAAGGCTGTGGTACCTTGTCCGGTTTTAAGGTCGATATCGGGTTTAGGATCGGCTTTCATTAATAACTCCAAAATATCTTCATTTCCTACACTGGCGGCTATATGAACTGGTGTCCAGCCGCCATTGTCAATCATTTCGTCTATATCAAATTTGCTCTTGCTGATGATTTTTTTCACGAGTTCAATCAGGTTCATTGAACAAGCCCAGTGAAGGGGGTAACGCCCGTCGTCGTCCACCACCAAGTTGACGCTGGGATTCTCGTCGATCAATTGTTCTGCTGCTTGGAAGTTGCCCTGTTTGATGTTTTCATGTACTGCAAATTTGTCCATGTTGCCACTAGTGAAAAATTACAGATTGCATGTTTTGTGCTGATATCAATATGGTTGGTGCACGAACACCTGTAACTCACCGCTGGAGGCTGCGAAATCTGAAAACGATGTATGTCACAAAACCACAAAATCTCTTAATGGTTTGGGAAGAAGATTTCGACATTGAGACGGTCATTGACTCTCGTGAACCACTCTACCGGGCCGTTAATAGGGACCCACAAGGCTTACCTAGTACAGACTTGTGGATCAAGGTGTCGAAAAACTTCCCCAACCAGTTTTACAGAGTCGATAACCCTGCAAGAACGACAAGATCTAGGCCAACAACAAGTATGTTCATGAAGGCTCTTTCTCCATCTTGGGAAATGCAAAATGATGGAACTGTGGATGATATTGCCAAGGGCTGGAGTTATTTTATTCATCTTTTAAACGAGAAGCTTCAAAGCGTGGAAAGAACCTTCTTGAACGCATTATTGACGAGATACACCCGTAAAATGTTCTATCTTCGAACAGATTCCTTCGAAACCGTTAGGCATATAGAGGAAGGTTTTATACAGAACGCTCTAGATAACTGGTTCCTCAGACCACTCCTTTCTGTCTTTAAAGAGATTGGAATTGCAGACCTGCAGACATCCCTCATCATACCGATAGATTTCAAGATTCAAAACGCACCTGCGAGGTTTAGACTCAAACCTGGTCTTCCAGTTGTTAGCCTTGCTGAATTTGGCAATATTTTTGTAGGTGAAATCAAAAACCGCTCACTAGAACACATGGTTCAATACCTAAAAGAACAAAAGTACTTGGCTGTAACAGTAGGCGACCAGGATACTAATGCGAAGTTGATCAGCCAATTGCTTTGTTACATAATTATGGCAAGGTGTACCTTGGGTCTTCTTTCCGATGGTATTTGGTATATTTTCGTGCAGATAGTTGGCAAAAACTCCCAAGGTTTGAAGTTCAAGTATTACATTTCCAGATACAAGGAAACCTACCAGAAGAAACCTGAATTATTCCTGCCCAGAGTGGTATTTCTTTCTCTCATGGCAAACATCATTTCCATGGGAGCAGAAGCTTACAGTGCACAGGTACAGCAGATCTTCGGCAATATGTCGAGTCTTGTTAAACAGACCTACACTGATGTGATGTTCGACTCAGAACCCTCGGCCTATTTCAATGCCTGCAAGTCGACCTTAGAAGGAAACAATATTCAAATTTATCTAAAAAAACCAGTTTGATAAAATATACTATGATGCTACACATAATTCTCTAGTTATCAGAGTTGGGGTTAAACATCTCAACCTCAAGCAGCAGGACGTTTCAGGAAAAGTCGTGGTCAAAGTCTTTGATGCCCTTGTTCATTTTGGGGAATTTTACAAGTACACGTTGCAGGAGATCAGGGAACAGACGCTAGAACTCTATTGTGATGAAAGAGACATGTACGAAAGGATCCTGCAATTTAATGATGAAAACCCTCTTACAAAAATCAATGCACTGGAGATTTTGGCAAACGGTTTCTATACTTTTAGAATGGATCCACAAGAGAAACGTGTGAAAAACCATATCGCCTGTGGACCAGCAATCATTATGGAGGAGTTGAAACAAAAGCCGAAGACTAACGAAGATTTCAAGAAGGGACTCATGCAATTAGTTATTCTACGAAGTGCTGGTATAAGACATGAAGATGTTAAGGAAGACAACATGTTCATGAAAGATGGTAAGTTCATATTCATAGACTTTGGAATCTCTGTATCTATACCCATCACCAGGGAAAGGAAAAACACCTCTCCGGACATAGAAGATTTGAAGGCGATCTGGAGGAAAGTTCCTGATGCACCGTCAGAAGCAGAGATGCAACTACTTGAAGAAACGATGTGGGAAATTTTGAGGATGCCTGGTCTGGCCAGGAAGAAGAAACGGTTGAATGAGTTGCTCAATGTGCCAAAGAGAAGGAAGCTCCGAAAGTCCACTTCAATGTGAAGTTCTAGTGATGCTTAGTCTAATTGTGGAGTTGTTTTAATTTCCTCCACTTCTTTCAAAGGCTGTTCTCAAGCAATTGATCCCGTTATCACAATCAACATCCCACCTGCCGTTAACAAGAAACGGAGTATCTCCCGAAGAATGCCTTGTCTGTTGAGGTATTGACTACGTGGGAACCCGTACACCTGTTGCAAAAGGCTCATACACCAGACCCAGGCACCTAAAAAAAAACATACACCAGAAATTGTACTAGGTCCTACCACATAAAAGAAAAGATTACCATATAGTTATTTACCGTTTATACACTATTTTTTGTCGTTATCATTATCGTTATTGTCGTTAGGTTCGCTGTCTTCACTACTGCTATCGCTTGGAGGCGATTGGAAGAACGGAGCGGCAATCACTGTATTTTTCATTTCAAACTCTTTAGAATGGTTGATTATGGATGTAGATGTTTGAGACGATTCGTATTTTGAATAATTGGACTTAAGCGACTCCAAGTACCTCTCGTAGTCGCTTCTAGGATTTTCGTCTGTGACACTACTGCTGATCGATTGAAGATCGTGATTCGTGTATGGAATAAGTGTCAAACCATCAGTGTTCATACCTTTCACCGATGGTGAACCGTCTGAAGTACCGTTAGAATCGGTATTACTAGTTGGGGAATGACTTGTAGTCTTTGTCTGAGCCAGTTTCTCAGACTTTTCATTGTGTGGGGAAGGATAGTTACCTGAACCAGAATCCGACCCACTATCGTCGTCATCAGAATTAACTTGGATGATGCTATCGTTGGGAGACCTTTCTGCCAACTTGTAAGGAGTGAAGTTCTCGTAATTGATTTTTGTTGACTCGAATTTGAGTGATTCTTTAGGACTTTTGCATACTTTGTACATGTAATCGATTTCTTCTAATTTCAACCCTTTAGTTTCATAAACAATCAAATACACAAACATCGTCCCCAAAGCATTAAAACCTCCCCAAATAAAGAAGATTCTATTGCCTAGGGCAGCCGTGTGTTCTCCTGTATCAATGAGATATGGTGTTATAAAAGCACACACAAAATTCACCAACCAATTGGTGGAAGCAGTGATAGAGATAGCCTTCTGTCGAATGGAGATACCATACAAATCAGAAGTCAAAGCCCATACACAACCACCCCAACTTGCTGCGAAAAATGCAATAAAGCAACAACTAAAACTGATGGAGATAGCGGAGTTGATCTCGGTATTCTTAATAGATACACCAATGATACCTATAATGATATTGGATATTGCCATACCCACTCCACCAATCAACAAAAGTTTTCGTCTACCAATGACTTCAATTAGAATGATCCCTGGGATCGTAAATACTGTGTTAACCACATAAGTTATAAAACTCATCAAATAGAAGTTACCCACTCCAGTACTGGAGAAGAAATTCACACCGTAGTAGAAAATGAAGTTGATTCCACTGGCCTGTTGGAACATATGTACACCCATTCCAGTAGCCATTCTCAAAACTTGTTTATGTCTACCACCTCCATTTTTAAAGCAGTCAATCCATTTGGTCTTACTGAAAGACATTTCGTAATCATAACTGGCTTTAATTTCCACCAACTCTTCTATTAAATCCGGATCGGTGGCTTCGATCTTTCTGAGTTTAGAAAGTGAATTAAGTGCTTTTTCAAGCTTATTCTTCTGCACAAAATAACGGGGACTCTCAGGTAAAAAAAGCATCCCACCACATAAAATTGTGGTGAAAACAAACTGTAGACCTATAGGGATCCTATAACTACCAGTATTTTGAAGCCTTCTTGTTCCTTGACAAACAGCACTTGCCACCAATAAACCCCAAGTAATGGCCCACTGATATAAATAAACCACCGAACCTCTCACCCATTTCGGAGATGCCTCTGCTTGGTATAGTGGTACAATAGCAGACAAGTTCCCCACAGCCAATCCCGATACATATCTCCCTACACAAAGTAAAGGAATTTTGTCGGCGGCTATTTGCAATATCGTCCCCACAGTGAAAATCAACCCAGCACTTAAAATAATACTAAATCGTCTACCATAATTGTCAGATATCAAAGGAGCGGTTATTGACCCGCAAAACGTCCCCAAAGATAGCACGGCCGTTATTATAGCCCTTTCATGAACATTAAACCCAATACCATTTTTCGGGAAATGACTCTTAACATACGACATCTCGAGAATATCATTTATTAGACCAGTGTCGTAACCATACAAGAACCCTCCCATAGCCGCCACGATACCCACTATATAAGCAGACTTCGAACTGGACTTCTGTCTGATCTTTATATACTCCTCTTCTAGGTTCCCATCATTGAAGAAGTTGTCTAGGACTTTAAACATGATTGTTTAAAGAGTTCCTTTTCAATGCGATTTTTCTAGCGGAGATTGCACCACGGCGGTGCGAATTGATCGGCCACGAAAAAAAAAAAATGATACATCAACTGCGAAAAGAGTCAAGAAAGATGGCTTTACAGGAGAGAAAAGACGCAGATATAGAGGTTCTAAGTGAAGGGACCAATGACAGCGTGTTCTCAGATGCTAAAAGTACATCATTAACTAATGATACCGTTGTCACAAAAAGAAAAAGTCCAGGATTAATCGATTCTACTCGTTACTTGGTGCAGAATTTAGAAGCAAATAACCAATTAACTAAAGATACAGGAGTTTCTACAATCAACCAAGTGTTCTCATATATCAATCATTGCATTTTACTTATGGTTTTCTTTATCATTTCCATTTACAGAAACTATTTGTATGTTTACAGAAGAATCAGGTTACGTTTCCTCAATTTGGCATATTACCCGAACAAGTCACCCCAGATCATTCGAGATGATGTCAATAAGCTCAATAAGATCCCCAAAAGATTGAGCTGTATCTTGAACTTACGAGGGGAAGACGACGAAAACGGAGGTATCGATGGGCTCATCGGTGATGTCAGTGAATTGATCGCATGGTGTGTAAGTTCAGGCATCAAAGAGTTGAATGTGTATGAATACAACGGAGTGATCAAGAACTACACCAGCGAATTGAATAGATATGCCAACAAGAACTTGAAGAATTATTTCGGAACTGATTATATTCCCAACATATCAATCAAGATTCCTCACCTAAACAAAAAAATCATTAATAGAGATGAGCCAGTGGACTTATCAGTGAATTTACTCAGTCAAGTGGATGGAAAGCCCACAATCGTGGAATTGACGAAAACCATCAGTGAATTGGCCATCAACAAAGAATTATTGGTCAAAGATGTCAGTATCGAACTTATCAATGAAGAACTAATTGAACTCGTAGGAAACGAGCCAGATTTATTGATCATTTTCAGTGCCAATTTAGATCTTCAAAGTTACCCGCCATGGCACATCAGATTGACGGAAATTTATTGGGAGCCCGATAATTGGGATGTTAATTACGCCGTGTTTATCAGAGGGTTACAAAATTACGCCAAATCTAAAGTTAATGTAGGTAAGTAACATGGGAAGTAACAAGTAAAAACCACGGCGGTAAGTAGCACGGCGGTGGAGGTACGCGGTGCGGTCGGAAATTTAACGACGGGGTCGCCAATTTAACGACGGGGTCGCCAGAGCCGCGGCCCTATTTTTACATCTTAACGCGTATCACACAAATCTAATTGTCAAATGAAATCATGAAATTTTTACCCTCGTCCGCCCCCTTTTCTCAATTTGTCGATTTGAAAATTTTAATCACAACAAGTTTTTGGTTTAATCAATTGAAAATATATTAAAAAGCAATGGGTTTATCAATCTCCAAATTATTCAATGGGCTCTTTGGTAACAGAGAAATGAGAATCTTAATGGTTGGATTGGATGCCGCCGGTAAAACCACCATATTATATAAGTTGAAATTGGGGGAAATCGTCACCACCATTCCAACCATTGGTTTCAACGTTGAAACAGTTGAATATAAAAACATCTCTTTCACTGTGTGGGATGTCGGTGGACAAGATAAGATCAGACCATTATGGAGATACTACTTCCAAAACACTCAAGGGATTATTTTTGTCATTGATTCTAATGATAGAGATAGAATTGCTGAAGCCAGAGAAGAATTACAACAAATGTTGAATGAAGATGAATTAAGAGATGCATTATTATTAGTTTTCGCTAACAAACAAGATTTACCAAATGCCATGAATGCTGCTGAAATAACTGAAAAATTGGGTTTACATTCTATTAGACAAAGACCTTGGTATATCCAATCCACTTGTGCTACTACTGGTGATGGTTTATACGAAGGTTTGGAATGGTTGTCCACTAACTTAAAGAATTCTCCTTGAGGGCGTATTTTCACTTCATTTCAAGTTGTCTAGAGAGCTTGTATCTATTTGAGTGTATATGTACAACAAATATAATAAATTAATCTCTACCGAGACTTATGATATGTGTTGCATCGCTTGTTTTTCCACTGCTACTTTCTACACGTAATCTCTCTTTGTATCCTCTGCTGTCGCTTCACTGGGGTTACACGTATCTCTCGTCGATCACACGTCAATGCCTCGTTTGATCGATCCGATCGTCTCCTGTCCAACTACGTGTCACTTACCGACATTTTGTACGACAATTCATTGATCCTCCACACGATACACACTTTGTGACACATCGATTTCGTGTTGTACATCAGTTGGTTCCGGTTGTCGGTTGATGTGCTGTAGTGATAAGCTGACCAGGTAAGTTAGGGCTGGAAACCTGGATCACGTGACATACCCTTGTCAATGTGCGGTTGTGGTTTTGTGTAATTTTTTTCTCAAACTTTTTCCATCCATCTCAAAATTGTATTGAAATTTTTGATTTTTCTACTATCACTAATTATCAAAAATGGTATGTACAAAGCAGAGTTAACAGAGACGACAAGACATAACGATATGCGAACAGGGGAGATAAAACCTTCAATAGTACTACCGGCGAAAGACTGGATCAAAAACAGGTCATCAGAGGTTCCATGTAACACTTTCAAGGTATCATCGACAGAGAGCCACAAATGGTGAAAAAGTCCCTTTAAGAATAAGAAAAGATCACAAAACCACAAGCGTCACGAGACAGAGTGCTCCAAGACCGTCCCGTCTTCGTCTACCCTTTTGAATCTATACTAACATTACAGGCTGGTGTCAAAGCTTACGAATTGAAAACCAAATCTAAGGAACAATTACAACAACAGTTAGTTGAATTAAAGCAAGAATTAGCTAACTTGAAGGTTCAAAAATTACAAAAACCTTCCTTGCCAAGAATCCACACTGTCAGAAAAGACATTGCTAGAGTTTTGACCATCATCAACTTGAACCAAAGAGAAAATGTCAGAGCTTTCTACCAAGGTAAGAAATACATTCCAAAAGATTTAAGAGCCAAGAAGACCAGAGCTATCAGAAGAAAGTTGACCAAATTCGAAGCTACTAGAATTACTGACAAGTCTAGAAAACAAAAGGTTTCTTTCCCAAAGAGATCTTTCGCTATCAAAGCTTAAGCATGTAATATTGAAAAATTAGTATATAACGACTTGATAAAATAACAATATATATTTTAATCTCAGGGGTTTATATATTGTTTTCTATCCATCGATATCCATTTGGTTTTTACGTTTCTCTTGTTTGAAAGCTTCAATTTTATTTTTTAAATCCACATCCTCCACAACATCTTCCAACTTCAAAGGTACCCTATTGAAAGGATCAGTTGAATCACTTAAAAGATGTGCTTTGATGGTGGATCTGTCAATGCTGATTTTACTACTAGGCAAAATCACTGGGTCTTCCATCAATGTGTACATAAGAGGATCCAAGAACTCATCGGGAATATCTCCCAATTCGAGTTCTTCGTTTTCTTCTTGTAATCGTTGTTGTTCGGCCTTTTCTCCAAACTCCACCAATCTCTTGATGACTCTGGGGTCCGTCAATGTCTTAGAACTAAGAATTCTTTCTGCCTTATAGAACCAGTTGATATTGAATGACCTTCCATCTCTAGAAACGGCTTTGACAAATTCAAGCTCGTTAGACAAGTTGTAATATACTTCACAAAGCGACTTCAAGATATCTTTGGGACTGAAATCGTATTTGGTTGGATCTTCCACTTTCAAATTAGATGCTTTAGGTCCTACCATTGACTCCAAATTATAATCCAACATACCTGCTAGTCTATCAACCAATTCTGGTAAAATGAATCCTTTAGGTACTTCTTTAGTGAATAGCTTGAACAATTCCATTGTTTTATTACTTAATCCCATGTAACTAGAAGCATGTCTTTCACTATCCTCTAATTTCTTCAATATTTCATCATTGGTACCCATTTCTTCGGTCTCTGGTTGACCAGCTTGTCTTTTCTTGAGTTCTTGTTGGAAATCATGAATAGAATTCAATTCATTGAATGTTTCATCTAACAAATAAGTAGTATCATTCAACATTCTAGCAATGAATCTTACAAAGAACTCAACATTACCAGTAGAATATTTCTTAAGTTGGCCTCTATAATGTTCGTTCTTCCACAATTCTTCAATGATAACAGATATATAGTATCTGCTGTTGAATTTATCATAAAATTGGGACGAAGCTCCAGTCCTTTCAAGCATGACATACAAGTCCAATAAAGAATACAAAATGTTATTCTTGACCATTTCATTGGTGCTGAAAATATCGGATAAGAAACCTGGAGCTCCATTAGCTAATGGTAATGAGCCAATGAACAAAATCTTAATGATATTAGCCTTCATATGTGGATTACCAAGAACTTCAGGACATCTGATCAATATCATTGTCCATTCAATGAAAAGATTTAACTTGTCAACATTATTCACCAAAGGACATCCTCTGAAGTTGGTAGAAAACTCTAAGTAGTTAAGAATACCTTCTAAGAAGTATTCAGGGTAATATTTCCAAGGTTTAGGACATTTGGTCTTCAAGAAGTCTTGGTCATCCAATTCACTAACCTTTCCAATCTGGAAAATAGGAATCTGCAACTTGGTTTTTGGATATTGATGCAGTGGATCGATTACACTAGTCATAAACACAGTAGCTCCGATTATATAATCAAAGGTCTCATACTGCAAATCTTGGTTATTGAAAACAGCTTTGACGATATGCTTTTTAGAATTTAACACACTCAATTGTCTGTTCAATGCAGGAAGTTGTTGTCTTAAAAACCCTGACATGTTAGGATTTGTTCCAGGAGGGAGTTGGTTGTTTTCAATCGTTTGAATTCTTTCTTCCACTTGTTTGATTTGCTTCTTCAACCTATCGTATTTCATAGAAATACCACCAATACCATAGTTAAGATAAGTCATAGTCAAAAAGAAACAATCACTAATAAAATTTGCAGCAGTATCTTCCTTATTCTCGAAATAATCAACAGCTTCTTGAAGTGTTGCATTAACTCTCGTTTCGTCTTTCAAATCAAGTAGACCAGATGAGTTTCCTATGTAGTTCATGTCAATTTTATTGACTTTACTGAATGTAGGATACTCCAAGAAGGGAGCACTTAATCTGATCAACAAAACAGATATATTAAACATGATTCCATCACTGGCCAACTTAGTGGGATCAGCATGACTACCAGTTCTTAAATGACTGACATTAACCAAATCACCGAACCATTTCATCAAATCGTTTCTTGATTCAGTAGAACCTCTAATGATCTTATTAATTATTTGGAATAAGATATCCAACACCAATTTGTATTCGACCATGATAGAATCGTAAGTTGACCCAAGTCGAGAATAGTTGTTGAAATCAAAAGATGAGTCAAAATAACTGTTACCAACCTTATCTATCAAAGGAGACAATCTTAACAATGGACCAAGTAAGGTCTTGTGTTCGAATTCCAAACCAATCTCAGGATTTGGTGGTTGAAAACCATTCACTTTGGTGAAAACAGCTGCAACTTGCTTGATGTCAATGATGCACTTGAACAAGTACAAGAACTTATTATAACTTGGATCATTAAGGTTTATCTGGTACAACATCGAGCTGATAGCAGGGATCAAGAAGTTCAACAATTCAAGTAAACCATCTTGTTCAATACTCTTATTTATTATATCCACCAAGAACCCAGACATATTGGATACGTTGATAAACACTTTGACTAATGTCTGAAGATCATTATTCACAAACATATCGTCCACCTGGAAACAAATATATCCGTAATTACAGGACAAATTGACCACCGACGACAAGATTTCTAGCTTCTTCTCTAAATTGTGTTCTTTCTTTGACATTCTAGTCTTGAGCCTCGAAGCTTCCGTATATATATGAAACAAGTATTCAATGCTTGTTCTGAAAGGTCTGGGAACTCCTCGTTCACTCAATACCTCCATAAACACCGAATCAAGATCTGTTTCATTGACCAATCTTCCAGATTCTTGTAACTCCAGCGCCAATGATTCAAGGTATACCAATTTTCCAGGTGTCAAGCACACCTTAAAGGTTTCAGCTAACAACTGATCAAACCATTTAGTGAGATCTTGTGCTAGATCCACCGGTTTCACAGCTTTTGGAGCAGCAGCAACAACCGCCGGTTTTGGATCTGCCACCACAGGAACAGACACTACAGGCAGTGGATCAACCGGTTTGGTCTCTTCTGTCTTTGGTTTCTTTTCGTTCACAGTCTGAGCAGCCAATTTAGCTAATCTCTTAGCACGAATCTAAAGGTTAGTAACCGCCACAAAAATTAAAAACCACATAACACCACAATCGCAATCGATACATCACAATCGATACATCACATTGTGTCAATTGTACACAACCAATCAGTTTTGTGTCACATAAATATCACATACATCATCAGCACTCATAATGGCAAATACGAAAAGTAAGAATCAAAATCTCAATCTCAAATTTTCCAGTCTAATCAGTACATGATATTACTTGAAAGAACGTCACAAAAGCTTTGAACATGGAAAACATATCAGAGACGCTCAAAACGGCGTTGATGAAGCCTAAAGAGCGAGGCTTTCTTTTGCGGCTCGAGTCTCATCTCGTTCAGTTCGTTTCCCAAGTGGCTAAATATTCTCATGTTCCTCATAAGTCTCATAGATACATGATAGAGAGCTATTTGATGACCAACTCGTACCTTCGGCTTTTGGCGCACCAGTTGTGTAAATACCACGAACTTCAGCATTGGAACACAAACTCGTGTGACATCATGGTGAGTCCTATAGATGGCACAGATTACAATATTTTACTAGAGCATATCAATAATGGGGTTAAGCCCAAGTTATCCGAGTATTGGAATAGCATAATGGTGGTGGAGATAGACGAGCCGGAGAAGGAGAGGGCGAAAGAGAAGGAGAGGGCGAAGGAGAAGGAGAAGGAGAAGGCGCCGAAGCTTTTGAAGCGATTGACTAAACAGGCTAATGATTCCGAGACTACATTGAGACAGAGTGATAGAGAAGATGAAACAGAAACGAGCATGACAGATGTCACGGAGGTGGACATACAGGATGATAGAGCTATGAAGGAAGCATACTATGTCAGGATGAGACAAGAGATATTCGAACGAGAAGGAGAGGGAGAAGGAGAAGAGGAAGAAGAGGAACAACTGCATGATCAAATAGACACAGAGGCACCACCAGAAAGTACAGTACCGACAAAACCAAAGCAAACCCAGTATCACAACCACACAGATCAAAGACATAATGACGTTTCTAATGCTTTTAATGGCGCTTATGGCCCTTCTAATGTCGCATATGGCCCTTCTCAGTATCCCCCAGATCAAAGAGAATTCAGTCCCCTCCAATACCCCTACTATCCCATGCCTTACCCCGTCTACTACAACTATTACGTCCCTCCCTACACTTATGGGCTTCCCTTCGACAAAGAAACCGAACGGAAACTACTCAACAACCCCTACATCATCATCCCCAACACCAACCACACTCGAAAACATAAAAACAAACGACAATGGCAACCGCCTATGTAGATATATACCCACTGTACGAATAATGACAACTGATTCTATTTGAAACCTGATCCCATTTTGTGGCAACCAATCTCATTTTGTGACTAGTGACACAGTTTCGCCGTGTTTTAACCTATTTCGTCCTGATGCATTGTCGTGTAATCAACTAGTAAATCGTGAGGCGTGAATTTTTCATCCAACACCATGTCAAAGCAAGAAGACGATTTAGTACCAGAAGCCGTAGAAGGCTACGTCATTGGAGAAAAGAAAACCATTGCTGAGTACACGCAATTGGACGCTGAGGATGAAAGTTTGGCCAAGTGGAAGGCTTCTTTAGGATTATCTGATGCGTCTAATTCATATCCTGTTAAAGCAGGAGACAAGAGGAAAGTGGTGATTGTAGAGATGGCTTTGGCGTTCCCCGACCAGAATTTGGACACTATTGTAATCAATTTGGAAGATGCTGCAGGAAACACCTTGGATAAAGATGTCAAGTTCAACATCAAAGAGAAATCAGTGTACCAATTAAGTATCAAGTTCAGAGTGCAACATGAGATTATCACTGGATTGAAATATTTACATTCCATCAAAAAGGCAGGTATCAGAGTGGACAAGTTAGAAGAACCATTGGGTTCGTATGCTCCAAACACCACAGATAAGCCATATTATGAGAGGACTTTTGAAGAAGTTGAAGCACCTTCAGGAATGTTGGCAAGAGGAGGATATTCTGCTGTGACCAAGTTTGTGGACGACGACAAAACGACACACTTGACATTGCCATGGTCGTTCCAGATCACCAAGTAGGAGGTGCAGAATTGGCAACACCAAGTACAGAATTGACAAGTACAGAATCGACAAGTAGTGATCAAGACTAAGCACAAATCAAGACCTAGTACAAATCAACTCCAAGTAATTCCCATAAAATACAAAGTGTTATTACTATACAATACACACTTGACCCAATATTACCCAATTTGTCTTTGACCTCTTTCGCTCTCTTACCACACTTCGTCTTTGACCACTTGCTTTATCTCTTTATCATTCTCTCTGTCTCTTCCTTTATCTCTTTATCCTTCTCTGTCTTCACGCATCTAACACTTCCTTATTCCTTCTCTCTGCCCTTTATCTAACTCCTTCTCCTTCTCTCATCCTTTCTCTTTTCTTTCCCACTTGGCTTCCTCCTTTCTCTCCATCTCCTTAAACCTCTTCTCCTGTACCACTAGCCGTGCACATAGGGGAGACCGAAATTCATCGCCTGCTCGTATCAGAGCTATCCATTTATCAGACCTTAGCACCTTGGGATCTACTCTTAGCCTATGCATCTTTGCTAAATGTTCCACAACTTGTTCTATATATATTACCCCATTTAAATGGGGTTGCACCTGTTTTATCGGGATTTATGCACATATTACGTTATAGTCTCCCTTTTTTCCACCCTTTAATTTTCCGTTGGATTGATCGGCCCTGCAATTGTGTGTTGGTGCAGGATAATAGTGGGGGAACTTCAAGGTTTCGCTTCGTCCGGATTTTAAGCCTCTTGCTTCATTGCATCTGATTGACATCTAGCTTCTATTCTCCACCGCACATATATGGTGCCGTGCCACAGTAACTTTCCTCGTGATTTCACGCTAGTTGCCGCCAAATTAAGACCTTTGTATCTTACCCAACACGTTGTATATGTCACATACCTTCTTGGGCAATTGAAAGAGCGGGGTGTTGGCGGGGCCTGTTCCTTATCAAATTTCGTTCCTGGTTACACAGGCCATATTCAACAAGCGGCTTTGTTATTGACAGCAAGTTTATCTGGAATTTTGTGATCCACGATTCGACCTGTCTGGAATATAGCTTGGAGCTCTGTTACCCTGCGGCATATTGTTGATTTTGGAGGGTGGTTGGTACAGGTACGCAGGAGCTTTATGATTTTTCGCAGCCATTACTGACGATGTAGGACGATGAGCCTTGAACTGTTTAAAAGTCGGCTGCAAAATCTTTCTCTTGGCGACTAGTTTCTTTCGGGCTTCATAAACATCGGGGATATTTGCTAGAACCGATTTAGCTGTAGTTATCGATGTAGTGGGGACATTGTGTTGGCTGCTGTCTTTTATAGCTAACGGGTCAAGTTTGGTGTTGGAATACAGAAACAGTTCGAATCCCTTCTTGTAGTTGGTATAATAGTTATTGACGTCAAACAGACTGTCAGGAGGATTTTCAACTCCTTTGATATTGTACAAATTTTGGAGTTGTTGCATGTCTGTGAAACACTTCAGCCGTTTATCGCATGTATCTTTGATGTCTTGCATGAACATAGACACTTTAGTGTACCCACCACCCCAATTTCCGTTCGAACCATCGTCAATTACTGATGACATGTACAATAAGTATTTGGCTCGTGTGGTTGCAACATAGAAACATCTTCTCTCTTCATTGATAGCTTCTGTCTGGGAAACGTCTTTATCTTCAGTTTCAACCCCAAGAGCAAACCTTGAAGGGAATAGTCTATCTGATAACCCAGGGATGAAAACAACTGGCCATTCCAAACCTTTGGATCCATGGATGGTAGATAATGCTACTTTACCTTCTTCTGGAGCATCTGGATCTTTTTCTTCTTCTTGCAGTGTTTCATAGAGACCAATTGACCCAATGAACTTACTAACAATGTTCCTGTCATCAGTAGAGAGCTCATCTTCATTCCCTCCAATATAAACACTAATGTCTTCCTGGGGCTCTTCAAACATCATGAGTTGAGATTTCACCTCTCTTATATTCTCATCTCTTGACTCTTCTTCTTTGTATAGATCAAGAAGACCCGACTCTTTGTACACACCTTCAAAAAACTGTTCAAGATCTTCATACTCAATGGTGTCAGCTACTGTCCTAAATTTTTGGATGAACCGGACATGAGATTCGATAGCCTTACATGACTTGGTTGATACAATTGATGTGGTGGAAATCATCTTGGAGATATGATGAATCACGTCACCTGTTTTGTAATCACATTGTGACAAATAATTGTTGATTTTATCTATGGTCACCTCTCCTACACCTTTTTTAGGAGTAGACAAAGTT
The DNA here is from genome assembly GCA_030571835.1 of Yamadazyma dushanensis. Classification (NCBI taxonomy): domain Eukaryota; kingdom Fungi; phylum Ascomycota; class Pichiomycetes; order Serinales; family Debaryomycetaceae; genus Yamadazyma; species Yamadazyma dushanensis. Next base: position 201,034 of record JAJLYZ010000009.1, on the reverse strand, counting down.
CTGAGGAATGCCAATCGATCAAAAGGACTTACAATCACTTTTAAATGGTCAATGATCGCTACAACTTCTGCCCTTTCCCAGAATGCTTTACCCCTGACCATATGGTACGGTATCTTTTGTATCAATAACTCTTTCTCGATAACTCTTGTCTGGAAAGCAGATCTTACTAAGATTGCAAAATCCAGGTACTTGAAGGCAGCATTCGGAAGACTTTTTAAATATGCAATATTGTAAGCTATCCATTTAGCTTCTAATATAGTTGAGCCTAGGATCTCATGCACCGGTTTAAATGATATCTGGTGTTGTGATTTGAGATCTTTCTTAGTTCGATCTTTCTGTTGGTTCATAACTGTCTCGGATATCAGAAGAATATCTCTTGTAGACCTATAATTCTCGTTCAAGCAGATCTTCTGAAACGATAGTTTCATATCATGCTTGTAGAACTTCTCCATCTTCTTGAAATTTATCACTTGTGCTTCTCTGAATGCATAGATACTTTGATCTGGGTCTCCTACTATAGTGACGTTATGCTGAAAAGCTGGATCTTTTGGATGTCCTCGGCTAAACTCATACATGAGTTGTAGCTGTAGCTCATTGGTGTCTTGAAATTCGTCCACCAAAACATGTTTCACGAAGTTCAACACTGGTTTTTTAGTGATTAACCAAAAACATTGTAACAAACAGTCATCAAAGTCAAGTAAAAACTCCCGTTGAAGTCTATTTTGGTACCTTTGATAAACAAGAAGAATAGCCCTATTATATCCCAGAGTCTTCTCGTAATCAGCAATAGTTAACCCCAAAGATTTGAGTTTAGAAATCTGCTTCTTAAAGCTCGTTGGATTATACCCATGAAACTTCTCAGACCCCAGTTTCTGACTCTTCAAATCGGCTGTTTCTTCTTCTGGAAGGCTATCCAAGTATTGAACATCAATATCAGTCAATTCCTTGATCAGATCTTTCAAGATCTCCAAACTATCACGTTCATCTGCGATTGTGAAATTATTCATTCCCATTTTAGAACCATAACGTCTGATAATTCTATAACAAATACTGTGAAAAGTTCCAATTAAAAGCTTGGAAATATCAATTCCCGACTCTTTCATCACTGGTTCGAGTCTGTCGATCATTTCTTTCGCAGCTTTCTTTGTGAATGTAGTAACAATAAGATGTTGTGGTGGAATTTTTGCAACTAAAATCAAATACGCTACACGCGATATCAACACCGTCGTTTTACCTGTACCTGGTCCTGCTATGATCTGAAGCCTTCCACTTCCCGGAGACATCACCGCCTGCTTCTGTTTCTCATTCAATCGACTTGTTAACTGGTCCATTTTGAACCTGTTTGTTTTGCAACTGTTTATGAAAACCGCGATTCGTATTTTTCATTTGAAACATTAGACATGATATGATACCCATACTATTTCTATATATAACTGTGACGGCAGCGCTAAATAATTGGCCAGAGCTTTCTTTTGATGCTCAAGTTGCTTCCAGAACTCAGAGAGATGTATCTTATGAGGTTCCGATTGATCAGGATACCTCTTATGGAGTGAGCTTACAAAGTTTGGTATTCAATACTTATGGTTACAGTAACGATGCGATGCCTTATGTGACAGGTCTATTGAACTCAGGGGTCAGGACTCTTGTGCTTGATGCTTATTACAACACTTTCACGTCGGTGTGGCAGCTTTGTCCAGCACCATACCCTTTAAATGGGACTACTGATGGGACTACAATGAATATTGAATTCAATAATCGAGTCTATGAATGTGAACCCACTTTCACTATAGACACCATCATGAAAGAGATTAACGATTATGTGGGTCTGACAGACACAAACATGAATGCAGATTATATTCAAATATTGTACCGACTACGCCATTTTGAGTTTCCTGAAAGAGGTAGAAATGATACAACTGACTGGGATAGAATCTACCAACAGAGAAATAATCCTTTTGCACTGTACGGGAATGCTAGTTTGACTGACACCTTGGCGTCTTTGGGGTCGTCTTTATTTACTCCCGACAATTTGGACTCTTTTAGAACTTCTAGAGAGACCGGTCAATGGGAAAGATCATTCTATAACCAATCAGATGAAACATTTCCTACCTTGAACATGTTCATATTCACATTGTTGAAACGGGTTTCGGCTGCTGTGATTTATGACGAAGTTACAGGGGACAATGGGATCTATAATTATACTGCCTCAGACAAGTCAAACATTTTTATTGATGATGTGACCATGAACTTAACAGCATTTACCTTAGACGATCCGGAAATTGTCAGTAGATGCCTTGTTGCTTATTATAATACTAACGACACAATTTCGTCAGACGAGTTTTCAAACTATGCCTTACAGAGTCATTTCAGGTATATTTATGATACAGAAGATAATGTGTTTGATGAACGAACATTTAAGGCTATGGTGGGGTGTGGTTTATCACCTATCTTGAACGGTACAGAGTACTACTTCAACGAAACTACTGTAGATTTCATTGGTGATATAGTGGACCATTTCTTACCTTATTCGTTCTGGTCTTGGTCCACCAAACTTTTGGATACTGGGGGAGTTGACCAGGACAATTTCACTACTGCTGACAGTGACGAAGATCGCTTAATAACAGGAAAACGTGAAGACCATGTTATGATAGTGGACCGTGATGATAATCTGACACCAGAACGAGAAGATGCCGATGGTGCAAATGGTGTAACTCAAAAAGCGTTCAAGTGTGTATACGTCACCAGAATCGGGTGGGAAATTGGTAACTGTTATGAAGAACATCCATATATATGCCAGAAACAAGACAACCCATTTGAGTGGGTTATTCTGAGAGAAAGAAAACAGTATTTCGATGCTTATGTCAGTTCCAGTTGTCCAGAAGGGTTCATATTTGGAACTCCTAAACTGAGTATAGAAATGGTTTCCATGATGCACCGAATTACTCAAAGCGGAGTGGACTTCCCAGTGTGGATCGACCTCAATGATATCACTGTCACCAATTGCTTCGTTACTGGTGGCCCTTACGCAGAGTGTCCATACCAGAGAACAGTTACCACACGAACCCTTGCCAGGATCATTGCACCTTCGTTCGTAGTGGCAGTGGCGGTTTTGCTTCTTATATTCCTTGAGAAAGTGTTCAGGGTCAATCCTATTCACAGTAATAGAAGAAGGTACTGGAAAAAGAAGATTGCAGAGTTCAACAAAGAGCATGATAACGAAGGAGTGCCATCATAGGTACTACGGAACTATGGAATTTACCACACAAAGCACCCAATCAGACTACACTCCTACACTACAGAGCACTAAATGAGGTTATCTACACCCCAAAACGCCATATCAGTCCAAACTCATACACCATGAAACACCAGATCAGCCTACACTCATACACCACAAAACATAAAGCACTCTTTACATTCAATTGTGGAACACCAAACACAGTATATAATCCGTAACCAGAAGCAGTAAATAAATTTCGCAGCATCATTAATTGAATTTTTCGAATTTAAAAGAAAGGCAATAAGTTATGAGTGATCAGAACTGGAGAAATTTACAAAACGAATTAAGGAAGAGGGCTGCCGCTGCTAGTCAAGGAGGTCCAAGAGGTCCAAGATCACCCCTTGCGATTTTCACAGGTGTTGGAGGATTATTACTTTTAGGAGGGGTTGGAATTTTAGCACAAAATGCCTTATTTAATGTGGATGGTGGTCAAAGAGCTATTGTTTACTCTCGTCTTAACGGTGTGCAGCCAAAGATCTACCCTGAAGGTACACATCTCATTATGCCATGGTTCCAAAGACCTATTGTGTACGATGTTAGAGCTAAACCAAGAAATGTCGCTTCTTTAACTGGTACTAAAGATTTGCAAATGGTCAACATCACTTGCAGAGTATTATTCAGACCTGATGTGCTTGAATTGCCAACTTTGTACAGAACTTTGGGGACTGATTACGATGAAAAGGTTTTGCCTTCCATTGTTAATGAAGTGTTGAAATCTGTGGTTGCCCAATTCAATGCTTCTCAATTGATCACTCAAAGAGAGAAGGTTTCAAGATTGGTGAAGGAGAATTTGGTTCGTCGTGCTAAGAAGTTCAATATCTCATTGGATGATGTTTCTTTGACTTTTATGACATTTTCTCCTGAATTTAGTGCTGCTGTAGAAGCCAAACAGATTGCTCAACAAGACGCTCAAAGAGCTGCTTTTATTGTGGATAAAGCTATCCAAGAAAAACAGCAACTCGTTGTTAAAGCCACAGGTGAAGCTAAATCGGCAGAATTGATCGGTGAAGCTATCAAGAAGTCCAAAGATTACGTAGAATTGAAGAGATTAGACACTGCTAGAGAAATTGCCGGAATCTTGGCCAAATCTCCAAATAAAATCATGTTGGATAACGACACTTTGTTGTTGAACACCGTCACTGATAACCGTAAATAGTTCATGTAAATAGTAAGAAACAATACGTTTATTAAAAATTAAATGCACTCCATAGACCATAATTACAATTCAGACACTTAAAAGATTGAATTGACGATATCACTACCAATAGTAGCACCTGCTCCAAAAATAGCAGCATTTCCAAGCTTACTTCCAAACTTCTTCAAGTGAGGATGACTCTGTCCTGATGGTTGTTGTTCCACCACTGTCTGTTGAGGTGCTTGGTAATACTGTGGGTTTGAAGGACCATATGATTGTGCGGGAGGATATGCTTGTTGGGAACCATAAGATTGTTGAGAACCATAAGATGTTTGATGTTGCATTGGTGGTTGTTGGGGATACAAGTAACTTTCATCTGGTTTATAAGCAGGAGGATTGTATTCCTGTTTTTCGGGTTTATATTCTTGTTTCTCTGAAGATGGTGTAGGAATACTTGATCTTCCGCTCTCATAATCAGATTCTCCAACGGTAGTAACATAATTAGATGGGAAAACTCCAATTCTTTCAGGTTGCTCCTTTCTGTACCCTTTCCACCAATCCTCAGACAAGTGCTCCACAACAGCGAGCTTCTCATCTTTCTTAAATGACAAATCATCATTTTCCTGTGCTGAATAGTCAAATAAAGCTTTACAATAAGCTAAAGGTTTTGGTGCTGATTTCTGAGGTGGAGGTGGTGCTATCCTTGTTTGTTCCATTGAAGCAGTGACACTTTCCACAGATGCTCTTTGAGGCACACTCGCACCTTGAGATGGTACAGAATTTGATGATCCTTGTAACTTTTCGATTCCCCAAGGTTCCATTCCTTTGGAGTATTTTGGAGGAAGAGAGGCTAAGAGCTTGTCAAACAAGCCATCGGTGATGATTTCTGAGTCATGGAGAAACTCCAATTCCGTTCTGATAGTTGTGAGTGATCTGTTAATTAAAGGACCTGACATGTTTTATTAAAAAGGCGATGTTGTAGTTTAAATTTAAGCGAGCCTATTTTCGAGGCCATACATTTTATTCCTGATAGAAGAGGGTTGGAAAAATACATGGAAATGATACTGACTTCACCGAATAGCTTCATATTTATGGTCAACTCCTTCACACCAGTCAATAAGCGAACTATTGTAAGCCCCAATGTTTAGGGAGATTTTGGTTTTTTTAGAAGACCAAATCTTGTAAATTCGAATAGCATCATCACTGCATCCTACGCAAATACGGGATCCATCTGGTGACATGGCTGCAAAAGAAATACGGAAATCTGGTGCCGAAGCTTGTGCTTTGATAGTCATGGTGGGGTATTGGAACACTGTGATACCGTTATCATGGTCTTTGAACCCATAAGTCACCACTAGTTCTTTGCATGTTGTAGACCAATGAATAGTGGTGATCTGTCCTCCTGTATAATAGGTGTTGACAAGGGTACCAGATTGTGAGTGCCAGAACCGGATATTTCGATCATTAACACCACCTCCGGTAACTAGTAACGAAGGAGCCCAGGGGCAAAATGCCACTGCTTTTATAGCTGCTGTATGAGGGAGGATGTACTGCAACCTAGGTTTTTTCAAATTTCTTATGTCCCAAATGGTTACAGTGTTGTCATTGCATCCAAAAGCCACTTGTGTTTCATTTCCATTAATGGCAATTCCTAGAATTACGTTAGTATGGTGTGTTCATAATGGCTGCAAAAAAAGTAACACTTACCGCAAACGATCTCTTTATGAAAACTGAAAGCGTGTCTAGGGACCAAGCACCACTGATGGTTCCGATACGAAACCTCGAACAAAATGACATTCCCTAATCTATCGCTAACCAATACTTTCTTGTCGTCTTTAAACCATGCCGAAGCTTGGATTCCCTTTCCATGCCAATCAAACTGGGCTTTAACTCGATTCTCCGATTGGGAAATAAGCATCAACCTACTCCTGGCGTTTCCAACAATGAAGAAATCTCCATGAGAGAAGGAGACACAACTCAAAGACATATCAGACACCAAATTTATCACTTCTGCTCGTCGTTCATACATTCCCCAAAGGTACCCAGAAGAACCCAATCCAATGGCCACAATATTGGTCTTTGAACTCCAACTCACTAGGTTGCAATAGAAGTCAGTACTGAGACCTCTTGCTTCCACAAGTTTCTCGGGATACATGTTTTTACCTAGACTATTCGGTCGTGGTTTCTTTTGTTGGGGTTGGCTGTCGTAATTTTCTTCTCCATGAAGTAGCTTAGCGATATCCTTAGAAGTCCTCTTTCTTCTCTTTGGTTTCCACCCTTTACCAAGTCCAATATCACAGCTAAAGTTCAAGAACTTGGCTGGAAATGGCATTCCTAATGCTCCTGCCAACAGCTTATGGTGAATAGATGATTCAATGCTAGTTGCAGCTGTCAGAGAGGAGCCTGGAGAAGAGAACTCAAAACTACCTCTAGGACTCGAATTTGAATCTGATCCTCTATCAATAGTAACAGGCAGACTGTCTCTTAAGGAAACAGCGAAACTAGCTTGTTCACCGTTACTTTCAGGTTGTTCAATTGAAGGAAGATGATTGTTCAAATTGGGTAAAAGTCTCCTAAGGTCAATTGCAGGACTTGAAGGACTTGTTTGGGCTCTAATTAGAATCATATCTACCTAATTTAGCAAATAATAAAGATGGGTCTCTTTTTGCACCCAAAGATAATGTGTTAATATTTTTCTCGGATCACAAACATAAATGACATAAACACAAATGCCACAAACCGGTATCCATATCTCTATGCGATACACTCTAGTACCACAAACCAGAACACAAAACATAAAAAAAGCCTGGTGTAAGGATCTATTCATATTGGATCTATGTTGCAGCCGTGTTGCAAATCTGCGACAACAATTTTTCAGGTTTTGATCTAAGCGCCAATGGTTTCTTCTACACAAGTCCTTCTATGGACCGTGTTGGTGGGCATGTGTGGTACGATACATCACTTGGTATCTCAAAAAGTTACAGGTCCCTTCATTGATGAGATTTTCCATTTGAATCAATGTATCACTTACTGTGAATATAAATTCGATGTCTGGGACCATAAAATCACTACTCCTCCAGGATTATACATTTTAGGGTTCGTTTATGCCAAAGCAATTGAACTTGTTACTTCGAACTCATTGATAAGTTTGTGTCAGAACTATGATATTCTTCGGTCCCTTAATTTATTGGGTGGGTTGGTTGCACTTCCATTGATACTTTCTAAATTTAACTCGAGGCATTTCTCGACAGTCAACATCGTTTCATTACCTTTACTTTTCACTTATTACTTCCTTTTCTACACAGATGTATGGTCTTTGGTGTTTATAATAGGATCTTTGGTTGTGGTTCACCAAAAGAAGTCAGGTTTGATACAAACTTCTGTCAGTGGGTTGTTAGGATTTTTCAGTCTTTGGTTCCGTCAGACAAATATAATCTGGTTAGCTTTCATCGCTGCTTATTATATCGACAATCAAACTGTGACGCAAACAAACTATTTGTTTGATTATTTAAAGAAATGCTTGGGTAGCTTGGTTTCACTCGTGCCGTATGCTATTAACTTTGCATTATTCGGAGTGTTTCTCAAGATCAACGGTGGTATAACGTTTGGAGACAAAGAAAACCATGAGATACAAATCCATTTAGTACAGGTGTTCTATTGTTTCATGTTCATTAACTTATTCACTGTGACCACTTGGTTGTCAAAGGATAAGATTGTTCGTTATATGAAGTTCCTGGTAGGAAAGAATAAGTGGTTTATCTTCAATATGTTAATCACTGGTTTATCGGCTGTGGTTATACATTTTGTAATTGTCAAGTTCACAATTGTTCATCCGTTCCTTCTAGCTGATAACAGACACTATACGTTCTATCTTTGGAGAAGAGTATTGAGTCACCCATACGCCAAATACTTCATGGTTCCGGTGTACCACTTTTGTTCTTGGAATATCTATGACAGTTTTGCAGCTGGAAAGACGTTGCAACCAATGTCTATTATTGCATTTTTTGCAGCCATAGTGCTAACAGTGGTTCCATCCCCTTTATTTGAACCAAGATACTATATGGTTCCATTAGTTGTCTTCAGAATGTTCACAGCTCCAGAGAACCAATCCGATAGAAGCCACTTACTTGAGTTCGTCTATTTGAATGGAATAAATGCTATAATATTTACTATATTCTTCAGATATGAGTTTACTTGGGCTTCTGAACCCAACTCAATTCAGAGAATTATCTGGTAATCTAAAGGCGTACATCATCTAAGTCTTCGTCATCATCATCAATGATATTGTCAGCATCAATGATTCCATCATCTATCACCGAAGTGGATCCCAAATCTTTTGAGATATCTTGCTTGGGTTGTAGTGGTAAAGGTTTATTGTCATTTGGTTTCAGATCCAGCTGAACCTCAGAAGCGTATGTTTGATGCACCAAGTTCAAGTTTTCATTGATAAAGTTATCAATTGAATTATCATTGAAGTTTTTCACATTTAGTATAGAATCTGGGTTCAGTTTCAAATCATTTATCAATGCCTTTATGTCTTCATCTAGATCCTTCTTATCTAGGCTATCAATCCATTTGGCAATGCATCTTCTTTTCAATACCGTCAAATAGTTAATCTCCAAGCCAGTTTCCTTATCCACATAAACAAAGTCCCCTTCATTCCCAATCATCAAATCACCATAATTATTCTTCTCTGGCACCTTGATATCCCAATTACCAATTTCAAGATCATTAGCGAATATCAATAAAAAGTCCCCGAAGTTATCAGCAATCAAAAACTTGGTATCGAACTCTCTGCCGAAGAGAATCACTTGCCCCCATTTTCCTTCGCCAGTTATTGGGGGAGATAAATCTACTCCAATACAGTTACCCACTTCGTCAGTTATCACAGGTATCCACAAAGGATGGGCAAATATAGGATGAATGAACCCGGGAGGAATTGACCTCTGTGAAGGGTAATTTGCAACCGTTGGAGCTACTTTAGCTTTATCAGAAGGAACTGGAGTTACAGTCGTTCCAAGATCACTTTCATGATCAACCGATTGCAATGACACATTACTAGAATCAGGATTTAGTTCATTAATCAAGTCAACTGACGAGTTAGAGAACCTGTAGTTGTTGATCTTCGGCAATGCTTTCACCTTATTTGAATTGTTCAAATGGGAGATTTCGGATGTGAGCTTTTTAGCCACTTTCCTCCAATGTTCAGTCATAACCGAAACCTGATCCAAAGACATCAACTTTAAACCAAAGAATAACCCTCCAACAGTACTGAAATCATCTGAGTATTGACCATCTGTGAGCTTATAAAATTCTAACAAACAATTGGGTAATCTGATATCCATATCTTTCTGGAAATCACTCAAGTCATCATCAGTGCACGCTTTCTGCAAAGAACTGTTCAAATCAGGAGAATATGTATGCAACCAGTTCTTTATATGTCTCCATGCCAACCGAACCTCGTGAACCCCAACATCTTTGGTCTTTTCAAAATTCACATCTTCTTCATAATCGTCTCCAGTGGGATTATGCGATAACAAATTAGCCTCCGTGTCAGTTTGTGGTTTATTGATTCTATTGAAAGACTTCCTCGAGTCGAATTCTGAGTACTTATCATTGGTGCTTAAGGCGTATATGAACTCCTGGAATTTCTTGCCGAACTTCATACCCGATAAAACAATATTAAACAAATACGAATCAAGTACGCGGTTTTTCACATCTGTTTTGAGAGATGCAGAGAAGACGCCTAAACCGGTAGAAAGCTTATTTCACAGAGTAAACACAGACGTAAACACAAACACAAACACGATGTGTGCAAGAGAACTATCCACCGGGCATGAAGTACCATACTTACTGAAAAAGTATGAAACGATAAACCGGGGGTGATATTTGATCTGGGATCATCAATTCAACTGACATGCTCAAAACAAGCACGTCTGTCAAACGGACGGAAACAAAAAGTAGCAACCCTGGGCTATAAAACAAAAACTAAACCTGTGAAGGAAACTATAGATAATGGTCAAATAACCAGTTTACTTCGGAGGAAAAAAAGCGCTTTGAGGCCCTATCCACAGACATTGTACGAGCTCAGAACGAACAAGCACGTCCACGGACGCTGCAAGCAACACGGACCACAAAACTGGAGTTATCTTTTTGATTTTGGCGGTAATCCAGTGGTAAACAAATTAAAGAACAAGAAGAAATTTTCCACCTTTTAAAGTGAGGATTGGAGAGGAAGAGATGGGCGTGTGTTTACCATATTCATAGGAATATCTGATACTAACAATTTTATATTTATGTCATGGAATTTTTAAGGTACAAATATCTAACAAGACAGAAAGCTCCACTTGAAGATACTTAAATAAAGATAACTAGGTGTGTCCAAGGACAATTTTTTAACCACTTATTATATTTATATGAAATTAGTTAACTAGAAGCTGAATTTATATAATCCACTTACCAATTTTGAGCAGCAGCTTCTTCAGCAGCTGGGTTAGCAGAGTCAGCCCAGTCAACTTCTTCAGTTTCAGCCCATTCACCTTCACCTTCAACAGCTGGTTGTTCTTCGGTTTCTTCTTGCTTGTTTTCTTCCAAGGTAGTTTGTTCAATTTCTTCTGGATCTCTGTAGAAGTATAAATCTGGCATAACAGACCAAGCAGTAGCTCTGTCTGGAATGACACCTCTTAATCTTAAGACTTCTCTGGCAACTAACCACCAGATTAAACCAATAGAGTGTTTACCTTTGTTATTACATGGGATAGCGACATCAACGTATTCAGATGGAGAGTCCATGTCAGTTAAAGCAATAACTGGAATGTTAACGTAAGAAGATTCCTTGATAGCTTGAGAATCGGTTCTTGGGTCAGTGACAATGACTAATCTTGGTTCCTTGAAAGAACGAGTGATATAGTTAGTGAAGTTACCTGGGGTGAATCTACCGGCAATTGGAGTAGCACCAGTGTGGGCAGCGAACTTCAAGACAGCTCTTTGACCGAAGGTTCTGGTGGAACAGACAGCAACATCAGAAGCGTTTGGAACAGCAGCGATGATTCTGGCGGCCAAGACAATCTTTTCCCAAGTCTTGTTGATGTTAATGACATTGACACCATCTGGTCTGGTCTTGTAAACGTATGGTTTGTTGTGAACCTAAATTAGTTAGTATATGAAACTGTTGATTCTTGTACTGTTTGAGCCATAAGGGACATTCGGGAGCTGTTCAATTCACTAACAACACTGTATTCTGGCATATCTCAAAATTTTTCACATCATTCAATACAAGTCATGGGGAGGATCGGTACATACTTGAACGTTTTTGGCACCTAAGTGGACGTTGGCAGCCAACAATAATTTGGCATCTTCAGCAGTTAAGTCAAAGGAAGCTGGTAATGACATCTTGGATTTGAATTAGTATAAAACTTCTTTGAACAATCTAGATATTTTTTGAAAATTTTTAATGAGAAACTTGAAAAAATTGGATTTCTCGCACGCCTGCATGGAACCAGGATCAATAGTTTTTCGCACCGTATTTTGTTAGTGTTGGTCGTGTCAGGAGCGGAAGAGGTAGTGGCAGTCCTGTAGTCACGTGATGTACATTTTGAGAGGTCTGGAGCCCTAACTTGGGGGTAGTGTTCAAGGGGTGTTTAAAATGGGTAAAATGGCCTTGAAAAGTAGAGAAAAGAGCTTGGATACGATAAGGCACAGGTGTAGATGTGTCCGGGACAATCCACTTGTGTCCTTGAGGCTTCAATAATTATTTACAGCGATGTTTCATGTTCACTGTTCCATCATATGAAAAATGGTTGCAAACCAACATAAACCCCATTTTCTTGATAACAAAAGTGACATGTTGTAACATGGAGTAAATCTCCATCAATTCCACCCCTTAACATCTGCAATTAGTCTTTTGTGTGGCTTCTTCGTATAGATAACGCAACGGATTTCCTATTTGAGAGCGCATTTCGAAATTCAACCGTTTGATAAAGGAGTGAATAAATGTGTATGAACGTTCCTGGGAAAGGTGGTGTACCATCCGAGGTGAAACAGTTGGTGGAGAAAACACAAAACGATAAGACCTCAATTGATGAACTCCCATACCCCGTGACATACACAAAACCACAAACTAAAAACTCTACAATTCAACTTATCATTATAATAATCGTCTCAATTCTAGTGTTGCATAATCTATATGTAGCATTATAATAAACACCAGAAGTAAATCATGATCGTAATGTACATTAAAACGTGAACTATTCTCCTCTCAAAGCTCTGATAACAGCAGGCCTTCTCATCATATATTTGGTCCATTTATAGACCTCGGGGAACTCAGTTTTTAAGTTTATGCCAATTCTGTCCACCACATTATTCCAAGGGACAAACGATAAATCAGCTATGGTTGCTCTATCTCCCACCAACCACACAGGGTAATCAAAGTATCTTGATTGTGATAATGGAGTGGTTCCTGCCGAGTAAGCAGCCGCATTCTCCACATCTAAATCCATAATCAATGCTTCTCTTCTCTCGGCCAAAGCCATTTCTATAACCCCATAAACTCTTCTAACTTCATCTGTATAACGTTCAACAGCACTTGGAACAGGAGAAGAATGGAAATATCGGAAATGTAAAGCCTGGCCAATCATTGGAGCATGGCCACTGGTTTGAAAGAATACCCATGAATTTATCTGTGATTGTTCAACCAAATTATTTGACCAAAGCTTACACTCACCATTCTCATTCAAGTATTTCGACACCAAGTATAAAATCACAGCTCCACTCTCCCAGATAGATGTATTGTCGTTATTATGATCTATTAAGGCAGGAACTCTAGCATTAGGATTAATCGTTACGAATTCGGGGGCTCTTTGTTCTCCGTTATTGAAGTCTAAAAAGATGGTGTTGTAATTCAAGTTCAATTCACTTAATATAATAGCCACTTTGAACCCGTTAGGAGCTGATCGATGACTGAATAATGTAAACCCTTCAGTGGGTTGGTTTCGAAAGAATTGGGAGATCCTGGAGATTTGACTCTGATCGTTCGTCTCATTAGTTAACTGTTGTTGCAATAACGTCAAATTGGACTCGTTCTGTTGGGAGTCTCCAAGGTGCACATTCTTCAAACCGGCAGACAAATTGGATACCGTTGCAGGAGTCTCTGGAGCATAGGGATGGTCCGACATACTTAGCCACAAACACACAAACTTGACAAATAAAAACTGCTGGTTCTGTAGTAGGTGACCTCTAAGAAAAAAAAACTGAGAAAACTGAAAACCCAAACCCGCACATGGTGAATGGGACCAATTGCACCATTCAGTAGTAAATTTGCGCGGGGGGGACGGTGGCAGGACCACCACAGTTTAAACAACTCTTCATATTTCAAACTATATACTAAGACCCTCCAATGCATATAAATATAATACAGATAATAAACTAATAACATCATTAAAACCCCCTGGATCCACGTCTATTGCTTTTCTATCTTACATGTGTTTTGTTTTCTCGTTTCTTCATGTCTAGTGAGTGGTGTGTCCCCTATGGTACTTCAATCCATTCAAGTTCTTGTATCTTTTACCGCAAACTTCACATCTATATGGTTTATCTTTCTCCAATGCAGCTCCATCCAAATAGGGGGTATTACTTTCGGGATCAATCACTGAAATAGATCCATCGGGATTTTCCTTTAGTGTTTGGTTCTGATGTCCATGTAATCTGTGGTACTTCAAACCGTTCTGGTTCTTGTAGTTTTTGTCGCATCCAATCACTGGACACTTGAATGGTTTATCTTCGTTATTTTCCATCACATACAAGTGTCTGGCTGGATCATCAATGTACATCAAATCATCTTCATCCATTGGTGATCCTGCTCCATTATCTGATGGAGTTTGAGAGAATTGGTTGGGTGTTTGTGGGGTGTGTTGTTGCAAACTGGAGGTACTGCCATTCATGTGGTTTGGTTGGTTCATGGTGGCTTGTTGTTGGTGTTGGTGTTGGTTGGCCTCTATTGGGGAGTGACTCTGGGCTGCCATTTGTTGTGCTTGTTGTTGTTGTTGCATCTGTTGGGCTGCCATTTGCTGTTGCTGTTGCTGCTGTTGCAAATGTGGGTTGTTATTTAAAAACACATCGGTGGTGGAAACCGTCTCCAAGATGTTGTGAATATTGTTCATGGTTCTGTTTCTGTTGACATTGATATATTGGGAGTTATCAGTTGGAGGACTCATGTTGATATGTGCTTCTTCGTAATGTCTTAAAAGATCATGCAAAGTAGGTAATAATAAACCACAACAGCTGTAATCTTTGCAGTAATCAGCTTCAAGATTTGGCAAATATGATGTCTGAGGTGGAGACATGGCCATGCTATTGCTGTGGTAGTTATTCTGTACATGGTTATTGTTAACACTATTATTAGCACCAAATCTGAAAGAACCTCTTCTTGGGTTCATTATATTGAGATGATTGGAATTATTCATGTTATGTTGATGGGTATTAGCATTTGGCATCTGGAATTGATATTGGTTATTCTGATTAGTCAACATCATCACTTCATCTTTCAACCAAGATCCTATCGTAATCGATCCCCAACTTACACCCCCAATACCTTGAGAATGAGCTAAACTCTCTCTTCTGAAACGAGAGTTATTGAATATTGACCCTCTTTGATATGAAATATCGATGGGCTGAGTATTGTCTGAACTACCGGATCCCGCCAGACCACTACTTGGTATGTTGATCGACGGAGTACCAGAGTTTCCGGTATTGGAATTGTCAAATATCTTCGTATTGAACATGATGGCAAATGTCAATTTTTCACCTATCAAGATATCACAAAAACCACCTTAAAGTTACAACACCAGATTAAATGAGTAAATGACTTTTGGATGTTCTGCACTTGTAACAACCGGTAAAAATGTCACTTGTGATAGATGATTCAATACTGAGGATATTTTTCACTACCAAAAATAAAGGGATAACAAAAGCAAATTGTAATTTAAAACCAGCTAGGACTTCCGATGCAAATATTCAAGTACAAGCCGATAAACACTTGTTCAACTCACTTTAAACAACAAAGTGGTGTTTCCTTATTGGAATTTGTAAGAATATATTTTTTTACCACAAAGAATTAAGGATATTCTCAACTTCCTTGTTAGTACACGACGGATTTGGAGGATGACAACCTTAGTATTACAGTATGGCCTTAAGTAGAATTAAAGGCGGTGTAATCGAATGTTAATAAGGAAGTGTAAAGCCAAAGGATGTGGATGTTTGCAGTGTTAAAAGATATCGATTACCACAAAAGTTCAATCTTCAGCGTTCAACAATAGACCAATCACTTGAGGATGGGAACTTTTCACTCAGTAGTATAAAGTGATATCACCGAGGTGTATAAGCAGCTATAAAGTATTTGGTACAAGACTAATCACTGATCAAAGCAGTGGTTATCAATCAGATGGTTTGTAAGGACAAACTGGTAATTAGAAATATCACTTGCGTCAGAGTGAAATTTTATTTAACCGGGCCTTGAATGGTTGTTCCGGTATACACCAAAAATAATTGTAAGATGATGGGTTACGAGTGAGTTCCAGGAGTTTAGCCAGGAATTCTGGGTGATAGTTGGTATTGTCTACAATCGATACACACTACGACTCAACAAGGTCCAATCACTGACGCAACTAAGGCACTGATGACACTTGTACATGATACTTGTACATGAGGATTGTCGTGTCCTCACTGAAAAGTTCTAAGTCGTTTGGCAAATTGGTTGCATCTTTCAGCGAGCCCGTATACCCTAAAAAAAGAAATTCATAACGCTATACGTAAGAGATGGGTGTGTCCGATCAACAGTAAGAACCCGAGGTACTTTTGGAATGATGTTCAATGGATTCCGAAACTTAGTTCATATGTCACTAAAGCAACGGTGGCAATGCCGTTGATTGTACCTGGTTGCGTCACTGGATGGTCAGTCGAATGCGTTGGAGCACTTGTGCTTGAGGTAAGTGCTAATACTCTTGTTGTAATACCAGTCGATGTGGGAAGTATGTTATTTGGTTGCGGCACGACTCATTACAAGGCTGAAGATTTCCCATTATGGACCACTAGGATGCATCGGCAAGGGACGACACAGGAGTGATGGGTCTGGAGTGATGGGTCAGGAGCGTCATGCTTTCGGGTGGTCAAACATCCACAGGGTTGTGGGGTGTTGTCCACGCATCTACTTGCAGCATTCTGGAATGGATCGTTTGCTTAGAGATGTTTACGGTTTACCTATTTGAGATAGTTAACTCCGAGTAATGACCAAAATATGGGCATGGTTGCAGATACACTTGAGTGATTAAGTGAGTTGATGCGAGTATTTAAGCCTGTTGTTCGCTCTAAGCCTCTTGTAAGGCAATATTGGTTGCAAAATTTGTGATTTTCGCAATAGGTGTGTTGATGTAATTAACAGCATCGTGGTCTAAGATGGCCCCATAAGCGTGAAAAACAAGACTAGAACCTACCAATAATGCCATCCCAGCCGGCTTAGTGTCATGTCATGCAAACCCTTTTAAATTAACATGCTTTCATGAAAGGCGTGTCCGGGCTAATCCAACTTCGGCCAACGGTCAAGTCGACTTCATAAAGAAGATCGTGTTTATAGCCTATTGGAAGTCATGTGCCATCCACTCATCGGACTAACGCTCCATAAGTGACACAAAACGCCAATTCATCTCATCCACAAAAACGGTTATGATCCAAATTCGGATATCTGATTTATTGGTTAAACAAATCCCGAAAAACGGCATCTGGGGTACACATAAAAGGATTGCAAATTCGTAAACAAAAACAGCATCAACATGTTGGACAGATTCCCTACAGAAGTGGTAGAAATTATAATAAGCCACTTGAGTCAAGAGAGCTTGGTGTGTTTAAATCTTACCAGCAAAAGATTTCACCACCTTATCATTCCCTCATTCTACAGATCAGTAGAAGTTGATAACCACAAAAATTTAATTGAAAATGACTTAGCACCTGAGGACAAGAATACAAGAATCACAAGTATATACAGCTTGAAAGTGTTTCTTAAAGATTTGGTGAATCATCCACAAAACTGTAAATTAGTGCAAAAGTTAGTGTTCAAGAGTTTACCAGATCTTCCTGAAGACACTTTAGTCAACTATCTTGAAAAAGTGTTTCCACATCTCATTAATTTGTTTGAGTTTAAGTGGTATTCCACTTACAATCTTGACCTTAAGATTATCAATTTAATCCCAAACACTAAGCTCAATAAACTTAATGGAAACTTCAAAAATTTCGATCTTTTCAATAATAATAATTTCAAGAACCTTAGATCTTTAAGCTTGAGTGGATTTAAGAACTTCCAGAACATAAACATAAGACTTGACATATTCAAGAATCTCCTGAATTTGAAGATATCCAAGAAGAATCTCGTGCTTGTGGAAGATAGCATTGAGAATCTTCTAACCAATAACAGTACCTTGAGTCTCTTGGCTTTAAATTTGGAGAATTTATACTTGACGAACAAAGACATAAGAATCCTCCGGCAAAAGATTGATTTCAGGTATCTCAAAGTATTGAAGTTGATCAACTGTCATGAGCAATACAACGAATACGACAACATTTTACACAATATTAACGACATTAATGAAGGGTCTTTGACGAGCATTGACATGAATCTCATGAATAACGAAAACAGAACCAATTACATTTACAATTTTTTGCAGCAACAAAAGAATCTCCAATCATTGAAAATCAACATAAATACAGCATCACAACTCTCTAAGGAGTTGTATAACCTTTTGATCCATGTTCCCAAAACCTTAGTAAATTTAGATGTTGGCTTCAGCCTCAAAGGTAGCAACAATCACCAATCACTCAATGCTACCCACCAAACAGAGATGATAAATCAATTGAACTCATTCAAACATCTACAATCACTAAGCATTCCCATGTCTTTAAACGGCCTTTCAGAGTTGAATCTTAGACTTCCTTGCTTGCATACTTTAGAGTTTCGCCTCATAGACATTTTGCGATTTCAAAACTCACTAATTGACGTGGACTATGCACAATTAAATATTAATCATTTTAGACATGTCCTTTCAAGGATCGTCTGCGATGATCTTCACTTCCTCATAATCAAGCTTTTCGACTACCATATTTTGAACGTCAAAAATAATGTGTTCAATTGTTTACCCCAGCTTTAATTAGCGCTCTCCTATTTGGGAAGTTATTTTTTGCAGTAATTAATACACAGCGCCACACTAAAAAGCCACCAACACCACGACTTTTTAAGCATCAGCTGCAGCACTAAAAGAGATCTACCTTATCCGATATATAGCAGCCTCCAAGCATTATACCAACCCCTCCACCACCAGCTTATCCCCGTAAATTAAGCCAGTTCCCCGGCCCAAATAACCTTCGATAATAGCAACCGCGATCGAGAGAAAAAAAACCCTTAAATACAGATAAATTGGCCCTCATTTGAAATTCTTCAGTAACATGCCAGAACCTCTTACTGCAGAAGAAAAAAGATTACAGAACCCCAAATACAGAAATTGGGGTTGCTTTGTTGCTGAGAGACAATGGTCTACTGTTAGAGAGGATTATTCCGTCGATGGAGATGCTTGGTCTGATTTTTCATTTGAAGATTCCAAATCAAGAGCTTACAGGTGGGGAGAGGATGGAATCGCTGGAATTTGTGATCTGTATCAATTGATCAATATTACTTTAGGTCTTTGGAATGGGAAGGATCCTATTTTGAAAGAAAAGTTGTATGGTGTCACTAACTCTCAAGGTAACCACGGGGAGGATGTCAAGGAATTGTATTTCTACTTGGATAATACTCCTTCTCATTCTTACATGAAGTACTTGTATAAGTATCCTCAAAATGAGTTCCCATACAAGCAATTGGTGGAGGAAAATCAGAAGAGATCCAGACAAGAAAAGGAGTTTGAGATCACTGATACTGGATTATTCGACAATAACGAATATTTCGATGTGGTCTTGGAACTGGCCAAAGACGATGATCCCGATGGAGATGAAATCTTGTTTAGAGTCACCGCTTATAACAGAAGTGACAAGCCTGCTCCATTGCATATTTTGCCTCACGTGGTTTTGAGGAATACGTGGTCTTGGGGTTCTTATGATAAGCCAAAACCTGGAATTAAGCAAATCGATGATTATACTATTGAAATCGAACACCATCATTTTGGTAAAAGATATTTGACTTTTGCACCAGCTCCTGGTTTTGCTGACAATTCTGATGATATTGAACCTGACTTGCTCTTCACCGATAATGAGACTAACCAGAAGAAATTGTACGAACAGGAAAACGACACGAAATACGTCAAAGATGCTTTCCACGAGCACGTCATTGACAAGAAAGATGGTGTTGTTAATCCAGAAAAGTTTGGTACTAAAGGGTGTGCTTGGTTCAAATTTGACGAGGTTCCTCCTGGAGACTATGTGACTCTTCGTTATAAGTTATCCAAGCACTTAGAAGATATCGATGAGTTCGAATTCGACAATGTCTTTAGTAAGAGACAAGATGAAGCTGATGCTTTCTACTGGAAAGTCAGTCCAATGCCAATGTCTGATGAATTAAGACAAGTTCAAAGACAAGCATTTGCTGGACTTTTATGGACCAAGCAATTCTATCATTTTGTTCATGATTATTGGTCCAGAGGTGATCCAAAGACACCTAAACCACCACCAAATAGAGCCAACGGAAGAAACAAGGATTGGAAGCATCTTTACATCAATGATATCTTATCGTTGCCTGATAAATGGGAGTATCCCTTCTTTGCTGCTTGGGATACTGCTTTCCATTGTATTCCTCTCTCCATGATTGATCCAGAATTCGCTAAGAAACAATTGGATTTATTGACCAGAGAGTGGTACATGCATCCAAACGGACAAATTCCTGCTTATGAATGGAACTTTAGTGATGTTAATCCTCCAGTTCATGCATGGGCCAGTTTTAGGATTTTCAAGATCGAAAAGAAGATGTACGGTCGTGAAGATTTGGATTTTTTGGAGACTTTGTTCCAAAAATTGTTGATTAACTTTACTTGGTGGGTGAATAGAAAAGATTTTGATGGGAATAATGTTTTCCAAGGTGGGTTCTTGGGATTAGATAACATTGGAATCTTTAATAGATCAGAACCCTTACCCACTGGTGGTAATTTAGAACAAGCAGATTCTACTGGTTGGATGGCTTTCTTTTCATTGCAAATGTTAAACATGGCTTTGGAATTGGCCAAATCTAAACCAATTTATGAAAACATTGCTTCGAAATTCTTTGAGCATTTCATCTTAATTGCAGATGCCATGACCTATAAGAGTGCTGGAAGAGAAGCCAGCTTGTGGAGTGAAGACGATAAATTCTATTATGATGCTATCAGTCACGGTGGAAACAATGCTCAATTGTTACCAGTTAGATCTCTTGTTGGGCTTATTCCACTTTATGCATCTTTGACTTTAGAGCCGGAATTACTTGACAAATTCCCAAGTTTCAAAAAGAGATTAAACTGGTTCATCAACCACAGAAAAACCATTGCTGAAAGAAACATCGCTTCTATGGAAACAAGAGGTGTGGGTGAAAGATTATTGTTGGCATTAGTCGACAAGGATAGATTGGTTAGTATTTTGGAAAGAATGTTGGATGAAGATGAATTTTTGTCTAATTTCGGTATTAGATCTTTATCCAAGTACCACGAGAAAAATCCATTTGAAATGACTGTCAATGGAGAAAGTTACAAGGTGGAATATTTACCAGGTGAAAGTGACAGTGGAATGTTTGGAGGTAACTCCAATTGGAGAGGTCCAATTTGGTTCCCTGTTAATTTCTTACTTGTTGAGGCCTTACAACGGTTCTACTTATACTACGGACCTGATTTGAAAGTCGAATGTCCTAAAGGATCAGGTGATTACTTGAATTTGGCTCAATGTGCTCAGGAAATTCAGTACAGATTGATCAATTTGTTCATGCCAGATGAAGATGGTAAGAGACCTTGTAATGGAGACATAGACATCTTGGATAAAGATCCATTGTTCAAAGACTGCGTGCCATTCTACGAATACTTTGATGGTGACACTGGTAGAGGTTTAGGAGCCTCTCATCAATGTGGTTGGACTGCTGTAGTTTCAAAGTGGATCCATGACAATGGTTCTGGATATAAAGCACCAAGAACACCAAAGTCAGTGGGCACTCCAAGAAGACAGTCCATCTACAATGACATGAACTGTGATGCTGTCAATAATGAGTTAGCTTTAGACTCTGAAACTCCAAAGAAAGACAAGCCAAGAAACATGGATGATTTGGACTCTAACAATATTGAACAGTTTTTCCCTAAATCAGGACCTTTCCCCGGTAAATTGATGAGAAGAAGATCTGGTAAGTCATTGTTGAACTTAACCATGAATTCTCTCGATTTAGATGAAGATGAAGAAATGGCCAAAGCTAAGTTGATCAGAAACAAGTCTATCTTAAACTACAACGAAATGGTTCAAGCGGAAACTCATAAATTGACTCCAACAATGTCAGGAGCTTCAATTGGTTCAGGAACTTCGGCCAATAACTCTGCCATCGATGATGATTACATCAATCACATCAAATCCGCTTACCACAGATACACCAAAGGTGGTGACCAAGGTGACGAGTTTGAGGCTGGTCATTGATTGCTTACGTAATTGCTTATATAATTGATTCAAATAGTAAAATGCGAAATGATTTTCAACGGTCATTAAACGGGGATGTCTGACTTGTTCTCTAGTTACGAAGGAGATTTCCAATTGGCAATTCAAGATGCAAAGTCCAAATTAGCTTCTGTGTCTTCCTTAACAGATGCGGGTATGTTTTTGGCGGTTTTTGTTGTTTAATTGATGAGATACTAACAGTTTAAGATCAAAGGAAACAAGCATTGAAGTCCATTGAACATGCAAGCGACGAGTGTTTAGAATTGATAGATCAAATGGATTTGGAGGTACAGAACCTTCCTTCGAGTCAAAAGTCGCTGTATAACACTAAAATTCGTCAATATAAGTCGCAAGTGAATGACTGTAAGAGCAAGCTCAAACAGTTATTAGATGATCAAGATAAATTCGAATTGTTTGGTAACAGATACATGGATGAAGATGGAGGAGATGTCCATGACTCACAGAGAAAGCAGCTCTTATCCAATAATGCTTCATTAGAGAGATCTAGCGACAGATTAAGAGACAGTCAACGTATAGCTTTAGAGACAGAAAGCATAGGAGGTAATATTCTTAATGATTTGCGGGCCCAAAGAGAACAGATTGGTGGAGCTAGAAACACTTTGTTGACAGCAGATGGGTATGTTGACAAATCCATAAAAACATTAAAATCAATGAGCCGCAGATTGACTGCAAATAAATTTATCAGTTATGCAATTATAGCCGTGTTGATCATCCTTATCTTTTTAGTTCTTGCCAGTAAATTTTGGTAAATAATATTGAATGAATAATGTAGAAAACAGATTGCAAGTTCATATATTCAGTGTAGAAATCATTTTTCACTATCTAGAGGATAAACAGTTGGGTCCCAAGCAGGAATGGAAACCCCGTAACAATCCAAAGCAGTAAGTCTAGCTTCATCTTCTTTGGACAATTCAAAGTCAAGCTCAAGGTTACTAATGAGTCTTGATTCAGTTGCACTCTTTGGAAGAGTAATGAACCCCTTTTGCAAAGACCATTTGATAAGAATCTGTGCCTCTGAAACACCGTATTTCTTACTCAATTCCACAAGATTGGAGTCTCCCCATTTATAACCTCTGACCAATGGAGAATAAGCTTCCATTTTAATATCATTGGCTTCACAGAATTCCACCAATTCTGGTCTGCATAACCATGGGTGCAATTCCACTTGATTAACTACAGGTTTATACTTCAAGTCTGGATATTCAAACAACTCTTTGAGATGCTTAATACCATAGTTAGATACACCAATTGCCTTGACAAAGCCTTCATCGACAGCTTCTTGCATAGCTTTCCAAGTTCCATGACGTTTCTCATAGTCTGACATTGGACTGTGAATCAACAATAAGTCAATGTAACCAATTGGAGCCGCAAATTGCAATCTTTCTTTGATTGACTTCTTACTAGCTTCATAACCATGATCACCATTCATGATTTTGGTAGTATAGAAGAAGTCTTCTCTTTTAGCACCAGTATCTTTGATGAATTTGGCCATAGCAGCAGTTACTTCCTTTTCATTCTTATAAGCCTGAGCAGAATCAACGTGTCTATAACCCGCTTTCATTCCAGCATATACAATTCTTTCAGCTTCATTGACTGGTGTTAAATACACTCCTAAACCAATGGATGGGATTGAAGTTCCGTTGTTAAGTTTGATTAATTTCGACATTTTTATTTGACTTTTTCAAGGATCGGGGACCTTATTTATACACTTGCACTCGCCGTTAGCTAAAATCTTTTCCGACACTCTTTCACTGATACTTTGCCGTCACCGTTCGGGTTTTGACTGTATTCGAAAATGTATGTGTCAAATACTCGGCGAAATAGGCAACTCCGCTTTTGGCTTTGGGGTTCCCGGCGTGGGGATTTTTATTAAAGTGCTAGTTTACGACAATTTCACATTTGGTGAGATCTTGTGGATTGGTTGTTTTGAAGTTGGCACCAACACCGGTGAAGTTGTACGGTAGGTTTAATGTTGGTTCTTGTTCGTTAAAGGTGTTCTCAGGGCGTGTGAGTACGCCATGTTGACTAGTGGCTTAGGTCTTGGCTCGCTTAGGTCTTGGGCTGCTTGGCTCGCTTACATAAGCTATTCCAGATCATTTTGCAGCCGTTTTCCATTCATGGCATAGGGGGCCGATCACTCGTACCTATATCCCGAGATGCTCTTTTGTGCTTATGGTACTTATGTCTGGCCACATAGTGATGTCTGGGTTAGAGTTTGAGGATTCTGCTATTGGTTCACTCTTCAGATGTTGCGAACACCTGGAAGAATGGCATCTCTTGATTGGGGTATGGTAGTGTTAGACGTGAGGATGCAATGTATGAACGATCTAGAGGCTCTCTGGGTGAATCTGGGGACGAAATTGGTCTTGAAATTGGTCGTGAAATTGGTCTTGAAATTGGGGGACGTGAAATCGACGGGAAACAAAAACATAGATTTACTGTGTAACTTCCATTCTCAAGTAAAATTCACATCTTTCAAGGAATAAACTTTGACTGCTTGAAGACTTGGGTTAGACCTTTAGGAGTCTGCAATGCAAAGTCAATAAACTTCTTTTGGCAGTTCATTGTCAAAAAGGTTGAATTATAATCCTGTTCCAAAGTGCTAGGCGAAAGTCATAGGCAAAATCCAAAAGCGGAATCACATCAGATCATGCCATATGATCCGTTAGCCTTTCTCTCCTTGCATTAGTTTACAACCTAAATGGCGAAAAAGCAATACTAGAATTACAGGAACTTGATCCGGTTCACTTCTTGAAAATCGGATCGTCTCCGTATATTTGCAGCCTCGACCGAGGCACCCTCCTATTAAGTCCCTCGTATCAGAACCAGTTGGAGCGACCTTCTTGTGATTGACAGTATTAGGTGGCTTTAAGAATAAAGTTTCAAGACTTTCTTTAGTTACATTCAAAGTGGGCCGCCTCCATACTATACCTGTCTGCAGCCCAGCAACCGCTAAATTAGCCAATTATGGTACTGATGTTACGGTAATTTCTTATGTCCAGGTCCAGAAGCGAAGCAAGATCTGGTCTGTTGCCTATCCGTTAGATGGACGTATGGAGAGCACGGAATTCGGCGAGGTAATTAAAGAGTTTAATACGTTGGTTGTGAACTGCGATTCAGGTCGAGGTGTGGACAGCATGAGACTTATGGATTAATTGGCCATTTGTAGCGTTTCTCTTAACCATATTTAAAAGTGTTCATACAGTTGGATACTTCTGTACCGTTGAACACTTCCTTACAGATGAACACTTCCTTTTTTCAGTCTCGATTAATTTAAGGTTCCTAGGAGCAAACGTCATTACGAAGTTCTAGGCGGAATCCCTAGTGATTTTAGCACCTGTACCTCCTTCGTAGATCTTTTTGTGTGGCAATAGAATTCCATTAACGCAGGTGTGAAAAATTATCTGATTGGATCTTTGTGCATGAACATAAAAAATAAAGTTTATTGTGGGCGACTCGTAGACAAATTCCATTCAATTACAATACCCATAACTGTAGATTCCAATACCGTGTAGATGCCTTAATGTTGGGCATAATGAATGGACGTGGGTTTCTTGTTGACACTTCTTCTGTTTAACACTTCATACTTAAGCCCAAGACCTGAAAAATATGTCAAATCTATGTCATATACCAGGGCTTGGCGTAAGGCGGTACTCAAACGAATCCTGAAATCACGGGTGTCAGGTCCCCAGCTCTTCGGCATGTCTCCAAAATAATCATAACCGTTGATGCATGTCGTCCTGCGGCAGCCTTTCCATTGGCTAAATCCATTCAAACTTTTCTTAAATAGCCTAATGTTCTATACGGAACAACCTGTGAAAACTGTTGGACGTTAAACAATGATTCAGCATCTTTGTATAAATTAATCTGGCTATCCTTTTGTTCTTGATTACAACAAAAAATGCACGGCTTCTATTGGACATTATTATATCTATTCAGCTTTATCTTGGCCAAACATGGAGCACCATACGAAAAAGAAACCTTGACGTCCAAAGCTTTCTATGCATGCAATTCTTATTTGAGTGCAACTGCAACGTTTTGCAATGCAACTGATCCATACTTTGGATATGGTATGTGCACATGTGGAAACAAGAATAATCGGGCCAGTCTTGCAGCTTGTTTAACTGTGGATGGCAGATTTACAACTCTGTTGTTGAAAAGCTTGTCTCACAAGTGTTTGGAAGAGTATAAGGTGAACGTTACTGTGCAAGATTTCAGAGATTCTTTACAGTACTACAAAGAAAATGCTGTCGATATTAATGAAATTCCTGACTTTAATGCTACCATTGCTATCGATGTGCCAGTTAAGGTCAATGACACGCAAATACAATACTACATCAACAGTTACAACCAGTTTTTGGGAAATTATGCCAATTCACTTTATTATGGATCTGGTGCTATTGGCTACTGGGCCTTTATCCTTTTGGCTGCAACTTTTTTCAACGTTCTGAGATCTTTGTTTCCAAAGGTATATATGAAGGCTACCAATCCTTTCACGAACTGGATAAGAGGTAACATTGTCTTACCAGCCATAGGAAGAAGAAAAACAGATGCTAAGCCCTTTTTCAAAGTGTTGGATCTTTTGGTTCCTTCGAGATTAGAATCTTTGATAATCGGTGCTTTTGTTGTCTTGTTAATTGGACTTTTAGCCAATAATATCAGAGTCATCCCCAATGATCCAATCTTCCTCAAAAGCAGTGGATCCATAGGGAGACAAATAGCTGTCAGAGCCGGAATTATAACATCTTGCTACATGCCATTATTGATATTGTTTGCTGGACGTAACAATTTCTTACAATGGATCACTGGTTGGAATTTTGCAACTTTCATTCTCTTCCATAGATGGATTGGTCGTTTGGCTGTTTTATTGATCATGATTCATGGAATAGGATACTCCATTTCTTTTGCTAGTTCTGGATATTATAAAGAAGGAATGAAAGAGACGTATGTAATTTGGGGTATGATTGCACTTGTTGCTGGTAGTTTCATCTTAGTTCAAGGATTATTGGTGTTGAGAAGAGCTTGGTACGAGGTATTTCTTCTTGTACATATCATTCTTGCAGGTCTCTTCATTGGAGGTGCTTGGGTTCATGTTGACGAGTTGGGATATGTATGGTTCTACTATGCTTGCTCAGCAGTTTGGATTTTTGATCGGGCTGTTAGACTCGGGAGATTGATAGTTTTCGGGTGTCCCAATGCTCATGTGGCCCTTGCTTCTGATGATACTGTCAAAATCAATGTGGCTAAACCATCTCATTGGAAATCTGTCCCTGGAGGACATGCTTTTGTTCACTTTATAAGATTCTCATGTTTCTGGCAATCACACCCATTCACATTCACTGAGACTGTGGAGTCAAATGGAACAATCACCTTGTATTGTAAAATCAAAGGAGGTGTTACACACGGACTTTACAAATACTTAGCCAATCAACCAGGAAGAGCAGCCAGAATCAGAGTGGCCGTGGAAGGACCATATGGTGAACCAACTAATGCCAAGCACTATGACACGTCCATCTTCATTGCAGGTGGTAATGGTATCCCAGGAATCTACAGTGAAGCCTATGACTTAGCATTGAAGAAAGCCAATAGAACCGTCAAACTTATGTGGATTATCAGAGACGTTGGATCATTAGAATGGTTCAGTAGAGAACTCGAAGAACTCAGAGGAAAGAACATTCTTCCAATAGTTTACGTCACCAAACCGATGGAGTCAAGTGAGTCCAGTGACAACGATGAGAAGAAACAGCCAGAAACGGAAATCAAAGGTTGCAACTATGAGAAAAAGTTATCTCATGTAGAATTCAGGTACGGAAGACCTCAAATTGACGACATTGTAAAAGATGAAATAGAAGAAAGTAAAGGTTCTATTTGCTTCATTACATGTGGTCATCCAATGATGGTGGATCATTTAAGATATGTTATTGGTAGAAACTTGCACCCAACCAAAAGAGTAGAGTTTTTTGAGCAATTGCAAGTGTGGGCTTGAACAGATTGATTTTTTTTAGTATAAGTAGTAAACCACAAACATGATAGACTAATTATCACAGTAGATATGACAATCAGAACCAAGTGGCTTTCAACCAATAAAATCGGGTCTGTTTCAAATAGATGCAAAATCGAAAGTCGCATCGGTATGAGTGAGCGAAGAAGCTCGAAAAATTTTTGAGCTTTTCTTATCGAAATCTTTAGATACGTCCGAACAAGTTGTATGAGATAGTATGATTTCGTTCAGACTGATCCTTAGGTCTAGGATAGCGGGGAGACCACTCTTCCCTGTTAGTACTTTGAGAACTGCCAGACCGTTCCACACCACTTTGCCAAAGTTTCATGGTCATGTACATAAACCAGAGCCCGGAGAAGAGTTGCACATCACATTCATCACAAAAGACGGCGAACAGATACAGATAGAAGCTGCTGCTGGTGATCATCTCATGGATATTGCACAGGCCCATGGGTTGGATGTTGAGGGTGCTTGCGGAGGAAGTTGTGCATGTTCGACCTGCCATATGATTGTCGACCCTGACTTTTATGATGAACTTTCGGAGCCAAGTGACGATGAGAACGATATGTTGGACTTGGCTTTTGGGTTGACTGAGACCTCCAGATTGGGATGTCAAATAGTGATGTCACCAGAACTTGATGGCATCAGAGTCGCTTTACCTGCTATGACCCGTAACCTTCAGAATAAGGACCTTAATTAGATCCAGGTCTGTTTATTCGATAACAGGTTCACCCCAAACACAGACAAACCTTCAAGCAAAAACTCTATTCTTTTGCTCCAAAACCTGTTAAAATTTTTATTCGCCATATTCCAAGCACATACGTGGACTGAGTCCTTTGTACATAGTAATATATCTCCAGATGATTAGGACCGACTTGTTTCGAATGCAACATGAAAAAGTGAAGCCATCAGAAAGTGAAGCCAGCTTGAGAACTGCCACCGGAATTTACAATCTTGACCACAATGATTCTTCACATGGACTTCCAGAGTTGAACTCTTCTCTAACACATAGAAGTTTCTTTCCAATGTCAGACTCTTGTGTTTTGTCCTACAATAAAACTACTCGAAACAGACGGTTTTTTGCAGCTAAATTTCCCAATCAGTACAAAACATTTAAATAACGTTTTCACGAATTCAAAAGCACCACGTATCACCCGCCTACCTTATACATCTCATTTATCACATATTTTCAAGGTATGGACAATTTCTTTTATCCCATAAAACAGCTTTCATCAGACTTCAAAACCATTCGATTAGTTAGAAATCAGAACATTTAATTCTTTTCGCATTGTTTGTTTACACATACAAGAACCCACAGAAACACGAGAAAATGGACGTGTCGAAGGTTCAAGATGATACGTCGACATTCAAGCGACCATTCAATCCTATACACAATACGGTTGACTCAGTTACACGTACAAAAAGGCGCTTGTCGTACGAGAAAGAAGCGATGTTTGAAAATGGTGAGAATGATGTTAGAATCGATAATGAAAAACAAGTTGAAGGGGAGAAACAAGATCTACAAAACGGTTCAGAAGTCAGAGTTGACCATTTCCATACGTCTGTCGAAAGTCCGGGTTTGAATCTCAAACAGATCAATAAATTGATGGGGATGAACGATTTGTACAATGCTCAAAAGTCGAAACCTGTGGAGGTATTTGAATTCGATAAGTCTAGTGTGATTCATAAATCGCACATCGACAGAGAGATTGAGTACCTTAACAGTAGAAGTGGGAGACTCTCAATTGAGTACAAAGATTTATGTGACAAGTTAGATCGGTTGGAGGAAGAGATTCGTGATATCAAGAGGAACAATCAGAAATCTTCAATAAGGAATAAAGAGTTGAAGAATTCCATTATCATCAATAACAGGAAGCTTGAGAATCTTGAATTGTCCATTACAAAGAATGTTATGAACAAAGAGGAATTAATAAACTTCAGAATCAAAGAGTTGAACCAGAAGCTTAAATCCCAATTAGAAGATTTCAAATTTACTTTAAAAGAAGAAATGGACCTGGCAAGGTCTTTCAATGACGAGGAATCCACACGGAGAATAGATGAATTAACGACAGAAAAGAAGTCTTTGCATGAAGAGCTAGAAAAATTAGACCAACAGAGATCAGAAAAGGTCAAACAAGAAGGCAACAAGATAGACAAGGAGTTGAAGGCCAAATTGGTTGAAAAAACCAAAGAGATTGAAGGTTTGGAAGCTAAACTAATTGAAGAAACAACAGCTTTGCAAAAACTCAAACAAGACGGTACAATTCTACAAGAAAGGCTAAAAGGAATAGAGGAAGAGACAACAAATTTGGAAGCTATGATCAGTAAACTTGGTGAAAGCTCACATTCCTATGTGATGAACCTAGGAAACTTAAGGAACCGATTGACCATTTTGGAGAAGAAGGAGACCAAATTACAAGCCACAGAAGATGAGTATACTTCCAATCTCAACAAAACCGACCGCATATTCAATGACACTCACACAAAGCACCATAAGTCAGAAAATACCATACTAGCGTTGGAGAACTCTATCTTTAACATGGAAGGAAAGCAAAGAGTATACGTGAATCTTGACAAGGACACTTTTGAGTCGACTAAATCCACCATTAAGGTCGGGAACAAGACACACACAGTTCACAAAGTTCTTCTGCAATATACCGATACTCAGATACTAAGGGAGCTCAAGTTTTTCATAAAGACCAGTGTGCAAAGCCAGGCAGATACCACAATTCTCTTGTACGGGAATACAATAGATGGCTTGCTTAATGAAGTTGTCATGAAAGCTTATCATGAACTTGTCTCGAGATTTCCATCTTCTACTCTCTCTTGCAGAGCTGTAGGTATGCACGATCGAGTTTATGACTTGTTTGACTCGATGAGAGTTATAGAATCTTACAATAAGAGTCAAATAATGATTCTTGATGACACCGAGGTGTTCGAAAAGATCCTTTCAGCCCAGACACCGTTCGACGGTGTCAAATTCTTCAGCATCAACGTTGAAACATCTAACAAATCATTCAATCTACGGGTTATGGACCTCACCAAATTACCCCTAATGGAACAAGTAACAAACACAATTGTCTCTTCTATTTTGGAAAAGAACGACACCAGGACTTTCAATTTGTGTCACGTAACAGAAGAACATGACGATTTTGACAATTTGCTAACCCATTTGGAAACTTTTTAGATATGTATATTAGTACAAGATTAAAAATAAGTCTATAATTACAATAAGGCTGTTGCTTGACCTTGTCATCACACTCACATTTGGGAGTACAAGTCATGCAACACCCATTTGAGCTCGTCAGATGTTCCCACATTACTAACAGGTTTGGAAGGTTGTTTTTCGTTTTTATCATGGTCATTACTGACATTGTCAATTTTCTTATCTTCAAGGTCTTTAATTGGCCTTGGTGGTAAATCATAATCGTATCCGTCCTTTTCATCATCATTTCTTAACATGACATTGCTCAATCTGTACTTTGGTCCAGAAGGATCGATCATGTATGGGAACATCTCCAAGGAATCATACATGTCCTCTATGTTTAAAGTGACTTTTCGCCTTTTTGACTGTGGTTCATCATCATCTTCTGATTCCGCGTATAGTTGTGACGCATTTACTTCCGGTACAATGCTGTCTAGTGATCCATCAGCTCTGTCATTGAGAGATTCTTTAGCTGTTTGAATAGCCAGAGATAAGAAGTCACTGTTGTTATACTTATTCTCTCTGTATCTAGCCACATCAACAGTGCTTTCCACGATGGTTTTAAGATAAGATTCCAACCCCAATGCAAGCACTTCAAGCACTTGAGGGTTAATACCACCAGTTAAACCAGATTCTCTCATTATCATCAATATTCGTTTACTCAAGTCGTCATCATCAGGTAATTCATGGGCTTCCGTGGATATAGGAGTATTTATACCATTCACCACATCCTGTTGCCACGCTACCAAGTTATTGACTTGTAATTGTTGTTGTTCCTTGTCTTGAATAGATGGAATCTTGGGTAATAAAGAGTGTCTAGTCAATGTAATACCAGCATTGATCTTATTCTTCTTTCCGGACTCCCTTGTAATGTTTCTGATTCTTCGACGTTCCTTTATAGGTAATCCCATGATATTCTGCTTGAACTTCTCGTATTGTGAAGACTTCACTGTCTTATTCTTTGCTTTCTTATTCCAGAAACTTGCAAACTCATTTTGGATATCAATAGGTATATTCTTGAATGCATTAGCAAAATTCAACAACAACAACTTGTTGTGGTACTTTATAAGTCCTCCTTTTAATAAAGGAACTATATTATCAACCAACTCTCTCCGGCTTAACTTCCCAATCAAAAATAGGCTTAGGTTCTCATGATATTTATCCCAATCGGGTCCCAATTTCGTCTGTAATTCTCGTATCAACAGTTCCAACTCCAGTCTTTTGTTTGTGTTTGGTAATTTCCCATTTGTGACATTGACACCATTGGTATTCGAAGATATTGGTTTTTTAGCAGCAGTTGTTAGCGATGTCGACACCGACATTTTTCAAAGAAATTTCTAAGGGAAGAAACGGAAATAAAAGAATGTTTGAACAACTCAGGGATAATATACAAGTGTTGGGCCTCCTTTATTGTTTCCTTTGCGATTGATTGATGATTTGAACCTCAGTTTACGGCGGCTAAAATCACCTTTTACCAGTTTCTTTAACGCTTATTATTTTTCAATCGCGATTTAGACACAATTTTGTAATACGTCAAAGGTTTTAGTTCTAACTATGCATTAAGGTCTATAAAAGTGATGTATAATTTAGTTGTCTGATTCTATGGATTCCTCTTCAAACGTCCCCTTTCCGTCGTGATTGTAGTACTGCATAAATAAAAGCAGTAATGCTGTAAAAATTCCCAATGCTGAGATCCCAACTCCGAAATATATGGAGTTCCTATAGCTCTGTATAGTGCTGTGATTTCTTTTATAGGTTTCGACTTCAATATTACTGCCGAGACTCAAGAAGAATGACACCAGATAATTGACCACTGTCAGCACCAAAGACCCAGCAATTCCCTGATGTTTCTTTGGTAAATAGTCAGATAAGATAATAGAACCAGCTGCGAAACTCAAATCCATTCCCCACGTCAAGAGGAACATTTGCCCAAAAGATATCCTCCAGAAGCTCTGTTCCACTGGCATGATGCAAAGCATTATACACCCGAGATTGAAGGCAAGGGATGCTGCAACCAA
The DNA here is from genome assembly GCA_030571835.1 of Yamadazyma dushanensis. Classification (NCBI taxonomy): domain Eukaryota; kingdom Fungi; phylum Ascomycota; class Pichiomycetes; order Serinales; family Debaryomycetaceae; genus Yamadazyma; species Yamadazyma dushanensis. The sequence goes on along the minus strand of JAJLYZ010000009.1, from coordinate 167,695 downwards.
GATATATGATGGTTTAATTTTGTTGATAATGAATGCAACGAGTAAAGCTGCGATAATCCCAAAGATAAATAATGGAATATATGTCAAAGAAGCATCGATTGGTGTGTAGTGTCTTAACTCGAGAATGATATTCCAATAGTAATATTGCCAAATACCAAACGATCCCCAGCCCAAAGCTATAGTGATTAATACAAGTCCAATCTTGTAATTGAAAATCGTAGCTGGTAGTAAAGGATTAACACAAAACTTGAGCTCGTAGATAAAGAAACATGCCACAAGAAGGACAGATAAGATCAACAACACAATAACGTAGCTAGTTGACCAGCCTACTAATGGACCTTGGGTCAAACTGAAGTTCAACAATACCAATCCCATTACACCCATGACCGAGCCCAAATAATCAAAGTCTTTGAAGGATGAAGTATCAGCCACACCTAGATCGCCTGGAATGAAATATAAGGACAAAATCAAAAGAACGCCAGCTAAAATTGCCAATACAAAGAAGCACCATGGCCACCATGATAATTGTGCTATCAAAGCAGCAAAAATAGCCCCTAAGGTAGCCCCACTTGGTCCAGCAGCTCCAACAATAGAGAATGCAAGATTTTTTCTGAAACCATTAGGGTAAACATTACCCAAAATACCCATTCCGCAGGGCATCAATAATGCAAACCCAATACCTTGGAGAGCTCTGCAAATAATGTAAAATATAACAGAATCGGAATAGAAAGACAAACCTGTCATGAGGGACGTTATAGTACACCATACCCAACCGATATTGAAAATTAATTTGAGACCGAATATGTCACCAAGCTTACCAGATATCATAATGAATGTACCAACTGTAAGAGCAAACGAGGACATGAACCATACTTTTATGGTCGGATTTAATGTTTCCTTATCACTAAATGAATCAAGAACCACTTCCATTGTGCTTAAAGACATAGTGATGCAACCTTGACATAATAATTGAGCCATCGACACGATAGTTATTATGGCAATTTCATGGTATATTGATTTGAAATCGTAGAGATCCTTGATAGGACTCTTGCTGATGGACTTTGACATGATTTCAACTGTTAATTTATGTATATCAACAAATTTTTATCCATGGTGAAAATTCCTTCTGAATTTATATTCACAGTTACCAAATTTGGGTGATAGTGGCCGAACCCTTACACCACGCCGAAAACCCGCACACCCATACTTAATTACCGGGGGTCCGGTCACACAAATCAATACTCCGGTTGGCAATAAACGGGCATTAGATCAAACCAAGGAGTTAGAAGCAAGTAAACGGCTGTGAGCAACCTAACACAACCGGCGTCCCATAAACAGCTAGTTTGCCCAAGCTCCGAGTGATTGACGAATGTGGAAGGTGGTTTATTTTTCAAAAATCGGTAACGACCTCAAGAATTGATCTGTCTGGCTTACAAAGTTGGGGTTTGTGATCTTCTGTTCAGGTTTGAAGTCAATAGGACTCAATGGGTTCAAAGCCACATTGTTCAAATAATAGTTGGAGTAAAGTTCCCATAAACTACTTTGAAGATTATCGATTGAATTATCGGTAATCAACACAAACTTCAAGTTGGTTAACGTCTCCAAAAAGTGAATTCTGAAGGTCGACGACGAAAATGACTTCAAGCCATTGAAACCCGAGGAAGATCCTGTGGCATTCGACTCGTCTCCCAATTTGGAAGAAATGTTCTTCAACGAATATAACACCCCAAACAAGAGCTTTGACACGTCCGATTCGTTGTCTTTATTGACATCCCCGTCGTTTACCAACGAGTACTTCCTGTGATATATACAATTGCAGTGTCTATCGAAGATATAAAATGAATAAAGCATTTCTCTTTTGTGCACAATCAATTGATATTCCATTTGTCTGATCTTTCGCAGGTTGTAGATCCTCACACCAAAACAAAACATCCTTACACCAGAATTCGAGAGATGTATCGAAAAAGTTTGCGAGATGAGCAACGAAATGCGCTTTGAGACTATGCGGCTGCAAATTTTATTAAACCGTGTTTGAAACACGGAACTACGTTTTTCGAACAGCAACAAGCAATCTGAGACATGTCTAGCAGCTCATGACCAAGAACATGACGTCCAACAGGATACATATGCTTAATTTCACATCACATCGTGTTTGATCAAAAGTGGGTGGTTGTGGTTTGCTATGTAGCATGGACACATGGTTTTGGCAACTGCAGGTGAACTCCTGTGGTCCGCTCTCGCGTTTGTCCCCACAGTAGTAAACGCTACCATAATCGGTAATAATAACACCAATAGCGGAATTCGTAGTAAAGATCTCCTCATCAAGGTCACAGAAACGGTGCTAAAACTTGCCCCTCACAGCGGAGTTGGTGCACTGAATGTCTGACCACATGTAATTAAATGTCGCGCATCTAGATGTATATACTTGACACAGGGTGCTGGCCAAAAGAACCCTTTACTCCATAATAAGTATGGAGAACGGGGACTTGTTCCTATTGTAGATCAGATCCTTCTTGCACCTTCTACTTCGGGCTCCTCAACCGAACACCCGAGTGAACCAGCCCAATTTTCGACTCATCATATGACTCGAAAACGACACATCGCCCAGGGCCATTTTTTCCTTCGTTTTTTTTTGTTGCTGCAAAAAGTAACATTCAAGGCAACGAAGGTTGCAATAGGAACTTACGGCCGAATCCTGTAGAGACACGAATGTCATGTCCAACTAGATATGAGCTCCATAGAAACTGTGTCTGGGGAATGATCCATATCTACTGTGTCAAATCAAACTAAATGCCGCCATAGCCTAGAGGTTAAAAAAAACAGCTCATGAAACCGTTGTCTGAGGCATTTCAGTTCCCATGTTTAGCTGCAAAATTTCTCACAACATTTCTTTTTGCATCTAAAACTACAACAAACACAGAATAAAACGTGATCCTCCCAAACAACTTAGTTTACACCACATGCCCGCCAATCATTGTCACCCAACATTCGCCTAACCTAGTCACTCCACCAACCTAGAAAAAACATTGTCCCCACCACGCAGCGCCGAATCGGTGTCGGTATATTCGCGGTGTCCGGTTGCTGGCCGCCACAATTAGGGTTTTGGCCGTGCTCCACGCGGTGTTATTGCAAAATAACCACTAAAGTTGCTATGACACCATAACCACCATCGGGTTTTTGACTCTTCACATAGCCGTAACAATGTCGTTTCTCTTGCGATGAGGCTCCAAACAGTTATAAATACCGTGTGTCCCCCGTCGTCTCCTTTCCCAGTTTACACCTGAGTTTTTTTATTGTTTCCATCTCATCTCCCATCTCCACATCCCCCTCACATTTAGGAGAATTGCCAGTGAACGACTTACACCTTACCCACCTTCGGCATTGATCTATATAAAATAATAGGTTCCCCAGATTTTAAAATTTTTCATCATATCTAACACATTAATACCATGTCAACTGATCAAGACTTTGACACTCCCAATAAGGACTCCACAACTTTCTTCTTGGAGATAGACGAATGTGAATCATATTCTGATGAGTCCACTTTTGAAGAAGACCAAGATTACGACTACACTACACAAGGATTATTCTATGAATGCCCTGTTTGCCAATCATATAATTGTTTAAGACACAGTCATCTAGATGTTAAAGTACCAGAATTTGAGACAAACATACAATTCTTGAACAATAATAATATTCTAGATACTCTCAAAGATTTGGATTATAATAACTTGAACTCGAGTTATTTGCAGTCTAACTACAAAAAATGGTTGATTAACTTATCACCAATGCATTAATATTCATACATATTTCATTTCATATCATATAAAAATTTTCAGGTTATTAGGGGTTTATAAAATATACAGCTTATGCTAAATGCTATCTAATGTACATGCAGTGGTTAAGTTTTATACTTGGACTTGACTTTGCTGGTCAAATCTATTAATTGTTGTAAGTTTTTGGGCAATGGCCTCTCCGATCCGGCACTGACACGGGTCGTTGTTTCTGGCGGTGTGGGGGCAATTGACACCGGGGTCAGTTTCTTAGGAGAATTGAATGGAGTACTTTCTTCGATTATTTCTTTCCCGAATCCGCCTAGAAGTGAGCTGCTGGAATTATTCATGAACGTGGAATCCAAAACGGTGGAGTTATTCATCCGACTAAAAGTTCGGTTGAATCCCATGGTCCGGTTCATGGTTTTGTTTCCTATTGTTCTATTCCAATTTGGATTGAGCAACAGCTGGTTCAGTTGGTTCACCAGCTGGTTGGCAATTGAATGGTTGTTCAAGAACGAATACTTCTTTTCGAGTTTGGCTTTCTTGATCATTTGAGCTTCATTCTTTTTGAACTTATCGTTGTTTAAGCGGTTTTCAACACTATTGGCGTCTATCATTGGCTTCTGGAACACCTGTCTCTTCTTTTCTCCTCTACTACTGAGCTCTCCACTGAAGTTGTTGCTCAAATTGAGTATACCTTCATTGATCACGGCATTTATACCGGTTCCACTCATATCACATACAATTACTTGTTTGATGGAATCCAGGAACTGTTTCTTGAACTGGTCGATGTTGAGTTGTGCTTCAATCATAGATTGGCCCATTTGTGCGTTGGTGACATCCCAATATACTAATAATATCTGGGCCTTGTACTCACCATATTTATGCACAAACTCCAATATTTTCTTTAGGATCATAGAGTCCCTCTTCAACTTGATGTTGATATCTTTGAACTTCTTCACATCATCTGAATCCAAGAGTCCACATTCAAAAACTATGAACGGTATATTTTTGAAGAACTCTTTGTTCAATTTTTTCAGCTCAGGTAAACTAACCAAGTGGAGTTTAATTTTATCCAGATCAATATTGGCTTCATAAACACCTTTTTCTTTATTGGCCTTCAAGTTGAGTTTATTAACCAACCACCTACTATAATTCAACTTGAAGTTCTCGATCAATACAAGAAATTTCAAGTCAATTTGCTGGACTGAAATATTGATCAGTAAATTGGCGTTTAGTCTGTCGACGAACTGTCTGAAATTGACTGGCTCCCATAACTTCTCTATTTCGTTTCTCTTGTCGACAATTTCATCGATGCTTGTTTCGTTCCAAACATGACGACGTTTGCTAGACATAGACGAAGTCCCAGACAATTGTCTTTTCAAGCTATTAATAGGTGCAAATCTGATCTCACCCAACTCTTCTTGTCTCTTCCTCTTCAAAAGTCTTCTTTTTTCATATTTTTCTCCGACTGATTTGATCTTCTTGATATACTTGAGCTTCAAGCTCTTATTATAATAATGATCAGCTCTAACTTCAAGCACAGACTTGTATGCGATTTCATTTATGAAGGCTTCATACAATTCTCCAGATAATAGACTGATGATTCTTGACCTTTCTCTCTTGTCATTCTCATGCTTGATGAGTTTTCTTAACAACTTTTCTAGTTCTTTGTCAATGGTTTCATACAACAAGGACTCGACTATTTCTTTACTAGCTTCTTTGAAATATCGTGAATCTTTGAGATATGGCTTTGCTGCCACTTTTGGAGCTGCTGCCACAGGCACAGTCGTTGGTACTGCCTTGGGAACCACTGGCTCGATATTGAATTGAGGCTTTTGAATGGGTTTCGACAAAGAAAATGATGGAACTTCTGTAATCTTGTCAGTGGCTTTAGGTTTCTCTTCCTTTTGTGTTCTTCCAAACAACGGCTGAGTTGAAGTCTTTGAAGCTGCCGGTTCAAAATTGAATGATGGTTTCTCTTTTGTTTCCACTGGAGGTTCACTTTTGCCGAACACAAACGGTTTAGGGTCCGAAGTAGCAGGTTTAACATCAACTGCTGGTTTGTTGAAACCAGTGAATCCATTAGACGGCACACTGTTGAAACCATTGACGTTTTTCTGGCTATTTGTAGTGACCGTATCGGGTGGAGCCGCCTCGGTTATAGTCTGACCATTGAAACCAGAAGATCCATTAAATCCACCAGTACTTGAAAATCCATTCGTTAAACTGTTGAACCCGTTTGGTGCAGCAAATCCGTTCGCAGGTGCTGTAAACCCACTACTATTTGGTTTACTCAAGAAATCGGCTAGCGATCCAGCTTTGACATCAGTAGCATCTTGTTTGTTCTGTTGTAAAACTTTCAAATCTTCCACATTTTTCAAATGCAAATCATCATTTGGTTTTCCACAATTGATAAACTCTGAAAACTTCTTATTGATCTTCTTATTCAACTGTCTAGAATAAGGTTGTGACAATTTGGGTTTATCATGAGTGGAATTGATTTTATACTGGCTCTCTAACTTCTCCTTGTTCACCAAATCAACCAAAATTACACCATTCTCATTGATGATGTCTATTTCATAGTACTGCAAGTATTTCACCAACTCATCAATCGTATCGAATCCAAGCATGGATTTCATGGTTTCTCCGTCGTATGCTTTACCTTTGGTGTGGTAACTTCTTGTCATCGATTTGACAGCATAGAAACGAATATCGTTGAACTGCGTTTCTAATAAACATGCAAGAAGGAAAGGTGTAGACTCATGGTACACCAATCTGAAGAACTCCACAAACAAATTGTAACTTCCAATACTATTCTTGAATCCTCTTTCGACAAGATTGTTCTGAGAAGTCAAATTTCTGACCTTGATTGCCAATTGGACAAGATCGTCTTGTAAAATATAACTTGGTAAGTTCTGAATCTCTCTCTCAATTTCACTCTCTCGTAAATGACTCAACAAGTAATATGCTCTGAACTCTGGTTCATTGGGACAATATCCTCCATGATTTCTAACATCCTGGTACATTTCTACCAATGTTTGCAATGCTTTATTGAACTGTTCCAACTCTTGTTGCTGAGAATATTCTACTTTACTTCCTGCCATCACATGCAATGAAATCAAATGAATCCTGACAATTCTCTCATTACAATCAATTGCCTCGGGTCCGTAATAATTTTGATACGTGAAGTCTTGTCTAATTGATCTTGTTCTATCCCAAATAAAAGAGTGAGCTTCAGGTAACTGTGGTACAATGTTGAGTATCAAATAGTCCAATGTTTTCATCAAAATGGTAGGAGGTCTGACTTCGGATGGTAATGGGGGAGGCTGACCAGCAGCAGGCCTAGAAAAAGCCTTCACGGCTTTGGCTTTGGAAATCTTACCGGTAGAAGTATCTCTCTCCAAATTCTTAACATTGTTCTCCAAAGCTCTTCTTACTCTCTCGAAAGTAGGACACATATCTAAACAAGTACCTTGAAAGGATATAGCATCATTCAAGTCCTTTCTGATGTTCTCTGCATCCACCAATCCCAAATCTTCCATCTTCTTACGTTCTAGGTCTCTCATTTTCTGAAACTCTTCATATAATCCCTGATAATCAGTTCCATTATTCTGTGCTTCCATTTGTGACATCTTCTCTTGATTCTGTTTGTCCCATGCATCTTGTCTAAACGGTATAGGACTAATGAGACGAGGTTGAGTTTGTAAATATTTAGGAACCTCTCTAACCAGCACTCTTTTTGCTCTGAATCCTATACTTTTTGCATTGGGTATCAACGGACCCGTAAGCTGGACGTCTTTTGGTAAATGATTTTGATATTTCACGTTGGTTTTGGGTATTATTTTGGCTTCAGGCATGGAATCGTCATCATCGATCTCTATAATTTCAATATCTTTATCATTCTTTCGATCAAACTTCTTTCGATTCTGATTCTTTGAAGAGTTCCGGTTACTCACATCACTACCATTCTTATTCTTGGATCCTCGGGACGCTGTGTTTCTGTTGTTCTTCTTTCTATTAGGTCCATTACCGTTGGTACCAGAATTATCACCAAAGTTATTGTTCCTTCTATCACCAAACCCAGAGCTCTTGTTATGAGAAAATTGGCCCGTGTTCGGTACCATTGGATTTCCTCCGAACGCAGACATCTCTGGTAGTTTGTCTGTAGTGCTGGAAGTGATAATTGGAAAAGAAGTTGAGAAATACTTGCCAAAAGGTGCAACCAAAATTACTTCGTTTCGCGGTGAGATGGCAGTGGATATACGAATTGAGATACAGTTGCAAAATAGAGAAGAGATGAGTGGTATTTGGGCAGCTGGTATTTGGGCAGCTGATATTGGGGCAGCTGTTATTGGGGCAGTTTTTATTGATCCTAAAAACCCGTGATCTAGATATTAACATAAATTATGACATTGTACAAGTAATTATGCGGACTTTTCAGCACGGGCAGCAGCTAAAGCTTTGGCAGTACCGTGTAAAGCGTATCTGTGGTTTCTACGGAACTTAGCGTCAACACCCTTCAAAGATGGGTACTTGTTGGTCTTAGGCTTTTTGATACCGTTTCTGTGAGCCTTCTTGGTTTGGTTGTGGGCGGTATGGTTCTTAGATTTAGACATCTATAATTGTTAGTATTTTGGTCTGGGTTGGAGTGGGGGATAAATGAGTGGTTGATTTGTATTGGACATGATTGAGTACGGTATTCTTGTGTGTTTTATGGATCTTTTAATCTTCAATTTATGGGTCTTCTTGGAGGATACTCTCACTATTAATTGATTCATTAATGGACATTGATCATAGGAACAAGTTTGATCTCAGGATCTCTCGACAGCATGGATCTTCTAACACTGGTGATTTCAGTTGGAAATGGTCTTCTTCAACATCAAATATCTTCCCTTATTTTCGTTCAAACATACCTTGTATAGTTACTATAATAAAATATGAAAATAAATTTCAACCACTTTTAATTGTGCTCACTAAAAATTTTCAGAGTGGTCGTGCGAACTTCAAAGGTCACAGGGCTGAAGCCCTAATGATATAGCCATGTTCAATGGATATAGGGAGCTATAGATATGATAGAGTTGATTAACATTATAGACATTTATTTGGATAGTATACAAAGTGGAACACTTAAGCGGAGTTTGATGGAACTTCAGCAGCTCTGGCTCTCTTTTCGGCCTTAACAACAGCTTTTGCACCCAAAATACCACCACCCCAGTGCTTTCTGTTTTCTTCGTATTTTTCAATGAAGTTTTCGTTGATTGTAGAAACCAACTTGGCTAAATCAGCTTCGTCAGCAGCAGAAACTTCAGTTAAAGCAGCGACAGAAGATGTCTTCTTGTGGACCAAAGTACCTAATCTAGCTTTACCTTTAATGATGGCGTATGGAACACCCATCTTTCTACATAAAGCTGGCAAGAAGATAACCAATTCAATTGGGTCAACATCGTTAGCAATCAAAACCAATTTGGCCTTCTTGTTTTCGATTAAGGAAACAACATGGTTCAAACCGTATTTGACAGTAACTGGTTTTGGAGAAACGGCTTTGGCGGTCTTACCTTCAGCAATTGCGGCAGCTTCTTTGGTCAATCTTTCCTTCTTCTCGGCCTTGGTTTCAGGTTGGTACTTGTTGAACAACTTGAAGGCTTGAGTAGCGGTGTTCTTGTCCAAAGTTTGAGAGAATTGAGCAATTGCTGGTGGGACTTTCAATCTCAAAGACAAAATCTTCTTTTGTCTTTGTAACTTAACGTATTCTGGCCATTTGACAAATCTAGACAAGTTTCTCTTTGGTTGAACGGCTTGTCCAATACCAAAGTTCTTTGGAGTAGATTGTACTAATGGGTTTTTTGGAGCTTTAGAAACTTTGTTAGTTCTAGTAGCTAAAGGCGCTGGAGCAACTTTCTTTGGAGGCTGTGTCATTGAGTCGTTAGTATAAAAGCTTTTAATTGAGGTCATGGACCTTACTTTTATCTAAATCGTACTCTACAGTATCAAGGATACTCAGCCTGTGCATCAAAGAGAGTGATTGCACTCATTTGGTGTATACACAACGTCTAACGACATCCTGTTCCACCTGCTGTTCTGCTTGACAAACAACGTTGAAGTTGTCTGACATAGCTTCACAAATGAATTTTTGTCAATATGACAAAATGGACATTCACTCCTTTAATGCACAATCCGGTTGATCTCAATACGAGTAGATGATTTAGAGTTGTGCAGGAGGGTCCAATGCCTTTATCTATAGAAACATACCATATTTAAATAGATGAGTAAAGAATAAGTGAAGAGAAAAGTGAAAAATTTTTGATCTTCGCAGAGTGAGACTGTTGCACCTTCGGAGTTTGACATTTACGCGTGCGGTCTGAGATGTACACGTCTCTTTCATATTGCACATCTCTTTCATATTATCTCAGTATATTAAACATTAAGCTATCAGTATATAAACATCTAAATTACTTGTAGAAACTGTCAAGTTTCTCGATCATAAAGGTTTTGGACTTGAACATCTTCACCATAAAAGTTGGGGCTCTCCACCCGAACATATAACCAACACCATCATTCTTACCAATAGGGACAAGCATTGTCAAAGAGCCCTTGCTGTATGATTTAAGAGACACACTCTTACCCAAAACGACACTTTGGATAGTTTTATCTAAAACCTTCCATTGTCTCCACTGAATGTCAACAATTGAGTATTCAGTGATGGACAAGATTTCTCCAAATCCAAGGACATTCTTGTACGATTTGCTGACAAAGTGGTCATCTGTCAAGAAGTAACCTCTGTTGTCTAACATACTCTTTGGAATGAAGTCAGAATTAGGTGTGACCCCAATTGCAGGAATAACCAAATCATAACTTTTGTTTTTTGCACCCACTGTTAAAGATGTCTCAGTATAATCAGACACTCTAGAATTATTGATAACATTAACACCAAGCTTCTTCAAACCAGCTTCAGTGTGAGCAACACCCTTTTCAGGAACAATTCCATCTAAAGGACCTTTGTTACCTGTGTAGATATCAACCACAGCAGAAGGGTACTGTTCTTTAAGTTCAGCAGCCACTTCAACTCCTAAAGTACCACCACCAATCACAGCCATTTTCTTGGCCCTCTTAGCCTTTGCAGCCAACTTCATCAACTCCTTCTCAGTCTCATCGTCTGTCGATAACTTGAATGCTCTAGAAGTGTGAGTAGAGCCTGTAGCGATAAGTACATACTCATAATTGATATCTTTCATAGAACCATTTGCCAATTGCACAACCACCTTGTTCTCTTCAGGTACTAACTGTTTAGCCACACCTTGGATACGGGTGAATTTGTAGCCCTTGAAGATATCGTCAATCCTTTGAAATATCTTATCAACCTTATCAGTTTCCACCAACACTCTTGGAGAAGATGCGTTAAAATATGCACTCTCATTTGGAGTAACCAAAACCACCTCAATTCCAGCCTTCACCATTTGCAAAGCTGCAAAAAGCCCTGCATAGTTCCCTCCAAGAACCAATACTTTCTTCGAATCGTACATGTCTATAAAACTATGTGTCACTTGGCACAGAACGCCTGCTTTTATACAAATGTGTGCATTGACGGTGATACACACATGCGCCTGGAATTATCTCCGGTGCTTAGTCGTTTGTCCGACCAGTTCTGGCAACTCCCCACCTGTTCTTCCCTGAAGTCACCGCCAACATCCTTGGCGTCCCCTCTTTTCTACCGGATTTAAGGGAGATAACCTCTATCTTCATTTGTAATCACCGGACTGTGCTACTTACTGGTAGTTTTAAAAACCATTTTGGGTCGCGTCTGTCAGCATTTTAGTAATATTATAAATCTGAGTAATTGTACCGTGCTACGATAAACACAAGCCACAGACATGAACGCCATCACCCCGCCTAACTCGTCTCCTGTGCGATACGGTAAGCGAGGACGTGAAGAGGAATCCCCTGAAACTCCTAAAAGGTGGCAACATTCAAAGATTCATTCTCAAGTACACCAAAACACGGTCCAGATGCTCATGCAGGCCCTGAGACGTCTCCAGGACCAGAATATGGAGCAGAACTACCAGACACAAGAGGAGGAGTTGCAACTGGAACAACTACAACTGGAACAACTACAAAGCACCTACACACAGAAACCATACTGGCCAGTGATAAATAGAGTCAAGACTAGCCAGTGAAACATTCACGCATTTAAATTACTCATGTATATTAGCCTTTAATTAATTTCATAAGATCATCCTTAACGCTTGGTTCTTAACGCTTGGTTTTTCTTTTGTTCTTCAACAACACCTTTTGTTTGACTTTACCAGATTCGGATTCAGATTCAGATTCACTTTCCATGCTCATCATGTCTTCGTCTTCTGCTTCTTCTTCAGATTCAGAGACATCTATGTCTTCGTCCTCTTCCATGGCAGCTTCCTTTCTTGCTTGTTTCTCAGCCTTTCTTCTCAACTCAACATCTCTTACTCTAAGTAATTCAGGATTCTCTTCCACCAATTTCTTATCGAGGGCGATTTGTCTTTCTTTGTTACCTCTCATTCTATTCTTGTAGAAGGCTCTTTCTCTCTTTTGTCTGATTTCTTCAACTCTGGCCATGGCCTTCAATGTAGTGGCAACCAAATCTCTGTTGTATCTGACAGGAACATTTCTTCTTGAGGCAAAGGTCAAAGTAGAGTCAACCACCAATTCTTTACCAGCAGCCTTTCTGAAAGCCTTAGTCCATTTCAATTTTCTTGGATTACGACGTTGTTTGAAGTTCTTGTGACACTTAGAACGACAGAATCTGAATTCTTTGGCGTCGTTTCTCACAAACATTATTCCATGAAGTGGATAAACTGGAGATGAGCAAAAATGACACTGATGAATTCTCATATTTGATTATGCTATTAGGTATATTCGTGTTAGTGTTTCCTCCTAAGTTTCCTTGTGTGATCTATGCAATGTCTACTTCTGTTTGAAGCTTTGGAATGTTCACAGAAACGATGTGTAGTAAAAAAGGAATCACTTCACTTAAAATTTTTTTTTTTCGATTTCTTTGCGGCTTAAGATGAGATGAGAAGATAAGATGCACGACTTCAAAGGGACGAAATTGACATATAAAACACAAAGACAAAAGTGACATTTTCAAGTTCGTTGTCATGACTCTCTATTCAAGTCTATATACTAAAGACGCCTTAAGGGGTAGAAGAAAATTCTAAATATGTTTATAAGTTGGTTTTGCAGCAAGATTTCTCACCTCCAGCAGCATTTGGAGCTAAACTAGACTTGTTGAAAGTGTTGTTGGATTGTGGAAGATCCAAAGCAGGGTTTCTATTGAAGAAATTGAATGGTTGCAAATGGATATTGTGGATTTCAACTGGCATAACTGGGAAATCTTCCACTCTTGGGATGTGAGTGAATCCCATGGTGGCCCACACAACACAATCATCATTTCTCACAGGATCAACTCCATTGGCCCATTCACCTAACCCAGTATCGGCTTGAGATTGATTGGTGAATTCACCAGCAGCGAATAATTGGTGGTCGTTGTATTTAGTGACCCATAACTGTTCGGTTGCAAATTTAGCTCTCTTGACATTGAAAGATTCTGGGTCTCCCAAAATCATTTGTTTAGCTGGCATGGCAATCTTGTAACCAACTGGGTTCTTGGACACTGGGTTGATCACGTTCTCATTGATAACCTTGTAGGTTCTGTTGGTGAAAGGAGATTGACTGACAGAACCAGCTTTTTCGACATAACTTCTTTCGGTAACAAAACCAACGCCGAATGGGTTCAATTTGTCCTTTGGCAATTTGACAACATCATCGTAAACCACAGTGTTCTTGTGTCCATCAACAGCTGGATCAATTCTGAAAGATAAGATGTGTTGATGGTAAGCAGCCATGACATTTGGACCAACAATAGTACCCCATGGAACCTTGACATTTTCGTCAATTGGCATGGTAGACAATATACCAGTAGCTCTAACTTCGATATCAATGGAACCATCAGTGATAAATTTGAAGTTAACAATATATTCGTAGTTGGCAACAGTAGCAATTGTTTGAACAACAAATTCTCTTCTTCTAGCAACCACAGCATTGTTAGTTCTGTAGTTAACGTGCTTGTACAATAACCCATTGTCTTGTTCGTGCATACAGATAGTATTTGGAATAACAAAAGGTTCACCATTACTGTGAATTCCAAGACCATCCAAGTATTGAATAACACCAAGACAGTCACAACCCAAACTCAACTTGTTACCATTAACACCAAAACCACAATCACCCAAATCAAAAGCTTGTTTTCTGTGGTATGGAGCTCTTGGATCACCATAAGGAACAGTCATCTCAGATAAAGAGATTCTGTAGAAGGTTTGTCTACCTTTAAAGTGACAATCGTAGATAGCGAAACCTTCTCTAGCAGAAGAAGAAACTCTGAATTCCCATCCTTGCCAAGTGACTTTTCCGTCCTTGTATGTGAAAGATGGACCTTCTGGTTGACTAACCAATAATGGTTTAACATCTCTCATAACAGTTTCACCGTTCAAGTCTGGGTGATATTCCACACATGGGACTTCTTGCCATGGTTCAGTTGGGCAAGTAGTCTCATCAAATCCACCAGGTAAGAAATCAATTCTAATGAACTTCTTGGTGTAAGCCTCGAAAACTGGGGAAAACTTCAATGGTAAAGAATAATGATTGGATTCGGAATGTCCATTACCGGCAGCCACATACATGAAAAATTGAACCAAAGGTCTTCTTTCTTCAGGACTATCAGTAGCATAAATCCATGGATCATTTCTAACAGTGTATCCCTTTGGTAACTTCAATTTTTCAATTTCGGCAACAACCAAAGGATGACTGTTACAAACGTGTTCCCATTCTCCCATATCTTCTGGTAAGAAAGGACCCACAGTACCTTTTGGTAATTGGGTTTTGGTGATAATATGACCAACAGTCACATTAACCAAAGCCTTGTTGAATTCCAACTCATTGGTGTAATAGTAACAATAAAGCACTCTGGAGATGTTTGGAAGAGCAGCGCCGTATCTCTCAGCTTCTAAGTACTTGAGCATATCTTTCTTAGGTGGATCGACTCTATCGATCTGAACAAAGTGAACATTAGCAGAAGCAGGATAAGCATCTTTAACAAGCTTGGAAGCGAGTCTGACTTCGTAGTCCTTAACCGATTCGAAAGGGTGAATTGGAGCCATGTTTAAGTGTTAATGTGAAAAAAAAACTTTTCAACGGAATAGTTTACGTCTTTATACTCCGGAATTTATTGGACTATCAGATAGTTAAATCATGGGTTTATAGACAATTAGCATCTACCTTCCTAATCGGGCGATTAGCGTCCACTAGCCAATTTGGGAACTTTGGTGCGTTTTATCCGATCTTATGGGTCGATGAGGTCGTGCGTAAACGGCACCCTAATTGGTTCTCCACCCTACAAGTGTGGTTCCATTGCCTGGTGGGTGAGTCAGACGTGTGGTGTGTGGATCTTGTACGTTTTAAAAATGTATTTTTGTGTAGGTTTTTTTTGGCAGCTATGCAAGCGGAAGATTTGCGGTAATCTACAAGATTGGTAGTAGCCGACATATGGATAAATAGGAAATTTCCTCATATATGGATAAGATAAACGGAAGGAATGATTTACGAAAACAAGATGATAAACTAGAGTAAGATGATTTACGAAACACTTGGTCGATGATGGGTATCGTCTATATTCATTATACAATTAAAAGTTAAAATCAGATTCGTTATCGCCGGAATCGTCGAATTTAACATGGTGCTTTTCGTACTGAGGAGGTCTTTGGCTTGACAGAGAAGAATTGAAATCTCCATCAACGAATTCGTAATCATCCAAATCAGTTTCTGATTCTGCATCTGATACATTTTGAGATGCATTTCTCGAATGGAAGAAACTCTGTTCTGCCGTAATAATAGCTCTGACTTTGGCAGGTAAAATATCTGGTTTGTAGAACCGGAGATCCACTCTTCCAACCAAATATAAGATATTGACTATTACCTCAAGAACTCCCCAACAAATGTATGCAGTAATGGGCTTAGCCATAGCACTGTTTCTCCAAACTGGGAAATATTGGAAACAGGCGATTGCTCTAAGAATTGACTCAGTGAATGTGAAAAGCGTAGTAATGGTAACAATGATAATAGATGTGTTATGCTTTAAATCTCCTCTCTCATTAGATAACCCTTCTACTGTATTCACATGATGATGAGTTGCAGCAATGACTCTAACTGCATGTCTATGGTTGTGATTTCTCTTCATGAATGTCTCTTCTGCATCTCTTGCAGCATTCTTTTTGACAAAGTAAAAAGGATGGAAAGATTCAACCCACCATGGCTGGTAAGTATATAAATTTTCATCTTTTCTAGTTGGCTTGAAGAAATAAGACAATGCTAACAATGAAATGGCCGTAAGAGAGTATAAGATAATAAGAATAGCTGATACCATCACACAAATCTTATATGAGGTGTCAGTCCTCAGGCTCAAATAATAAATATAAGGAACAGCAGATGTCACAACCGTCAACACAATAACCGCAGCCACAAGCACGTATAAAGCATACATGGTGTATTTGAAAAGTCTTCTATCACCACCCACTGGATGTCTCCAAGTGAAGAGTCTTTGAGCCAAAATCAAGTTTACCGATATCAAGAAAACTGAACTTAAAATCAGCAATACTTCACTTGCTAATCCTGCGTCGACTTTAGTGATATCTTGAGACCAAGCAGCCCGAAGTGCAAACCCCACGGCTTTCATCAAGGCTATAAAGCTCCAAGCACCTGAAATATAAAACAAATGTCCTCTAGAAGCATTGATCAAGAACATCATCAAATGAACAAGGCAGAACAAGAAGAAAATCACAGCAAATAAAATCGATGGTGCCAAATCTGAATTATCAGGATATCCTCCAAACAAGTTATTCAATTCGCTTACAACACGGTTCAAGATTACTGGAGGAATTTCTTCACCAAGTAAATTACGGGCAAAAACGATCAACGCTCTCACACCTGTGCCTACTTTTGCACCGTTTTGCATAGCATAAATAAGATCCACCACTCCATCAGCGGCAATGTATTCTCTTTCGCTTCCCATCGCTTGTCCTTTCTTTTTCAAAACTTGCAGATTCGTATCTTTAAATATGTTGGGGACCCTCTATCTTTTTTTTGCTTTTCTCCACATACCGAAAAAAAAATATACCTACCTAAATAGGAAAGTTTATTATTTGCATAACACCGCATTTATCAGCCACATGAACTAAAAGTGAAACTCTTCATCTTCATCTGTCTTTTCTCTACTTTCGAACGATTGTTCACCAGGAGAGTATTTGGGTGGGATACTTTCCTTGTTTGGATGGGGTTCCGTAATCTCGTCAGTTAAGTAGTAATCATCATCTGAATAAGCACGCTCACTGGAGTTTTCAGACATAACCACTGATTGCTCAGCTGTGATAATAGCTCTGACTTTCTTGGGAAGTCTATCTGGTTTGTAGAATCTCAAATCGACTCTCCCCACGATAAAAATCACATTGATTATAACTTCAAATAATCCCCACGTTATGTACATCAAAACTGGGGAACAAAGAGGACCTGCTTCAAATTGGGTCTTAGCCCTGATCACAGCAATAGCCCTACAAAGAGCTGGAATGAACAAAAATACCGTAGTGATAAGAATCATCAGAATAGATTTGTTGTGTCTTAAATCACCTCTTTGGTTGGTTAAACCTTCGACCATATTGTAATGATGATGAGTTGCGGCAATAACTCTTACAGCATGTCTATGGTTGTGGTTTCTCTTCATAAACGTTTCTTCAGCTTCTAACTTAGCACCTTTCTTAACAAAATAAAATGGATGGAATGACTCAATCCACCATGGTTGATAAGTATATAAATTTTCATCTTTCCTAGTTGGTTTGAAGAAATACGATAATCCCAATAAGGAAATGGCAGTTAAGGAGTAAAGGATAATCAACACAGCTGAAACCATATTACAAATCTTGTAACTTTCGTAACTGGATTTACTAAGATAATAAAGATATGGTACCCCGCAAGACACAACTGTCATTGCAATAACTCCGGCAACTACCAAATATAACCCGTACATGGTATATCTAAACAAACGTCTTTCACCACCCACAGGATGTCTCCAACTAAACAATCTCTGTGCAAGTGACAAGTTCGAAGCAGATAGAGCAGCATGTCCCAAAATCAAAAGTGCTTCATCTCCAATAGCCAAATCCACCAAAGTGATATCGGAAATCCATTTGATACGAAGACCAAACCCTAATGTCATCATAGTCGAGTAAAAAACCCAATACAAACTAAGATAAAAGTAATGATTCCTTGAATAATTGACAAAAAAGATCGTCAAATGACAGCATAAAATAATGGCAAAAACGACAGTGAAAATTATCAGAGGTACCGTATCTTTATCACTGGGGTATGCCCCATACAAGTTGACCTGTACCCCAATATTATAGTCCAAGAGAATTGGCGTGAGATCGTTCCCTATGAGGTTCTTACCGTATTCGACGAACATCTTAACCCCAGTTCCTGCGTCACGGCCTCTTTGAAGCAGGTACAAGAGTTCCATGACGTACGCAGTCGTGGTGTAATTGACACCATCGAACACCATATTTTCTAAGTACACCATCGATCAAGGTTAGTTTAGATATCTAATTAAAAAACTTTTCGGTTGACATATGAATCTTTCTACCCTATAATACTGGTGCGGCTCAGGATTTTTTAACAATTTCCTATTTAGGGCATTAAATCGCTAAATTCCTTGTTCATTTTTGTAATCTCGCAGGTGAAGCTCGGTCCACAAATTTGACTGCAAAAAAACAAAGGTTAGATTGCAAAATTTACAGACATGTTTCCTGTTTGGCACAAGATGCAGAATACGATCAAGACTTTTGCAATGAAGAGAAATGCTCTTTTGGAAGTCACTGTGGCCTGTTTTGTAATTTTCAATTTGCTCAATTATTACAATTTGTACACTGTGCATAGAACATTCCCTATGGTGGATGTTCCAAACTATTTGGCACAGCAAAATGGAGATACCGAAATTCAACAGGTGATGGAAGAAGCTTACATTAGGAAGAGGGAGTTCTATTTTGAGAATTACCAGACTTGTACAATTGTTATGACACCTAGGGTTGAGGTATCGAGGACAGGCATTGATATAATTATGAACGAAGCATTGCTCAACTTTACCAGTAGAAGCTTTGAAAGCGAATTGGGAGCTGTTTCGACTCATTTCAGAAGGGATATTCCTTTTGGAGTCTTCAATTTTAATACTAAGAACTACACTGTGTTCCTCACCTCGATTTTGCAGCCAATTGTTGCAGAGTCAAATTTGGCCCAAATGGTCCCTTTGAACAAGTTAATGTTCTTGACTCACTTGTCGAACTTGATGATTCTTCTTGGTTGCTCTCTGTTAACTTTGATGCTTTTGGTCTGTGAACCAATTTGTCGTGGCCATACAATTCGAACTCGGGTATTTGTGACCATCTTCTCCATAACCTTTATCACCATTTTATCATTTTTGACAATGAACTTAGTTAATCAGATCATCCTTGCAACATTCACCATTAGTGATAAAACAGTCAAAAACTTATTGATCGTCTTATTCGAAATGATCATGATTTTGTGTTTGTCATACAAATACTATTTCTATTGCATTCTGTTGTTATTTGGTGAAACGGAAGATGAACCCAGTATTGTCTACATGAACCCATACACCACAGCATCTAAATCAAAGAGTCTTGATGCCCATTTTCTGGGGTCTAGATTCAAAGAAGAGTGTTCGGACACTTCCAGTGCCTATTCATCAAATTTACAAGGAACCACCAAGGTCAACCTTACTCAACCAAAACCACAGATAGCAACTCAGGCTCCGTATACCGGACCTGTTCAGGTACCCATGTCGACTGGTTCATCCCATAGGAACCCATTTTCCAAAAGTTTTACTGCTCCTATCCAGCTCAATTCTCCTGGAAGTGACAGCTCTGGTTTCGAACAAGTGAGAGATGCCTTAAAAGTTTCTATGGGTCGTCCCAAACCAACCAATGTCACCAAAATTGAAGAGGTCACCAAACCAACCAATGTCACCAAAATTGAAGAGGTCACCAAACCAACAAATGTCACCAGACTTGAAGAAGTCATCGAAGCTTCTAAAGAGGCCGAAGATTCATTCGCCGAGTCTCCACTGCCAAAGAACCATTCGAGTCCTGATATAGAGGACTCAGATCACGGGAAAGAAGAATTACAATTAAGAAGAGTTTCAGGTCGTGTTGATGATGTAGAATGAATAATGCTAATTAATATATACAATTTATTTACAAGAATTTATAAATCCTCTAATGCAACAGGGTTGAGACTGAGCCTTTCTTCCAAAGATGGTTTGAAAGCCCATGAGTCGAATACCTTAACTATCTCCAAGAATTGGTCTGCCGTCAAGTCTCTGGGACACACGTCGAGTAAATGCTTTAGTTTTGGTGAGAGATCTTCTTCTGCACCAGGACTGATGAATCGAATGGCAGATGATAAAGGATTAATAGATCTGTACATCAAAATCTGGGTGACGAAATCCAAAGAATCAATGTTAACGTCCACTTTAGGTTTGGGATTGACCTCCAACACTGCTATCTTTGTTGGAACTGGATTCAAAGTGTCCAATGGTAGTAAAGCTGGTTGGTCTTTCATAAGAATATTTGGATCGTATGAGTTACCATCTGGCATATAATTGTCTCCATCAGCCTCACTTATAGCTATAATCTTAGTATCGGTGAAAATGTCTCTCTTAACAGATGATCTGTTCCTCTTGACAAATCCTGGACCTGACACAAGTTTCTGAGCTGTGGTTTCAGGTACAATGCAAATCATTCTTACTCTTCCATATCTTTGTAACCAATTCTGATGAGCACAGCACATGATCCACTGAGCAAACAACAGCTCTCCGTAAGTGGCAGATGTCAAGTTTGCAACCACTAGAAGCTCATCATTGATCTTATCACCCAGTTGGATCTTAGGGTCTATCAATTTATCTTTATGTATCATCTCATTAAATGATTCCCATTTAAACCCATTTTTTTCATAGTGAACAAGACTATGATTTCCGTTCATAAGATCAAACAATTTCCGGTACTGAGTGGTACAAAGACCATAATTCTCCATTAGGATCTGTTTACGAGGCTTTAGTTCATAGTTTATCATGGTGGATAATAGTCCATAACCAGGAAATACATCTACTATATCGAGTTTTTCACTAGCATCTGGGTATTTCTCTTTTAATTTCAACTGGTCCAAAATCATCTGACATCCTTGGGGGTTTACAAACGACTTCATGGACGTCTTCTTATGGGGCCAAAACTGCACACCTTTAAGCACCGGGTTAAACGAACGTACTGTGCTTGACATATCAAAGATGTTAGATAAAACAATTCGCATCGCAAATTTGGCATACATCATTATCAAATGTCTATCAATAACGTCATTCTTAAAGACAATTATTTACAGTTGATTGAAAATTACCAGACGCCGTTTGAGTTAAGTCTGGATGGATCTGAAGTCGTCAAATATGCTACTTCTACTCCCAGACAAACATTATCTGTGACACAAAAGTTATTCGCTGATAAAAAAGGGATTCACATAAACGCAGCCGATGGGTTCGTATTTATAACCACAAAGAGATTTGTGTACATTACAAAGTCGCAAGGGGACATAACGACGTTTCTGATTGATTTAACCTTAACTCCGAGTCTTCAATTTTCCCACGAGTTGAAATCTCCTTGGTTTGGTGCTAATTATTGGCAGTTTATGTTCTACAGCAGTTCTGCTCCTTCTTTTGCAAGTGATGGATTTCCAAAGAATGAATGGTTCGAGGGCAAGCTTCAATTCAATGAAGGAGGTCTTTTCCAGTTTGTGGAAGTATTCAATACGGCGTTGAACGATGCTGTTAACAACTCTCAAATTGATGAACAATTACCTTCTTATTCGGAAATTTGATTGTATGAGTTTTGATTCTATTTTACATTGTTTCTATTTAACATTATACTACATTTGAAGCTACTGGAGCTCCAAAAGGTTGTTGGGAGGAGAGTCCAAACCAATGGTTCCTTCAAGAAACTCATCGATATCCACTTTGGCTGGTTGTTTGATGGCTTCATCAGCTATCCTTTCCTCGGAGTATACTTGACTGTCTGGTTGGAATTTTTTGGCGTTCGCAACGGGTGACACTTTCAATCCGTAAAGTGTATCGAATTCGGAGAAATCAAGGGTTGTATCGATTTCTTCTTCGTTAGTTGCCAGTTCTTTAAACTTATCGAATGCAACTTTTTCCAAGATGTTAGCATCTTCGTAGACAATGGACCCTTCTTCATTGTATTTTCTGGCATTGCTAAATATCAAATGGACATCTTCCAAGAATTCACGAACATTTGTATATGTTTTGGTAGTCATTCTCTTTTTAACCGTATCAAGAGCAAGTGGGTTGGTAATTAATACGTAATAATCTGGGTAAAACTTCTTGGAAGGTTTCACCAAGAACAAATCACTCAAGATTCTTCCATTGTCGTCTGTAGTGCTGAGAATGGTATCGTAAATAGCATCCAATGTGGCTTGTAAAGTGTCTCTTGCTTCTGAGCCGAGAGGGTCAACTGAAGGAGTTGACCGTGTCAATGTAGGACCTTTCTTATTGGATCTGCCTTTAGCACGGCTTTTGCCCTTCACTTTTGGTTTTGCAACTACTGGTGTTACAGACCTTGGCCTCTTAACCTCAAAGTCATTAGAGTCGTTGGAATTCACTCTTTTAAGACCTCTTTCGCTTTCAGATTCGTCATCTACAATGAAATCATTAATGTCATCGAGCGGTTTGGATTTGGCTTTTGGTCTGCCTCTTGCCCTTTTAGATTTGGTTTCGGTATCCTCATCACTGTCTGATACAACACCATCAATTTGTCTCAACCATTGTTCTTCAGTCAAATTGTCGTCGTACCTCGTGGTCTTCCTTTCTCTGTTACCTCTTCCGTAATCATCAACACTGATTTCGTCCCTCTTGATCACAGTTGCTGGATCCTTCTTATAAAGCTCTGGTAATTCTTGGTCACTGTATAACCTGCTTGGATAAGCAGCCTCTTTGGTCTCGATAACTCTTTCATTATCCAATCTTCTGAAAATATCAAGCTCACCATCATTTCTGGCAATAACTTGATTCAATTCATCATCGTCCAAATCTTCATCGCTATCGTCACCAGTCGATTTGGATTCTTCTTCTTTTTCCAATAAAGCTCTCAACATAGCTTCTTGTTCCTCGGAAGTAGACTTGTTATCAAACTTACCAGCTTGAATGACTTTACCATCGATTTCTAACTTAGCATGAGCCCTTTCCAAGATCATTTCTTCTACTGAGTTTTCAGTGATCAATCTCAAAATTCTGACTTCATTCTTTTGACCAATTCTATGGGCTCTATCTTGGGCTTGTAAATCTTGATGAGGATTCCAATCTGTATCGAAAATGATAACAGTATCAGCTGTTTGCAAGTTCAAACCCAAACCACCAGCTCTTGTGGACAATAAGAAACAGAAATAATCAGAGTCTTGAGCATTGAAAAGCTTCAATAATCCAGTTCTGTCATCAGCTTTCGTACCACCATCCAATCTCATATACTTTAAGTTTCTTAATCTCAAGAAATCTTCCATAATGTCCATGATTTGGGTCATTTGGAAGAAAATCAACACTCTGTGACCAGTGGCTTTGAATTTGGGTAAGATCTTGTCTAATAACTCAAACTTACCTGCAACTCTCCAGATATCATCATTGGTTTCTGATCTTGGATTGAGCATGTTCTCAACTTCCTCGTACACGAATGGATGATTACAGATCTTACGAAGTTGCATGATCTGGTTATTGGCATTTTTGATCGTGATAGGTTCTCCATTTTCATCACTAGTATACAACACGTTGAATTTCAACATCTGTTGGTATAGCTTGGATTGAATAGAAGACATCTTACACTTAACGACCTTTTCGACCTTGTTTGGTAAATCTTTTTCCACATCTTTCTTCAATCTCCTCAATAAGAATGGTCTTAAGACTTTATGTAATCTTCTGATGATTAACAAAGTTTCTTCTTCGTCCAATTCTATCTTGTCTTGACCACCTGTATTAGCGAATGGGGTGTTAAACCATTCATCAAAGGAACTCAACGAGTTGAAAATCTTGGGTAACACGAAGTTCAACAAGGACCATAATTCGGGCAAGTTGTTCTGCAATGGAGTACCAGTCAAAATCAATCTGTTGTCAGTATGATAATGATGAGTCAATGTTTCAGATAACTTGGAGTTAGAATTCTTCATACGGTGACCTTCATCGATGATCATGTGAACCCACTTGATTCTTGCCAACAAGTTTCTATCTTTGATGATATATTCGAAAGTTGTCAAAAGAATCTGGAAATTACCTGATCTGACCTCATACTGCAATGCTTTACGTTGATTTGGTGTCCCTTTATAAGTGATCTTCTTAACTGATGGAGCCCACTTGTCGAATTCCATGTTCCAATTAGTCAAGGTAGATAATGGAACAATAACCAAGAAGGGACCAGAAATTCTCTTGACTTCTACTAAATAAGTGATCAATGAAATGGTTTGAATGGTTTTACCCAAACCCATCTCATCGGCCAAAATACCATTCAAATGATTGTTGAACAACGAAACCATCCATTGTAAACCTTTCAATTGATACTCTTTCAATGTACCACCCACAAGGATACTTGGTTGTTTAGTGACTTCCTCCTTGATACGATGAGCAACATGGTAGTAATCGAGTTTTTCACGTCTCTCATCTTCTGTGATACCCTCGTCTTCAGGACCAGCACCTGCTTCTCTTTGCTGGTTTTGCACTTGCAGCGCTAAGGAATCCAAGAAAGAATTGGTCTGCTTCAATAATTGGGTAATTCTTGTGTCCTTGGTGTGATCCAATAACTTCATATAAGCCTCTTCATCATTAGATTTCAAAGCTTGTAAACGTTGTTTGGCCATTCTTTCAAGTTTCTTTTGCTCTTCTTTGGCAACCTGGTTATGAAAATTATTGACTTTGGCCGTAAGCTTCTCAATCTTGTCTCCTTTGAGAATAGATCTCTCTTTCTTGGCTCTACTCAATCGTAAAATCTCACTCATATCGTTCTGATGTTTATCGCTTTGAGCTTGTAACAATGTATGCACTTGTCTCTTGTACAACTCGTGACTTTCGGCTGAGTTAGAGAGAGATACTGCCTTGTATTTCGCAAGAAAGTTGGGATGAGAATTAGGTAACAAAGACTTTCCAAACCAAACATGGGATAACAAACTGCCTCTAAGTTGCTGTTGTGTGGGTAAAGCTTCCAACAAGTTAATTTCATGCATAATATCGTCCTTCAAACTTTCATCCTGTTCATTGTTCAATTGAGCCTTCAATTGGTTCAATCTCTTTTCAATCTGCAAGATCAAAAATGCATCTTTATTCTTCTTGATTTCCTTGATGTCAACACCTTCAGGAAACAAACCTGGGTAGTGAATTCTTGTTTCACCACTATATATATGGTGAAAAGGTATTTCATCCACTTTATCACCCACCAAAGGAGGTACTTCGAAACAATCGACTTGAACATTGGGTTGATCAATCGGTATAATGGTATTTTTCTTATCGTTCTGTTCGAATTTATGGAATAAAACAGGTGCATGAGGTTGGTAAGGTACTACATGGGCTTTTTTCACGGGTTTTTGTGGGGGAGCAGGAGCTGGAACTGGGGTCTTTTGCGATTTAGAATTCCTCTTCTTGTCTATCATTCTTGGGTCTGGTGCTGATTGCATGTAAGGACTTTGGTTGGGTTGATTGGCCTGTAGTGGTAATGCTTGTTGACTAGGAACTTGAGGTTGAGGCATGCCATTGGTGAGAGCAGGAGATTGCATATTTCCTTGCATTGGTGTTGGTGTAGGGCCTGTAGATCCTGCTGATGGCGCCTTATAATTCAGTGGTAAGTAGTTGTTGGTAGCAAACACATTTCTTTCGTTGGTAACGAAGTCTATCAAGTTTTGAGGCACCGGTGTTGCAGAAGCACTTGAGCCAGGGTTCTTCAATAATAACTTCAATGCTTGATAATGAGCTTTCACCACTTGAAACTGGTTCATGCTGAAAGCAGATCCTCCAGGCTGCGACTTCGTTTGATTTTGAGGTTGTGGAGGTATGTTTGACATGGATTGAGCTGAGTTGGGTGTACCAGCAGCAGCAGACTGACTCATCATTGGATTAGCAGCATAAGGAACGCCAGGTGTTCCCCCCACTACGCTTCCACCATTACTATTGGGAGTGTTGGACATACCATTGTTCATATTACTGTTTATGAATCCTCCATTGGGACCAGGCCCTGATGAAGCAGGTCCCTGTGAAAAATTGGCGTCTGAACCCATTTGAGACTGGTTAAGCTGCGATTGATTTAGCTGTGTTTGTTCGAGCTGTGACAGCGGCTGTTGGGAGCCTTGTGTGTTCTGTTGCTGTTGTTGTCTCTGTAGCATAGCCTGTTGTTGCTGGGCTTGTAACATTTTGATGAACTTACTTAAATGAACATATTCAGGAACGTTGGACGCTTGATCACCATACTGTTGTTTCAATTGGGTCAAGCGTTGTATGACGCGCTGCACCTCTTCTCGTGAGAATTGACGGTTCATATAGTTGCTCCAATCAAAAATTATATATTACAAGACAAACGATTAGATGGATTAATGTCGTATAACCGTTTATCTGTTTATAGTATGTAATTTTTTGTCAAATAAAAAATTTGAGGGTTGCACCCGCATAGGTCGTGTACCGGTGGCTTTTTTTAACTATGCAACATAAGACATGGGACAGTCCTGATGTGCCATGGTTGATTGACTTGAACCGTGTGTGTTGTTGGTTGTTGTAGATGTGCATATTTGTTTTATGGCTTTTTTGGTTCGATTTCGGTTTTTTTTTGTACCCATTTACTTGCCTGGTTTCCAGAGTTGTCCAGTTCTATCTCTTGGAGCATAGTTAATAGAATCAAACCTTTCCTTCTTTATAAGTTCTCCATTCATCTCTGATACTGTTTCTGAAGTAACTCCGTCTACTGTAGGGCCTGAACGGGCAGAATTTCTTGTCTTTTTCTTCTGTGGACGTTTCCTGTTTGGTGCAGGGAGCTTCTTGTATGAATACAACGACGTATCGATGGTATCTTGAAGAATACTATTATGTTTAATGTCATCATCCAAAGAAAACGATGTGTGAGGATTATGGAGTTTATTGACATCATAAGATTGAAAGATCAATAATTCAGCTTCATTCACATTCATCGCATCAATGCCATAACTTCTTGCCCATATTTGAGTGATTGGTTCTTCTGTTACAAGTCTCCATTCTTCCAAAACATCTTGTGGGTTGTTTTTCTGGATAAATTTCTTAAAAATGCACGAACTGATAAGATATTTCAATCTTGCAGGCATGGATGCAAAATTATCCGCATGAGCAGCTGCATTCATATACGATTGAGAGTTCTCGTATTGGATATCGTTGGAATTATCATCGATGATGCGATTGTCTACATCAACAGGCAATTCACTTGCATCTTCGTGCTTCTTCCCCAAGAAAGTAGAATCGAATTTAGTCTTGAAATATGGAAAATCTCGAATTCTCGGAGAATATCTCTGAAATCTCTGACATTTGTCCCAACGGGGGCCTCTTTCACTGGGGTCTTCTATGAGTAGATTCACATGGAAATTATCAATGATGTCTTGGGATGTTTCGTCCCGTTCAAACTTGTCATCAATGAATCTGATAGATTGCCTAGTATAGGTAGCAATCATCGAAGTACCTTTTTTCAAGTAATCAAACTCATGTAACGTGTGTGATGGGATATATAAGTTCACAGTAGTGTGTTTCAGACTAATTGGGTCTGCTTTGCTCCTAACATATTCTTCGTTGTACCATCTTTTGATATTTCCGATGCCTCGAGTGAAGGCTGATGGGTCCAAAATTAAATTGATAGTTCTTGTATTTGGTTGTATGATTTGTGGTTCAGGTTGAGATGTGGCATCTACCAACTCGTCGTACTTCTCAAACTCTTCGAAATCGGCGTCTGGTTGTCCAGACATGATGCTAGATCAAATATGTGGGTTTATTTTCAAGTGCGAAGATAGGGAACAGTATAAGGAGAAGACGAGATGAGAAGACGAGATGAGGAGGCTAGGGAGGAGGTTGGGGAGAAGGTCAGGGTATAAGAGTGAGAGATGGCCATGAATTGAATTGGGATGAGAGGAGACAAAGTGTGACACTGATACAGTTGACTGGTCACCTATTACAAGTACGGGGAATGTTTAGGTACATGCAAGACAGTGCACTTACTAGGTGTCAGATGGTCTGGTGACTTCGACGGTTAGGAGGAGAGACACTTGTGTCTAGGTATCTGGTACGTTCATCTCAACCTTCTTATTCCTTATTGTGGTTTATCCTGATAAGTTAGTAGGTACTCAAAAAATAGGAATCAGATAATAGTCAAAAGCTAGAATCAATGAACCGAAGTTCTAATATTAGAGATGCCAGAAAAAACATATGTGATATAAAAAGATCATCATTTATCCCAAATTAAAGTAACATACATTGTACACTTGAATAGTGAAGTGAAGTG
The DNA here is from genome assembly GCA_030571835.1 of Yamadazyma dushanensis. NCBI lineage: Eukaryota > Fungi > Ascomycota > Pichiomycetes > Serinales > Debaryomycetaceae > Yamadazyma > Yamadazyma dushanensis. The sequence continues at coordinate 139,236 of JAJLYZ010000009.1, read as the reverse complement.
CTTAGAAAATTTTTCGTCTCTTCTCATTTGAAGGTATACAGAGGTAGGTCGTGTCTGGATATTTTTTATCCAATGGCATAAATTGGGCATGGAGTCCAATTGGTTTGGTCAGTTAGCTAGAGATTGATCTGGATGTATCGATTTCAAAGTGTTTGTTGTTTTGTGTTATAATTGAACATATTCATAAAAATGTGTTCCTTCATTTCAGAGGTTATGTTTCGTGAAAATTGCATTACTATTAAAACATCAAAGAATTGGAGCCGTCACCAGTACTTACTGAAGACTGTGAAGAATTACACAATCCTTCTTCAAGCAATGCAACTACTTCTTGAAGTTCTACCATACGCTCATGTAAATCTTCCACATCTTTATTGAGCTCGTTTTGTTTTGCAACCAAACTTCTTTTCCAATCTTTGAATCTTTTCTCTTGTTCACTAATTTGCAGGTTGAAACGACCCCTCAATACGCTTTCCTTGTACTTCAACAATGTATCTTGTTCTCTCATGGACTCCTTGAACTGAGAATACGTGAGTTTATTATAGGCCTTGAATTCTTCAATGCCATCAGCAAAATCTTCTTTTCCTATGGTTCCTAAAAGCTGTTGAAGGAATTGCAGTCTAAATTGCTCATAATGAGTCTCTGTAGACACAATGAACTCAAGCATGTGATCTGTCAAAAGAATCTTTCTAAGGAGATTGAAGTCACAGTGGTTGTCGTTGTCTAATTGGACAAATCCCCAAGGGTATTGTCTGCCTCTGACGCAAGTGCCATTTTGTAAACTTCGGGTGGTGTTAGCACTCATGACAGCCAAAGGTAAGTTTCTACTAATGACTGATGTAACTTCTTCATCCTCTAAGAAATCACAGAATCTAATGTTGTGCTGGGCAAATAAAGTACGACATTTTGCTTTGTAAGTTTGTAACTCAACAGACTCCATTGAGTCACATTTACTGACAACTGGTATCAAATTGACTCTTTCACTCAAAGACTTCATAGCTTCTAAATCCAAAACGGAAATGCTGCCCAAGTTTGGAGAGAGAAAGTAAAGACAACAATGGATTCTATTATCTGCTTTCCTATCATGACGCATTGGTTGTTGGTCTCTGAACAAGAACAACTGGAATTGTTCATCAACATAATTGGAGACTGGTAACCAAGAACCTTGGTTATTGATACCCAGACCTAAACCTGATGTTTCAATAATAGTCAACCTCAAAGGGTAGTTCTGATCAACCAACTCGAACCTGCTAATGTCAAGGTATTCATCTTTAATAAAATTTTCAACTGGGAGTAATTCGTCATTGAACAAAGTGTTGATGAATGAAGTCTTTCCAGTTCCTACTTGTCCAGCTACCATCAAATTGAAACTCCCACCCACTCTTTGAGAATGCTTCTCGGTTTGAATTGGTAATAAATTAAGACCAGTTTTGCTACCAGAAGCAACACCAGCACCAGAAGCACAAAAAGGAACAGGACCATTTGAAGCAACAGGACCAATTGAAGTATCCAGAATCGATTCAATATCAGTACCTTGTTTCAATTCCTCTTCAAACTCGACTTTTGGATCGAAGTTGAACTTTTCAAAGCTGGAGTCTAAACCAGGAGATACTGGTAATTTTGCAGATAAGCTCAATTGTGGAGTAGCTGCAACTAAATGATCAGACAGTTCTACTATCAAACCATCTTCTCCCAATGTACCAGGAGAATGTCTCAACAACAATTCTGCAACACCTTCGTAAGTACTACCAGAATCCATGTCTTATCAAACAGAAAGGTTTACAATAACGTTTTTGCGGCCATTTGATCAAGGATCTGCATCAGGATAATTAGATCGGACACGACCGAGATATTTGCAACTACATCTAGATTCAATGAGGTGAAGTCGTAAATGAAATGCCTTATTTGTTCGGTTAAACCCAAGAATGCCAAATATAGACCCTATTGTTGCCGTATATTACTTTATTGCTGGCTTCGGCCACAACCATAACCTTTTTTAACCTCACGAAAAATATTAGGTCCAAGGTATTTCCTCATATGGAAAAGATCATAATAAAAAACCAAAACAATATCGAGACAACAAATTTCACTATGACAAATTTCGATTGTCCGCTTGAAGGTGTTTATTGTCTCAGTGTCCCACATTCTTAGCTGATTCAATATCTTTTCCTCATTCAAGCAAAACGCCTTTGGTGTCTTTATCTTAAAAAAAAACCTTTATCTCATCTTCCAACGTTGGTTAATCTCACTCATTGAAGTGGTCATATTGGTTTACAAGGTCTTTGCCAACGCCCCGTCTGCACGTTTACATATTTGAGACTGCAGCCTTTCCAGTCGTTTTTTTTTCATTCGTTTTCATTCCACGTCATCTCGTTAACCACCCAATCCAATAGACCCTTGAACCATGCTGAGACCAGCTCTTGCTCCTACAAAGTCAATGGACGATATACGAGAAGCCAAAACTCATGCTAGTGAAAGGAGAACGAGGTCTCAATCTCCTGTGAAGAATAGGAAATCCTTACCTCCAAGCTTTTTCAATATGGCACTTCCTACTTTACCATATGCTACACTGGACGATTTAAGATCTTTGTCGTCCAATTCATCCTCAGGTAATTCTGGTTCTTCTGGAGGGTCTAGTTTGTCTATGGAACAAATCAAAAAGCTTTCGAAATCACCGGTGTCGAAAAGACTTCATATCAATACTGCTGGTGACAATGTTCAGTATGTGATTCCTATTCCATTTACTCTTACATTACCACCCAAATTGAGTCCCAAAAATGCCAAACAACACAGATCTCGGTCTCCATCTCCTGATAGAGCTTCTTCTCCCACAAGATCACCTAGAAGTAAGAGTAGGTTAATCTACACAGGTTCTGGTTATGAGAAACTCGATACTCTGTCGTCTGATAGTGAATCTGAATTGGAAAATTCAATGGATAGAGGTAGCCCTGGTGGCAGATTCTCTTCTGCTCAGGATATACTTCCACCATTATCTCCACCTAGAAAGCAAGGCCCACCATCTGTGAACAGTAATAAAAGAAAGTCAGTTAAGAGTGTGATTCAAGCAAGAAGACTCAATGCCGATGAACTTAGTATTATTGAAGAACAATCTGGTAGTAATGCTAGTTCCAGAGCATCTAGTATGAGAGAGAAGAAAGAACAAGCTCGTAAGATATCTGTTGAACATCCAGAGACTGTTACCGAGGAAGATTCTCAGATCCATAGTCCTTCTAGAAATGTCAGCCCTGCCAGACCAAATGTTCCTGTGTCTATACCAGTTGAACAGAAGAAAGAGGTTCCAATTCAACACACACCAGCACCAGTACCACAAAATCCACACCCAATGAGAGCTCCTGTAAGAACTAATGTAAGAGTAATGGAAACAGGTTCTCCTCAGAAAATACAATCAAATGTCAATAAAGACAAAGATCTCCCACCTATTGTGGAATTGAAATACTCAGGAATGACCAGAACAGCCACAGATGGTGATATAGCAGGGTTGAAATCTTCCAATGGCTTTGCTCCTAACAAGAACCAATTCTTACAAATCCACAAGAGAAGTTTCAGCGATGAATCGCAAGTATCATCAGTTAGTTCATTTAGTTCTGTTGGTGATATTCTTAGCTTTGCTAGTAGAAGATCAAATTTCACTCCAGCCCCACCATCAAGAAGGGTTGTTAGCGAAATTTCATTCTCCACCATTGATTCGGATGATCAGTCCAGTGAATCTACTATTTCTGGAGAAGACTCCCAAGCTTCTTGGGATTCTGTTCAAAAGAGCATTGACTTAAAGAAGCCTGCATCAGAGTCGTCTTTCGAAGAAGAAGATATCACCGTGGATACGAAAGACCTAAGCATTAGGAATGCTGGCCATAATGTAGAGAAAAACGATGGTGTTTCAGAAGCTGAAAGTGAAATGGCCGAACTCTACTTACAAGACACCACAATGACAACCATGGACAAGACACAAGATCAAGAACAAGAAGAATCAAGTGTATGGGAGTCCGAATCTGATGCCCCAACCGAGCATTCTGAAGCTGATGATTCACAAGAAACAATAGCATTTGAGTCGAACAAGGCTGAAGAGACTGACAATAAAGGACTTGGAAAAGGCTTTAACTTCCCTAACAGCTTCCAAAATGCAACTAATGATGAGCTGACAAAGAAGAGAATCATATCTGGTGAATCACATAGATCCCACGGATCTAGGTTCAGTTATTATTCTACAGTTTCTGGTCAAATTGAAATCCCAGATCTCAGTGAAGCTTCATTCAGTGAAGTGGGATCTATGAGAAAATCTGTATTGTCAGTCAACGGAACAACATTCAATGATCTTATATCAGACGATGAAGGAGAGAGTACTGTGTTGGAACCAATTGGGTATCCCAGCAAGCAAGGGAGAAGAATTGTCACCGAACAATTCAAACACTTGTTTGATAGTTCGGATTCTGATAATGAAACGGCTGATAACTTCTCCTCATACTCCAATAACATCAAGTCCAAGTCTACGGGCAATCTTAATGCCAAAAAGTTCAGTGAATTACCTCCATTACCATCTGAACCTCAACAAACCTTGACACCAATGAGAGTCATGCATAATAGAAGCCATAGTCGCCACAGTCGTACTCGTTCAATGGGTAATATTCAATTTGATTTGAATGAGTTGATCGGAGACGGTGCAACAAAGAATGATGAGAAAGAGACAGTACAAGCCGATCCTGTTGCCAAAGAACAAACTAAAGTCACAGAAAAGGATAAAGAAGTGGCTGAAGAAGAGCCTATGAAGATCAGTGTCGCTGAACCTCCACAAAGGGTAGACTATAGAGTAGACTTCGTGGATAACACTGAAAAAGAGAATCAATTGAACAGAACAATTACTCCAACAATGAACGAGTTGAAGCATATTAGAAGAGCAAACTCCAGGTATACTTCATCTCAGAGTTCTTCCAGTTACCAATCAAGCAGATCAGCAAAGAATTCGGATTCAACCGCCATTTCCGACGTCGAAAGTGTTGTCATTGACTTAACTGAGGACAAGTATGATGTTTGCATGGTCCAAAGACAAGACTCAACTCTTTCTTACAGATCCACCACCGAAGTTCACAAGGGGAAAGAAGTTGAGGTTGTCATAGTAGAGGAAGATGAAGATGATTTGGAGAGCATTTATTCCAAGTATGGAAGAAATTGGTTGGGAAGAAGTGCTTCTACAAGATCTGATTATTCTACTACTTCAAGTACATTTTCTTACAATTCTATGGCCAGTGAAGGTCAAATTAGAGTTAAAAACCCTTCTTTTAACAGAAGACACACACTAGCAGTGGACAGGAACGCTGCTCCCGGAGGAACATTGAGCAAAACCAGCAGTAGATACAATTCCAGAAGAATTAAACTTCCCCCAAAAGTACAAGAAACACAAGAAGATAGTGGTAGGAGAGCACAGAGCATGTTTCAACAAAAAGAGGATGACCAGTACTTTGACTATTCCAAGTCAAACAGCTACTACGATTTCAACACATTTATAAACCAAAAAAGTTAGATTAAGGTTTCATTTCACTTCGATTAATTTTCGTAAATAAATAGTAATGTAAGGATGCAATTTTAGTTTCGTTCACTGATCGTGGTCAAGTCCTCAATGGGACTACGACTTTTTGGTCTTGAAGTTTGTGGTTGAAGGGTTCGACTGCTATTTCCATAGAAGGTAACAGTCTTGTTTGATGTTTCAAGCTTGTTGTTGCGAAGTCCTGAAGGTCCTGAAGGTAGCATTTTCTTTGGCTTCTTATTGAATGATTTGGATCTCATAAAGGAGCTTGATTGGAATGATTTGTTCAATGTCTCGAACTGGTTCATTATTTCCTCGTTAGCACTGAAATCAAAATCTTCAGGCAACTGATTGACTTCATCGATAAGGTCCTTCTCCAAATCATTGAGGTCCATATCACTATCAATAAAATTACGAGAATCTTTGCTGTTGAACTCTTCTTCCTCTTCCAGGATAATTTGTTGACGAGGGAGTAATGTAGTTCTTGTTTCATTGTTCTGCATTTGATGACTTGTTGGTACCGGGTCTTGCTTTTGTGTTTTCTGGATGTTCTTCAAGAAGCTCATCATGTTCTCAATTGAGCTTCTCTTATTTTGTTGGGAAGCTTGGTCATTGAGTTGAAGGTTCTCAAGTAAACTCATCATTTCGTTTATAGATTGTCTGTTGATCTTTTTGGAAGGGAGAACAGGAGGCTGCAAATCAGTTTCCCCATTCGCTTCCAAATTCTTCAATGTTCTATCGATTTCAAGTTGAGCAGCTGAAGACGAATTGTCTTTGTCATCTGTCTGATCACTCTGAGACTCAACACCGACAGGGCTAAGACTATCACTGTCTCCCGATCGGAACCAATCTTCATTGGTGATACCTAAACCAACTCCATCAGCCTCATCCTTGAAGAGGGTAATTTCGTCAATAGAGAGGTGAAGAGCTCTCACTTTGGAATTCCTCTTCACAGAATGCACACTAGGGCTTATATTCTTGAACCTCGTAGTGACATCGTTTCCCAAATTGATTCCATTAATCAAAGGTGAGTCTAAATCATATAACTGAAGATCGTCAATAGATTGATATTCAGGAGTAGACTTACTGGACTCATCGTATCCATCCATATCAAGATAGTTATCGAGGAGATCAAGAGCATCTGAAGACTTATCATCAGAATGAGTCTTGAACCCTTCCATTGACAAATGGTACGAATGATTAAATGGTAACTTTGGGGTTTCTTTTTTGGGACTTAGAGTGTTTTGGTATCCCGTGAAGTTGTAAATGTCTTCATCCTTTTGTGGATCACTGTCATCAGCAGATCCAGGTTCTGAATAATCTTCAATAGTTATCTCATTGAAGTTTCCTTCACGGAAATCGTCTTCATTGTCATAGTCATAGCTATCATCGTCGTCATAATCGTAGCTTTCGTGTCTTCGTCCATCACTGGCGTTATTGAAGTGAAAATCGTCGTTGTAACCAACCAGATCAGACTCTAAATTGTCTATACTTTCCACATGCACTGATTCGTCCTTTACAAGGATCTTCTTTTCTGCAGGTTCATCAAAGTCATCTATGTAGTTGATATCTTCGTCCTCTTCATCATAATCTTCCAACCCATTGTTTTCATAATCATAATCGTCTATGTCCAAATCATGATAGTTTTCATTATCAAAGAACGCACTAGCTTTGAGCTGGGGTTCCGACACTTTTTTAGTCTTGTAGTACTTGATAGAAGTGTTCCTGCCACCTCTCATGTCCTTCACAAATGAGAAATTCGAGTCGTTAGAATCATCCGACGAATACATTTCGTCGTCGTCTAAGTGGTCTCCCTTAACAGATCTTCTGTGAGATGATTTTCGAGAAGTGGACAATTTTTCAGGTTCAATGATCTTTAAAGAACCCATTTTTACGACTTTCTCGGTTAAACGAGGTCGTGGCCCGTTGCTGAAGGGTCTTGAAACAACGAAATCACCAATTTCTGCCAGGGGTCTTCGTTTATGGAAGAGATTCTTGATGGGTACAAGCAATTTTTTCGGAGAATTTGAAGCCGAATTGGACGCACTGAAGGTACTAGATGCTTGGTTCAGGTTCGGAGATGATAGCGGACTTTTCATTGTGGAGGAAGAAGCATCCGAATGTAGCGATTCATTCCTTTTATGTGATTTTATGAAGGATTTCATAGATGGATCCCGATTCTATTTTTACGCAGCTCACGAAAATGTGTCCCTTTCCAAATTGGCGACTTGTCGCAAAGTAAAGAATTGGCTGCAAAAAGAAACACAACATGCGGCTATAGACATGATGAAAAGGGAGGGGATGACCAAAATGAGTAGTAGAGACTTTTAAAGTGACGATTATGGATATGAGAATGATTCTTGGTTATTCTGGAGACTGTACCTTAACGATGACTTCCAGGACTGAAGATGCGAACTACTTAATGTGGAGTCTCTGTGTTCAGAGAAGTTCAATCATGTTCCCTCACGTGCTAAGGGTCCAAATGAGTCAGAGACGTTTGGATCGGGTCCGATGTCAGGCATGTCAGGTATCGGAACCCGGAACAACTGTTCAAGGGAGAAACGGGTTGATCCAACGTTTAAGCGAGTCGGATGCACGAACGGACCTGCCGATACCTTAAAAAAAAATGGCTGCGAAAACTGTTTATAAGAAGGCCTCTTCGCCTCTTCTGTTTCAATAAAGATGTCTACTACTCCAGAGAGTGAACAATACCTTAAAGAGGAAGAACGAGATTCGACCGATAATAGAAATCACAACGTTGATTTTGCAGATAAAGAGAAGGGAGAACCCCCAGAGCCAGAGGATCCTGATTTGGATGGTGGTTATGGGTGGGTAATAGTTTTCTGCTCCTTCTTGTTTCTCTTCTCAACTTGGGGAGTGAATTCAGCTTTTGGTGTTTACTTCTCCGAATACCTTCGTAACGATACATTCAAAGGCGCCACAAAGATGGATTATGCATATATTGGAGGTATCTCATTTGGGGTTGGATTATTCAGTGGTCCAGTGATTCACTATATCCGTGGTATTGTTGGTACGCATATGACGCTATTGCTTGGTAACATCTTCCAGTTTGCTGCCATGATGTTAGCTTCCTTTGCAACCAAGCTTTGGCAACTTTATTTGACTCAAGGATTGCTTCAATCTTATGGATTAGCTTTTATCAGTTTAACAGCAATTCCCCTTGTGAGTCCCTGGTTCAAGAAGAAGAGAGCTCTTGCTTCTGGTCTTTCTGTCATGGGTAGTGGAGCTGGTGGTGTTGTGTTCACCATGGGAATGTACCAGATTATGGAAGTTCGTAGTGTTCATTGGGCACTCAGAGCTCAAGCCATTATTAGTGCTGTCTTAGTGATTATTGGCATTCTTCTTGTAAGAGATAAAGGTCAAAGACAAGTTTTCACTCCATTCGACCTCCAAACATTGAAATGTGCCGCCTTCTGGATCTTATCGTTCTACTACGTTACTTGTATGTTCGGGTATGTTATTGTTCTTTACAGTATGCCTAATGTTGCCGCATCATTAGGCTATTCGCCTCATCAAGGGGCCATTATCTCTACAATGGTGCAGGTTGGGTTTTGCTATGGTCGTCCACTCATTGGGTTCGTCGCAGATTATCTTGGACCAGCCACAGTTACAGCCTTCTGCTACTACATGACATGTATTTTCACCCTTGGAATGTTGATTCCGGCACATAACTATGCAACTTTGATCATGTTGGGGCTTCTTGAAGGAACTTTCTTAGGAGCTGTTTTCCCTACCACAGCACCTATCACCGCCCGAATAGTTGGACTTCCTAAACTTAACGTGGCATTCTGTATGCTGTGGATGTTTATGGGAGTAGGAGCGTTGTTCTCAGAACCAATCGGGCTGGCAATTCTCAGAAAGAACGTACATTCAGGAGTTTTTCGTAATACAGCAATTTTTGCAGGGTGTTCGTTTTTCGTCTGTGCAACAACGACCATGGTTCTCAGAGGTTATATTATAGCTCGAGATAAAGAAATAGAGAGATTAGGGTTGGATCCCGAAAAGATAGAAGTGTTAAGCGTACGTGTACCTCCAGCACAGGTTTTTGTTAATTTACTTGCATGGCCCGCACAACGCGCCTAACCATGCATCCCGGATTTCGGAAACGTATCCGACATACATAGCATCAGTAATAAATACTACATTCCTTCAAGCCCGATGAAAATTGTTCCGAAGCTCATCTTCAATCCGAAACTCTTCCACTATGAATATCCATCCTGCAAAACGCCAAAGGGTGCTAAAGGCGTGCAATAGGTGCCGAAAACTGAAAGTAAAATGCTCCGGTCTTTCCCCATGTTTTAGATGCAATAGGCTTGGAGTTCAATGTTCGTTTGAATCTGAGTTGGATGGAATACCTGTACTGGAAATTCCTGTGACGAAAATCGAAAATGATCCATTTAGAGAGAAACCAAAGACTAATGATGATCTATTGGGTTGTATATTCCAATGGAGGATATATGCAAGAAACCAAGTGCTACTAATCCAAGAACTATGCAAGTCCAACATGGAGCACATCCACCAGCTGAAGAAGCCTCAGATAAAAATACCTCGTGTACAGAACTATGGTTGGAACATGTCTGGGATCCATTACTTGGAAAGGAACTGTTTTCCAGAACGACCACCGTTTGACTTTTCTTCTTCTTATGCAGAGTTGGTTAAATGTTACTTTACGGAGGTGAACCCTCTTTTCGAGATCGTATCTAGAGAGTATCAACACTTCTTCGAGACAAATTTCGATAAGTTTATGAGAGTTTCGAGTCATCCTTTACATAAGATGAGGAACGATGTCAACTTGCACTCAGCTGCCTTATACATGATATTTGCCATTGCTATACGATTCACGGAATTTACCAGACCAGAAGGTCCACGTCGGAGTCAGTTAGTATTAGAAGCAGAGTGTTCTAAGTATGGGTATCAGGTGATCGAGACTATTTCTTCAGAGTTCTTTTCTCTTGAAATCTTGCAAGGATGGCTCCTTGTTATCTTATACTTGAGAATCACACATAACCAGAGATCTCTTATGAGAGCCTTGGATCTGGCAAATTGCATGGCTAGAACCATGGGACTAAATGAGGACAGAGTGATGTCAACTAAAGTGGAAACAACTTACAGAAGAGCCATGCATATTTTTTGGACAGTTTACACGTTTGACCAGGTATTTTCAATTCAATTGGGAAGGCCAAGTTTCTGGAGGAACGAAGATATAACTGTGCAGCTTCCCGACCAAAAGGATATATGTTGGCCACGGAGTGAACCACCCACTGAATTGTTAGCTATGTTAAAGATTGGGCTTGTTGCTCATGATGTTCAAAGAATCAAATGGGGGACCGTGGATGATGATTATATCCTAGTTACTGGTGAAAAATTGGAATCCTTATACCAATGGCTAAAGAAGTACGGAATGATCAATACAAATATTCCGACTTCTTATTCTCCCAGGGACCAGGTGGCTCTCCATTTCTATGATGTGACCTTTTCTTTCCACAGCCCCTGTCTTTTCAATTATGTGGGCAAGAACTACTTGAGTAGAGGTTTAAGTGTGGAGACCATGATCAAATATATGGATGAAGTACTCAAGTTGACGAGATATAGTATAGACAGCGGAAATGACAGGGCTCCTTGGTACAACACTTTATTGCTTTTATTTTCCGTAGGGACATTTTCTATAATCCTTGTGAATTCAGCTTATCCGAACCCCAGACCCAGAGAAATGTATGTGGCCGCCACAGAAATGCTCGGAATCATAGGATCCTACAGGAATGAGGACAATGAAACTTTATATCCTTTGGCAAATGAGTGTATTTGGGCACTCACGCAAGCAATTGAAAGCATGAAGCTACGCTTTGAACTGGAGGTCGATCATATTCTGCAAGTATCAATTGGTGGGCAGAGACACCTTCTAAACGAACCCCAATTTGGACTCATGGGTAAATTCAGCGACTATCGTCGTGATGAGTTACCTAAAATAGAAGAGTACTCTAAATTAGAAGACACCAACGGGAAAGCGTTCAACAATCCAGAGAGACACAATAGTTTTGCTGATGAACAACAGAATGTCGATGAGATGTTGCGTCAACTCGCTTGTGGAACATGGTTCGGTTTAACTGGTGGTGATCTTACTGAAGAAAATTACATGAACTTTCCCGAATACGTTATTTCACCAGGAGTTTGAGACCATTCAGGAGATGAGCAATATGAATCCACCATTGATTGTTTTTTAGTGTTCTCACTTCATCATTTATGTCTATGTTGATATGTATATGTTTTAATATTAATGTTGTGGTTTTTCGTATCTAACACCCTTCGTAGTTTTTTGCAACCATACAAGAAGCCCTAATGCGCATCACGTGATTGAATGTGACGGCGAAGTTTACACCGCGTGTGTATACCAAGCTCACAGTCTCAAAAAAATTTTCGTTTCTCACTCAAAGGTGAAAAAAGAATTAATAAATTTTCAACTATCAAATAGTAATTAGAACTTAACCAATATGTTGATTCCAAAACAAGATAGAAAATTGATCCACCAACACCTCTTCCAAGAAGGTGTCTTAGTTGCTAAGAAGGATTTCGAACAACCAAAACACGATGAAATCGACACCAAGAACTTATACGTTATCAAGGCTTTACAATCTTTAACCTCCAAAGGTTACGTCAAAACCCAATTCTCATGGCAATACTACTACTACACCTTAACTGACGAAGGTGTTGAATTTTTAAGACAAGAATTAGGAATCCCAGAAAACATCTTACCATCCACCATGTTAGGTGGTGCTCCTGCTGAAAGACCTCAACCACAAAGAAGAGGTTTCAGAAGAAGAGATTAAGTTATACTTCCCAACCAATAAACCAGGATGTGTTGAACAAGTAGTTTGCAACTTCTAATGACTGACTACTGTTTGATGAGTCGTGGTGTAATAACTCATTTAAAAACTATGTATATTTTCATGTTTTTTAATAAACGAAACATAAGGTAATGTTTGGACTTACACAATGGTAAGTTTCAAATCAGTTTCAACAAAGGACTTTTTCAACCGCCTTTTTCGACCATGCATTTCAACACCTTTTTTATCTATGCTTGTCAAAGTTACTGAATGTTGCATCTTCTCTGTCGTGCGCGCGTCACTAGAATCACACAAATTTCAAAGTAAATAACCTAATTTATCACCGCTTTGCATCAACAGAAATGAACGAGTTGCCGCTGTATCCAACTCCTAGACAGGCAGCATACGTTGTTCCAAGTCATCAAGGCCCATCAAATCGCAAAAAGCCAACTCATTCCGCCAACTCTGGTTACAATGCTCCTCAATCGTCAGGGTACGGCAATAATTACCAGCAAGTTCAACCGCAATTGACAGGTCCTCATCACCAACAAGCTCCGCCACGGCAACAGCCGGTGCAACAAGTCCATTTTCATCAACAACCCCCACAACCTCCACAACCTTCTGGCTATTATCAACCTCAGCAATCAGCCCCTCCACCTCAAGCTTATTCCCAACCACCACCTCCACAACAGCAGTACTATGGATCACAAAACAGCTTATCTGCTGCTCCTACTCCACAACAAGCATATTACCAACAAGCACCACCTCCACCACCACAACAGCAACAATATCAACAAGCCCCACCCCCTCAGTCTCATCATCATTCCCCTAATCAAAGTTATCAGCAGCCAGTGCCTATGAACAATACTCAGCCACAAGCTTCTCTGCAGAGGTACGAGTCTAATTCAGTGAAGAAGCCGCCTCCACAGAATCCCAATTACGGTAGACCCAAGGAGTCTTTCCTGGAACCAGCACCCCCTCCTAAACAATCGTCCAAACAGAAGCTTGAAAACGAATTGAGAGCTGTGTTCGATAAGGTGGATGTCAATAACTCGGGAAAGATATCGAAAGTAGAATTATCTAATGCGTTGTTGAACTTTGATCATACAAGATTCCAAGAGTCTACCATAGTGTTAATGATTAATTTATTCACCAATCCTAATTCCAATTCCAAACACTTGAATTTTGATCAGTTTGTCTCGTTATGGAAGTACTTATCAGCTTATAAGAAGCTTTTTGTCCAGGCAGACACTAATAATTCAGGTGATATATCTTTTGGAGAGTTTCAAAAGGTATTGGAACAAATTGGCTACAAATTGAACATTGATTTGGTACTTCACCTATTCCAGAAGTTTTCCTACAAAGATCTGAACAATTCGGACTCAGCTTCCGTTGGGAAGTTAAAGTTTGACAAGTTCATTGAGTTGTTGGTTTACTTGAGAAAATTAACAGATATCTTCAAGAAATATGACAAGGACTTATCAGGAGTTGCAACCATAAATTTTTCAGACTTTTTGTTTGAGGTAAGCAACTTGAGTTAAGCCCAATGCAAAATTATAGAAAAGCTGTATTCAATACACATTTGTAACATTAGTATTTCACATTTGGTGGCACACGACCACATTTTCTCATATAAAGCCATCGAGAAACTGGAAAAAAAAAACTTCACCAAACAGTATGTTTTCTTTAGAACATTCAAGTTAATGATGATAACCTAACTCAGCTCACTCAGAGTGAAGACGATGCTGATAAACAACCTTTTCCAACATTCATCAAACTTCTGATATAACTTGAACCTATGTTTTTAAGTGAAGTACTAACATTTCTAGTTGGAGCCTTTAACAGGACTTTTTGGTCTGAGTTCTTCCACTTCCCTCGTTTGACCAACCAAATACTGGATTTGGTTGTTCTTGTAGTGGATCACCGACTTTTGGTGCAATTCCGTCTCGTACTTGACAGGATCGAAGTTGTTGAGGAGAATATCTGGACTCATAATCACCCATCCCCTTCTACTTCTAATAGGAAAATCATATCCAATTGAATATGGAAGAATGTGTAATCTTCTGTTAGAATTGGAGAAGTTTTCAGCAACTCTGTAGATACTTTCAGGAACCACATTATCCACAGGAGTTCTAGTTTCGAACTGTAAATCTGTGTCCACATTACAATGAATCAAGTGCTGGTCACTTGCTCTTCTTACTGTTCCTGTGATACACATCCAGCAATGCCACTGTTGGTCTCTAAACATTGATTCTCCCAGGTCTTTAGGAAATGCCTTTGAAGCACCATTGTAAGGGAGAAAGATCAATTCTTCTGATCTTCTAAACTTCTTGTTAAGAAGGTGGTTTAAGATCTCAGTGAGTTCAATGATTTGAGACTGGGTGGCCCAAATGAACAAGAAACCTGGTTTAGCACACAATTTTGTCAAGGGTAATCTTTTCAAAATCGGTAATGCTGATTCTGTAGACATAGCACCGATCATAATCACATCAAATTGAAGACCATTGACGCTGTTCCAAGAAGTCAACTTATCAACCATTTTACTTGGCTCAATTCTGCACCCATAAGGTCTTGTTAAATGGTTTTCAATTTGTCTTTTTTTCAACTCTTTCAACTTCAGTAACTTTGGATATCCCTCCACCATATTATTGACGTTGCTTATGTAATTAGATGGAAGGACACCACTGTGGATGTAGTTGTTTGAGTAATCGTTTTCGACTCCGTTCATGTTGTTTTTGGTACAAATGGATGTGTAAAATTGAAAAATGATGTGTAACTTTTTAGTTGTTTCATAATTCCTTATCTGCAGATTTGTATTCGTAATTTTTTGTACCTTAAATTTTTGGCTGCAAAAAACAGAGATGGTGTCGGAGAGTGAAATCACGGCCGATTTCTTCAATTCAGCTAACAAGTTCAAGAAGCAGTTGGAGATTGCTAGAACCAGTAACGATGAACTCCAACAGGTCCAGTTGGTACCTTATTTCGAAGGGTTTGGAAGGATGTTTGCTCATAAATCAGACCCATTTATTGTGTTGAATGTGTTCAATTATTTCCTTGATCAAGAATTGTTCCAGGCGATTGGAGATCTAGGAACTATCGGTTCATACCAGGATCTCTACAACTCCCAAAGGTTTTTCTTTCTGGGATTGTTTAGACTGGAACTGGTGATGAACGCCGACTTGGAGCCATTCAAACACAAACATAGTTTTATTGGATTCACCCTTCGTATCTTGAAACACACTGCATCGGATTTGAAAGTTCCTGCAAGACACCGTTGGGCTGTTCAGGTGCTGATGGCTGCGTTTACAATGCTTTCAAGAAGAGCCATGTCGTTGGACAATTGGGAACATGATCACAATCATGGTCTTGGACTTTGGGAAAGTTTAAACAGTTCAAAGCTTCATTTAGGAACCTTTAAAAGATCGCTGGTTTGTGCTTTACTTCCTTTGTACACTATAGTGATAGAAAACTTCCATGATATGAACTATGGCTTGAAACTTTATGGTCGTTTCTTTGACATCCTAAGGAATTCAAAAGCCCTCAAGAAACATATGAGACACAAGATATTGTATGAACATATCTTTTCCACAATTATTCAAGGCATAAACGAAGGAAATCTCAATGGTATTAGAAGGTATTTCAATCTAGCTATGAAAGCACCCGAAGAGTTCAAGAAACAATTTGTTGATGCTTTGTTTGAAAGTTTGGGTTCTACAATCAAAGACGAGAGACATCAAGATATGGTTTTGGAGGTAGTGAAGATTTGTTTGTGGAATTTAATTGATAACGAATACTATATCAAGCATTTGATAAGATTCCTAACCACTGCTTACAGGAGATACGCTATGAATTCTGAAGCAAATACTACACTAATTATTGCCATAATCAGAAGCAAGAATACAAGTTTGATGTTGTCTTTACTCTGCAGAGAAATAGAAGATCAAATTTTCCAATTAGATTCAAGAAAGTACTTTGCACAAATAATGCTTAAGAGGTTGATTGAATTCTTCTTTAGTGAACCTACAAGCAACGAAGCGTTGTTGGAGTGTTTTGAAGTTTTAAGGACAGCATTGGGTGGAAACATTGATCCCTTGAGTGCTGATGTCAAATTGATAATCAAAGAGAACAAAAAACTGGCCAAGTTCCTTGATTTACTTCTACAAGAGACAGGAGAAGATAACGATGTACATTTGATAACTATTGACCCGGAATGTTTCGAGCAGTTGTCATTCGATCCAATGCTTGAAACAACTTCAAAGATGATACTAAGGGACGACATCGAGTATAACCTTGAGTTATTCACTCATTTGACGACGGTATTATGCGTCACCAAAGACATTTAATCATGGTTCTCTTCTAATAAAATCAATCAATGCTTTCTTATGCAAAACTCCATAATATTTACCGTTCTTCAATAATACAATCACTCTAGTTCCGATTTTGTCAAACACCAAGTGAGCCAAGCTTAATTCACAGTTGTAGTTTAAGAAAATGGGATGATAGTTGACGTATTCTGTAAAATCGGTCAAACTCATAAGTTCGTTCTGTAACTCAAACAACAATCTTCCTGCCTCTTCTCCATCAGCTACAGACCCGTAGTTGAAGTAATCCGAATCACGAGGAGTCATTTGAACTGCGCTCTTAGCCACCATCAAATTGTGTTTCATAGGTCCTCTGATCTCATCAACACTGACATCTCCGATAAAGTAATCATCTTCTTCCTGCACTTGACAATAAACTTCGTCAGATATGTCGTATTGAAGGCAGAACTCTTCAACTTTATCGATGCAGAATTCCAATTCTGGAAAGAAAATTAAACCCACACAGACACTATTCCTGACCAACGCAATACATCCATCTAACAATGTCTTATTAGCCAAGATCTGATTCTTCTGCTTCAAGACACTCAATGCAACGTACGGAGAATTGGTGATGTCAATATACATCTTCGAATTAGCCTCATGATCGATAATAGGTGCCACAGGAGCCTTTTGGAGAAAGACATTATTGGATATGTTGGTTGAAGATGGCAATGCAGATTGTGGTTTCGATGTGAACACGAGCCCTGATGGAGATTGGACCCTTTCTAGAGGTATCCGTTCTGGCTTATCATCATATCTGGCTGGTTCTTCCACCACCTCCCCAGCAGTAGTGAAAGGATCAATAGGCTCAGTTTCTGGGGACATAAATGGATAATCATTTGCAATCAATAATGATTCATATAATGAGTTAGGCTCGATCAAACTTCCCATCCAGTTTGATACAGCAATTGCAATTGAAATAGGTAAAACATAAGTATATGAGCTGGTGATTTCAAACAAAATCGTCACAAGTGTTATATTCATTCTGGTGACTCCAGCCATAAATGCACCAGCACTGATCATGGCATAAATACCTAAATCAACACAACCACCGTCTTTGTTGCATATAAGTTTCATCATTGATGGGATAGGACCTGTAGGAGACAACTCTGATGCCATAAGATTAAGATTATAAGTATAGTTGATCCATTCAATGAACAAAGCAAAGAATCTGCCAAATAATGCTCCAATAACCATAGAAGGAACATAGATTCCAATTGGCAATTTTGCTCCGAAGGTGGTGGCTGTTAATACCACTTTCACTGCAAGAGCAAAAAATAAAGCTCCTAATTCTTTTACATATTGAGCACTAGTGGTGGGACACAATGATCTGTCTAACTCATGACTAGAGCATGGCGTCGCAAGGTCTAAAACAAGTTCTGTAGTAGCTTGTTTGGTGTAAGGATTCCAGAAGGTGATGATACCTGTAGCAAGAGCCAAAATTGTCACTTCAAAAATAGGATGGTTTTTGATTGGTTTCAATTGTCTGAACACTGTGGGCCACCATGCAACAAATTTCACGAACAAGGCTCCAAAAACACCACCAGCCATACCAATGATCACAAAGAATACTAACTCCAAAGTGTTCCAATCAGAAGTATAACTGAGTTCAAACAACACAGTATTACCTGTATTATAAGGGTCCAAAAACTTCAAGAACAAAGTGGAAATTATAGCACAGAAGAAGATCTGGAACAATTGGAACGATGGTAAGGAATGGTTGATCTCTTCGAGAATGAATAATACACCACCAAGAGGAGATCCAAAAGCCAAAGCCACACCACTCAGTGCTGCTGCTGATAAGATTTGTTTCTGGATAACTTCGTTATCGGACACGAAAGGGAAGAACCTGCTTAAAATATTCCCTACGCAGGTGGCTAGATGCACATAGGGTCCTTCTTTTCCCAAAGACATACCCGAGGCTATAGCTAGCACTAAGGCTATAGTTTTTGAAAAGAATGTGTAGGTACCTAAGAACCTTCTTATAACGAAACCCGAAAGAATTGTCTTCACCTCGGGAACACCAGAACCAGCAGCTGCGTACATAATCTTTCCTTCAACATAATCTTCAGGGATAGACTCATTTGTCCCTGAAGTATCAGAAGATCCAGGTGAATCGTCTATACTAGTCTTATCGGATGTGATATCGGCATTGGAAATCGGGTACCTGCCCGAAATCTCGGTACTCAAGGTGATAACACATGCAACTACTGCAAGGGAGATTGTTAAAAACACATAAATCAAGAAATCGAACCGTATTTGATGGCCATATTTGAAGTTAGTGAAATAAACCGACCAAGAGACCCAATTGGTACATCTTTCCACCAGAGATTCGAAAACGTACCCACTTTTAAACACATTCTTCTTGAACGAAGTAGTGACATTGTAGATACCATTACCCACCAAATTATCATCTGAACAACAGGATACTTGGCTTAGAAACCAATTGGATTTGCAGTATCCATGCTTTAAGCCGACCAACATAATCTCGGTCTTATCAATTCCATATGCCACAAGAGAGAACACAAATCCAATTAAGACAATAAGAACCCATCTACCTAATACAAGGTAATATCTATAATACCATGGGATCTTGGTGTTAACATCTTCAAGGTCTTTTTTATCATGTTTAATCCAATGTTTATGATGCAATTCATATTGAAACTTATTTGTCTTGATAAAGGCATTGGCCCAATCAATGGTTGTGAAATCGTTATAATAGCGTCTGATGTTATACAATGTGTCTGGCACAATGCTGAATAATCTTGACGAAGTAGTATGATGTGTTCTGGATGTGTAAAGAGATATATCATCTCCTGTGCTGGGGAAAGCTTCGAGGGATGGGCTCTGGTGGCTTATAATGGGAGACCTTATATCTATCTTTCCTAATGATTTAATTCTACCTAGCCTGGCGGACTTGTCTCCAGGTAAGGCTGGAGTAGTGGGGCCAGTGGCAGCATTTCTCAAGGGTTTATCCTTTTCTTTGGGTAGCTTAATAGTCAAATCAGTACCTTTCATGGTCAGCGAAGAAATCTAAGCATATACAACTGGTTATTTGTGTTCGTTTTTAGGAGCGGGAATGTTTAGGTGATTGAAATTGATGATGTTTTGGGATTGAAGATCTCGCGTTGTGAGGACCAGATAAACTGACCAGGGCTCAAAACTGTGATAATCCTTATTACGTAATGTAAACAATGGTTGCAAAAGGGGATTAGAGAGACAGGGGTCGGTATTTGGATAAGATAAAGACGTGATAATTTGGTGTAGAGAACGGTTTTTGCTTTTGCCTTTTGCTTTGAGTTTTTTGCACTTGTGTAAGAGGTTATCATTAGAAGTGTATTTGTTTCTATAGATAGATTAGTTATTTTGGTCCGAGGTTTATGTCCGAGTTACACATCCGAGTCAAGTTGGGATATCTAAGTGTGGGTTTCTAAGTATTGAGCATAAAGCTTCTCCTGTTGTTGGTATTGCTTCAAGAGCTTCTTCTTCATGCTTTTAGTAACTTCTTCTCCCTTGGAATCTTTGGTTGGAATACCTGCTTCATCCCATTCGGAGTATAATGTTTTATCTTGGAACAAATCTTTAGGATTAATTTTCATCTTGGCCAATCTTTCTTCTTCCTTTTTGGCATTAGCAAGAGCTTGCTGTTTTTTCTTTTCCTCTTTTTCCTTGAGTTGTTTCTCTTTCTGCAATTGTTGTTGTTTCAAGTCTGCCAATTCTTGGTCATTCAAGAATTTGATCAATGCTGACCCATTAGGTCTGTCGTCCAAAGAAACACCCAAATCGATTAAATCAGCTCTGATTCTGTCTGTTTCAGCCAATACTTTGGAGATATCTTCTTTGTTGATGGCCAAATCACGCACAGAGTCTCTGAACTGAGAAAGTGCTTTGATATATGGCAAGACAATGTCTTCCTTGTTACCTGCTTGGTTGGAGTCACTGCCATCAGTCCATCCTAATTTGTCGGGTCTGGCCTCGAATCCCAAGATGTTCAAAATTTTCACAATCCAGTTGGTGACGGAGTTGAGTACTTCAATTTTGAGAACAGTAGCATTATTCGAAGATTGTTGAACGTAGTTATTTGTTTTGGACACCAACTCTTGGATCACCTTCAATGCTTGTGGAGAAGATAAGTTATCACAGAAAGCTTCATGAACAGCTTTTTGAGCTACTGCTAAATCGTCTGTCAAAGCTTTATCAGCATCAGACAATTTCTTCTCTGGGTATCTTTGTTCTGCAATTTCATGTTTGTAGTCATTATTCAAAGCTCGTACCACCGTGAAGAATTTAGATAATGTGGATTCAAATGATTTGACTTCCTTTAATAAGCTATCTTTGAAATCCAAAGGTTTTTCCCAAGAACTGAGAGCAAACACCAACCGTAATTGTCTACTGCTGAAATCGTTCAAAGCTTCTTCAATTGTGATGAAATTCTTCAAGGACTTACTCATTTTCTGGCCCTGAATGTGTAAGTGACCACTATGCATGAAGTAGTTAATCCATTGCTTGTTGTCAAAGAAAGCTTCAGATTGAGCTAATTCATTATCATGATGTGGGAAGCACAAATCAACACCACCGGAGTGGATATCAATATTCTGTCCTAAGATGTCAGAAGCCATGACAGAACACTCAATGTGCCACCCCGGTCTACCTTCACCCCACTTAGAGGGCCATGAAGGTTCACCAGGCTTAGAAGCCTTCCATAAAGCGAAATCAGCTGGACTTTTCTTGCTGTCTTGGCCAGTGGTCAAAGAACCTTCACCATCATTAATTAATGATAAATCATGTTTGTTCCAAGGTTGAAGTTTAGCATAGACGTGTTCTGGATGGTTATCAAATTTGGCAGTATCGAAGTACACAGAACCATCGCTGGTAGCGTAAGCGAAACCATTTTGCACGATTTTATCGACATAATCCACAATATTAGGAATATATTCAGACACTCTGGTGGTGATATTTGGAGGTAAAACATTCAACTTACCCATATCTTCGTTGAACTTATTCTCCCAGAAAGAGGGTAATTTCTTGAAGATAGAAGGATCATTAACTGTAGAACCATAGTGCTTGTCAAGGTAAGGCATAACAATTTCTTTGACATTGTCAAAGAAGCTGCCTAAAGTACCTTGTTCTTTGTAGATCGGAGTGAAAGCAGTGGTTGCGGCTTTAATATACATAGGGAACTTTGGCTTTTCAACAGCCACTCCTTGAACATCCACAGTTTTCACCCAAGAGTCGAAACTTTGCACATCACCTTCAAATTCTGGGATATTCTTAGTCAAATAAAACTCAAAAGCTTTCTCGGACTCGGCAATCAATTCTGGAGACAACTGGTTGTAAGATTTCACGAACTTCTCTTCAAATAAGTACTGTTGACGAGCAGCGATGATGATCTTATCATCAATATCGGTGACGTTTTGCACAAATTTGACATTGTAGCCGAAATAATCTTGCAAAATACGTCTGTTTATATCGGTGGAAACGTAATTTCTGGCATGTCCCATGTGTGAATGATCATACACGGTAGGTCCACAACAGTACCAAGTTATTTGATCAGGAGATATTGGGATGAACTCATCTTTAGAACGAGTCAAGGAATTGTAAACCTTCAAAATTGGTTTTGTGACGGGAGCAGGTTGGAACCATTTAGGTTGCACGGTAGGTTTCTTGGTGGAAGACATCCTTTTGAACAAAAACACCGACAGATATCTGTTCATACACCAATGCACAAGATGAATTTTAATGAAAAATCAGTAATCGCACTGAGATACATAGAGAGTCAGAGACTACGAGTACAAGAGGACAGAGAGCGATCCATTTCCTGCAGCGGCGGCCTGTTCTGCACCTAAGCAATTGGTGAATTGATCAGTCCTGCAGCGGGAAATATTACACAAGTAAATATCATTACAATTAGATACCACTACTGGTGATAGGGCCCAATATCTGTAGTTCTTCATATTTGTTAGTAGTTACTCAGGAAAAAAGTGGTCGCATACTATAGGATCCCTTAACGAAGCTAGGCATGCCCCAAGGATCCTACTCTAGAACGCAAATTATGAGTCATCATTGTAACATACGTTTTGTATAAACTGAAAAATTCTGGTTACTTGATGGTGGATGAGATATAACGGGTGTTTAGGGTTTGTGCCCTTGGGTCACGTGAACAAACCTACTTGACTGCGCACGGTTGATTACGGTTTTCCCACGCCGCTTCTCATTTAGCTTCTTTTTCTTTTCTCAAATTTGGCTGAAATTTTTTTAATACCAACACTATTATCATGTCTTCATACTCAACTGTTAAAGCTGCTAACTGGAGATACGTCGAATTAGGACGTGTTGTCTTAGTTGACAACAAAGACTTAGCCACCGTTGTTGAAATCATCGACCAAAGAAGAGTATGTACCGTTGAAACTGATCCGAGACACCAAGACAGAACACAGTGAATGAAAATACCAGAACAAGAGGAACTTGCAATAATATCCTACAGAGAACCACAGGAACCACAGAATGAAATACACAAAGAAACCGAACAAGAATGAAATGTTATCCTGTTACCCTGTTATCTTGTGTCGTCTCCTTCTCTATTTATCATATACTAACAAAATCTAGGTTTTAGTTGATGGACCAAAATTCCAAAGACAATCTATCTCTTTGAAATCCGTTGTCTTGACTCCAATCGTCTTGCCAAACTTGCCAAGAGGTGCTAGAACTTCCACTGTTGCTAAGAAATGGGCTGCTGCTGACATTGATGCCAAATGGGCTGCCACTTCTTGGGCTAAAAAATTGGCTGCTAAACAAAAGAGATCCAACTTATCTGATTTCGAAAGATTCCAAGTCTTGGTGTTGAAGAAACAAAAGAAATACGCTATCAAAAAGGCTGTTGCTAAAGCTTAAGCATTGAAAATAGATCCCACTACAACAATATATGTATTCTAGTTTTAGGTCTTTTTTTAATGTTTACGTTCATAATTATGTATAAAAAAGTCAGATAAATAATATCATCGTATCAATTAATCTTACTATTTACATTCTATTTACTTTTTGGATTGTTTTTGATACTCTGCAATTAATTCTCTTTGAAGTTGCGGTGAACATTCTGAGTATTTGAGGAATTCCAAACTGAATTCTCCTTTACCTTGAGTACAAGCTCTCAAAGAGGTGGAGAATCCGAACATGGAGTTCAAAGAACATTCTGCACTGACTGTGAATTCATCATGTCCATTAACAGTTTCCAGAATCATTCCTCCAAGTTTGGTAAGTAATCCTACAACTGCACCTTGATATTCATTTGGTGCATTGACTTCAACCGACATGATAGGTTCTAAAATCACAGGGTTTGCTGCTAAAAATGCTTGTCTGAAAGCACCATGAGTGGCTGTTCTAAAGGATAATTCCGAAGAATCAACCATATGGGTTTGACCATCATTAATGTGCATATGAATACCCAATACTCTATGTCCAATCAATGGACCCTTCTCTAAACAGTCATCAAATCCCTTTTGACATGCAAACAAGAACTTCTCGGGGATCTTTCCTCCTACGATGTGGTGAGTGAACTTATTTTCTCCATTTAATGGAGTAACATCTCCCATAACTCTACCATACTGACCAGCACCTCCAGATTGTTTCTTGTGAGTGAAATCAAAGGTAGTTGGTCCAGTGATGGCTTCACGGTACGAAACTTGTGGTTTACCAGTGACACAGTCAACACCGTATTCTCTCTTCATTCTTTCAACATAGATTTCCAAGTGTAATTCACCCATTCCGGAGATGATAGTTTGCTTGGATTCTGAATCGAATCTAACTCTGAAAGTTGGATCTTCTTTCTGGAATCTGTTCATAGCCTTGGAGAAACTACCATTGTCTTTGGTCTTTGGTTGAATAGATAACGAAATCACTGCTTCTGGTACAAACATCGAACTCATGGCGATCTTCTGTTCAGAGTTAACTCCTACAAAAGTATCACCAGAAGCACAATCAATACCGAAAGTAGCACAGATTTCACCAGCACCAACTTCATCAACATCTTCCATATCATTGGAATGCATTCTCACCAATCTGGCGACCTTGACTTTCTTTCCTGATTTCAAATGGTTGATGTAAGTTCCTTTCTTCAATTTACCTTGATAAACTCTGATATAAGTTAATTGACCGTACTTTCCTTCTTCAAGCTTGAAAGCCAAACCAACGAATGGTTGAGCGCTAGAAGGAATCAAATTAACAGATTTTTCTTCTCCAGTAGTAACATCCAATCCAGTGTTCAAGATTTCGTTTGGTTGTGGTAAGTAATCCACAACAGCATCTAAAACAGGTTGAACACCTTTATTAGCCAAAGCACTTCCCATCAACACAGGTGTGAACTTTCTACCAATAGTAGATCTTCTGATAGCACCCTTAATTTGTTCAACGGTAGGTTCTTCACCTTCTAAATAGATATCAGCCATTTCTTCATCAACATCAGCCAAAGTTTCGATCAAAAGAGCTCTCTTCTCCTCAACCAAATCAACCAAGTCTGCAGGAATATTTGTGTCAAGTCTAAGTTCTTCACCTTGAGAACCTTCATTATAAATAGCCACTCTATCAATGATGTTCACAACACCTTTTAAATCAGATTCTGCTCCAATAGGTACTTGAATAGCAGCAGCAGGAGTCTTCAACTTCAAATTGATTTGTTCGATGGCCTTGAAAGGATCGGCACCCATTCTGTCCATCTTGTTGATGAAAGTGACTCTTGGAACATTGTATCTACGCATTTGACGGTCAACAGTGACAGTTTGTGACTGAACACCAGACACTGCACACACCACCAAAACTGCACCATCTAAAACTCTCAAGGCTCTTTCCACTTCGATAGTGAAATCGATGTGACCAGGTGTATCGATCAAGTTAAAATGATAGCTTTTATCGTCTTTATCCCAAGAACAGTACGTAGCAGCTGATTGAATAGTGATACCTTTTTCTCTTTCCAAATCCATATGGTCCATTTTAGCGCCCACTGAATCACGACCTCTGACTTCATGAATAGACTTGATTCTTCCTGTATAGAACAACACTCTTTCAGTGAAGGTGGTTTTACCTGAATCAATGTGTGCAGACACTCCAATATTTCTTAATCTGGATGCGTTTTGAAGATCTTTTTCAGGTAACAGTTTATTGATTTCATCGATGATGACTTTTTCTTCTTCATAGGTTTTTGGTTGGTTAAAAGTTCTCAAAGAAGAAGAGAACCCCCTGAATCCGGTGGTCGGACGTATAGCCGCCGGTTTGAAGATCCTGGCTGATCTTATCATGTTAAACATAATTGAATTCAACTTTTTTGATGAAATTTTTCACTCGCTAAAACTGTAATGGCTCGAGAATACAAAATAAATATTCCTGTATATAAATAAAACATATAAAACCATAATGAAAAATCAAATCTATACTTAATCTAGTTGAAAATATCCAATATGCAGTAGAACTTAATCCTTTGGTTTGACACCAATGTTATTGACGTTTCTGAACATCATAACACCTGGAACGTCGCAATCGTCGACGAATTGACAAGATCTCATACAGTTCCATAAAGCTGTCCACATGGAAGTTCCATCGTATCTGTAATGAGAGCCCATGACTTCCTTGATGGCTTTGGTGGCTTCTCTGGCGTTATAGAAGGGAATTCTGGAAACGTAATGGTGTAAAACGTGAGTTTCAATGATATCATGGAAGATATGTTGACCAATGAAACCAAAGTCTCTATCAATAGTGGCAGCAGCACCTCTGGCAAAGGTCCATTCGCTGTCATGATAATGAGGCATGGTTGGGTCAGTGTGTTGCAAGAAAGTGACAAAAACTAACCAATGGTTGACCCAACACCAAGGCATAAACCAGTTAACAAACATGTTGAAGAAACCATAAGATTTATACCATTGGTAAACCACGAAAATAGTAGAAAGGATACCAATATCAGATAACACAATGTACCAATATTGGTTTTTCTCAAAGATCGGAGAAGATGGAGTATAATGAGATTTGGCAAGTTTAGAATATTTTGGGATTTCTTGTCCAGTAGCATTAGTGATCAAATAAGTTTGAAGACCACCTAATTGTTGAAAGATCAACACCAATAAAGTGTAAATAGGAGATTCCTCGGCAATCTCAGCTATTTGAGATACTTTGTGTTTAGTCTTAAATTCTTCTTTTGTGTATGGAATAAACACCATATCTCTGGACATATGTCCTGTGGCTTTGTGATGTTTAGCGTGGCTGAATTTCCAGGAAAAGTAAGGAACACCTAAGTAACTGTGTAACACCCAACCAATGAAGTCGTTGATGTTTTGATGATCCGAGAAAGCACCGTGACCACATTCATGAGCCAAAATCCATAATCCAAACCCGAACAACCCAATCAAATACGATTGAAAACACCACAAACCACCTCTGACGTATTTAGAAACGTCTTCATGGCCTTCGAAATTCACTTGTGGAATCAACTTGTGTCCGGTGTATGAGATCAAACACATCATCACAATGTCACGAACAACATATCCTAAAGATCTCACCAACGATCTTTCATAACAGTGCTTAGGAATAGCAGACAAAATGTCTTTGATTGTGTAATCTGGGACATTGAAGTCGTTTCCAAGAGTATCAACGGTAGTTAAACCTTTGGACACGATCTTTTGTCCTTTGGCATCGATTCTTGTTTCACCTCTGGCGATGATTTCAACGGCAGACATTTATGGTGAAAAAATTTGACGCATCTCGAGTCGTTTTTGGAGCGTGGTGCAATTGGACATGGTCGTGCGCCGGAATGTCGGCGATGTCGTCAATCACACGACAACTGACAATGCATCCATAGACCCAAAGGAACTCAACGGGTTTATTGTTAGAATCACGATTCAATGTAGAGATATGAAACGACCGACGGGACTCGCTTATTTAAAAATAAAATCAATATACGAAACTCATGGCTTGCATTATGTGGGGATTGTTCAGCGGTTCCCAAAATGGAAATGCCATCGATAAAAAAAACTCGAGCAAAGTTTATACTTGAACACACCATAGAACGTGAATTGGATGAATGTGGAGTATTGAAAGGCTGAAGGGACAAGATCATGGTAAAGCCATGTTGCAGAAAGGTTAATGAAATGGCAGGGCTAAAAAATAACTAGGAATTGGTGGTTAGACATGAGTGTAACTGAAACTTAACTTGAAGTTGTTTACCCAATAAGGCAATTTTTTCAATGGTCGGAAATAGACGTCAAAGGAGTTACAAGAATGTAAACACTAAAGCCACCAAAAAAGATGGTGATGGGACAGTAACATTGGGCAGAACACCAAAAAAATTACTTTCCTAATCGGGAATTGTTATTAAATACCTGCATGTAAACCCTATTACTTTTCCTAATCGGGTAATTCTTTTTCACATCCACCAAAGTTCATAGTAATCCCACGTACAATCATAGACAATTAACAAAATTACTTAACTAGGAGGAGTAATTAAGAAAGAATCAATTCTTTCCCAATTCGGTAAAGTGTGTATGGTTTTGTCACCCTCCATTATTCTCCAATTATTATAAATATCTCTCGTTTCCCACTTTCTTCTTTGTTTCATTATTCACTACATCAAATGAAGTTATCTCACACTACCTTGTTGGCCATCTTGGCTACTTCTGCCTTCGCTTCTGCTGCTCCAACCGCCATGGAATATCAACCTACCACCATTGTTAAGAGAGAAGAACTTAACCAAGTCATGGAACATTTGGCTGAATTGAAAAATCTTAAGATGAAGAGAGACAGTTTAGCTGATGATGACGAAGCTTTAATCGAATTAGAAAGAAGAGCTGACTCTGTCATCGGAGATTTGATCAGTGCCTTGGCCAACAGTGGTATCATTGGTGATGTTTTCCACACCTTAACTACTGACCCAGATTTGAGAAGTTCCATTTTGGCTATCGTTAAATCTGCCCTTCAAGCTGCTATTGTTCAAGGTCCAACTTTGATCAGAGCTGTCTGGAACTCTGGTTTACTTCAAGATATCTTTAGTAAGATCTTGAATGACACTGATTTGAGAGGTGCTTTGTTGAATGCTGGAAAAGCTCTTTTCTCCACTGCTCTTAACTTGATTGGTAGTTTCTTTGGTAACGGAGCAAGTGCCCCAGCTACCACAACCGCTGCTGCTCCTGCTGCTCCTGCTGCATCTGCTGCTGCTAAGAGAGATATTCCACAATTGGCCTTGGCTGGTATGGCTGAAAAGCGTGAAGCCATCATTGATGGTGAAGTCATTGGAGAAAGAGACTTATTAGACATTGTGTCATTTGTGGTGCAACAAATTAAAAGTTCTGGTTTAGTCACCAACTTGATCAACAAAGTCATGGCTGACCCACAAGCCACCGTCAGTTTCTTGACTTCAGTTTTCAAGAACGGTTTGGTGGTTGCTGAAGATATCTTTGGATGGGCCAAGAGTTCTGGTATCTTACAACAAGGTATCAATTGGTTAGCTAACAGTGATAATGGTATTATCCACGCTTTGGGTTCATTCTTGGCTGGTTCCATCAATAGTGGTGCTGTTAGTGCACAAGAATTCGACAATGCTGGTTCTTCTGGTACTGCTGCTGCAATTGCTCCTGCAACTGCCGCTCCAACTACCGGAGCTGCAGGTGCAACTGCTCCAACTACGGCGGCTGCTGTGGCCACTGGTGGTTCTGGAGACTTGGGTTTCCTTTCCAAATATGCCCAAGCTGGTGCCACTACTTTATACAAGAAGAGAATGGTTTATTAAACCCTACCCCCTTATACCATAGTTGCACTCCAAACAAACCAAATATTTTGCAACCATTTTTCCGGTTATCTTTGATACACCCATAAAAATTTGTCAATCTTCACTTCTAATGACTTTATTTTTCATACATATTATTTTTATAATATTTAATGTACAACAGGCTAAATTAATAATTTCTTACCGAAAAATTTCTGATGACAATTAAAACTTTTTCCTATAAAATAACTTGCAATTCCCGTATAACTACATTTTTTACAACTGAAATGGCTCCTAAAATTGCTATCATTTACTACTCATTGTACAAACACATCTACAAAAACGCTTTAGAAATCCAGAAAGGAATTGAGTCTGCTGGGGGTTCTGCCAAGTTGCTTCAAGTACCTGAGACACTTCCTCCTAATGTGTTGCAATTAATGCACGCACCAGAGAAGCCAGAAGTTCCTGAAGTTACCGTCGATGATTTGACCAAATATGATGCGTTTGTGTTTGGTATTCCAACCAGATATGGTAATTATCCTGCTCAATGGAAGAATTTCATTGATCAAACTGGTAGATTATGGGCTGGTGGTGATTTACATGGAAAGCCATTTGGTTTATTTATTAGCACTGGATCCCCTGGTGGAGGACAAGAAGTAACTGCTTCTAACGCCTTGTCTACTTTTGTTCACCATGGAATGGTCTACGTTCCTTTGGGTTATAAGAATGCGTTTCCATTGATAACCAATTTAGAAGAGGTGCATGGAGGATCCCCATGGGGAGCTGGTTCTTTTGCCGGTGCTGATGGTTCTAGACAACCAACTGAATTAGAGAAGGAGCTTCATAGAATCCAAGGTAAGACCTTCTACGAGACAATCAAGAACCTTAAGGGTCAATAGAGAGTATAGATAATTTAAAGCCTTCCCCGGAAATAGTTAGTCGTGTGTTAACCAATGTGATGCATCGTATTCTTACTTTAAGCCATGCAATTACCATACTTACAGGCAGTGTTTGAACGTATTTCTAAGTGGAGACGAATATTTGGGGTCTTAATAGTGGCCGCATCCACTCCTCGTGTTTCATTTATAGTCAACCTTTCCAGTTTGCTCTGAAACATATACATTAATTTTGGCTGCAAAAAATATTCAACATCCATCATTCCACTTCAAATAAGTCAAATCAATATAAATAAGCCCCAATATCCTAAGCATACACCCACAATGATTGTAAGTGTCCCAAAAACCACTTTTGTCACTCACCGGTACCTTTGCCGGTCCAAAAATGAAAACATCTCCCTTCTCTCCAAAACGACTAATATACTACACAGCCAATCACCTCCAATCACCTCCAATCACCCCATTCTCCCCTCATAGCCTGCAACCCTGACAAATGTTATAGACGATCTTGTAACCATCGTGTGTCTACCATTAATCGGCACCCTTTTTTTATTAATCCTGTATAAGCAATTACTAATTTTATTAATGGTCAAATTGCTCCACATATAAATACCTCTACTCCCACCCCTACAACGGAAATAAATCAAACAATGGCACCAAAAGTCGCAATTATCTATTACTCCACCTGGGGACACATCTATGGAAATGCTTTAGAGATCAAAAAGGGTATAGAAGATGCAGGTGGTGAGGCTGATTTATACCAAGTACCTGAAACATTACCAGATGAAGTCATTGCCAAAATGCATGGAGCTCCAAAAGCTGATGTTCCTATTGCCACACTTGACACCTTGAAAGAATACGACGCTTTCATGTTCGGTATCCCTACTAGATACGGTAACTTTCCTGCACAGTGGAAGACATTCTGGGACAAGACTGGTGGTTTATGGGCTAGTGGTGCTTTACATGGCAAACTCTTTGGTGTTTTCGTTACTACTGGTTCTCCAGGTGGTGGACAAGAAGCTACTGTGATGAGCTCTTTGTCTTCTTTCATCCATCATGGAATGATCTTTGTTCCTTTGGGTTATGGTGAAGCTTTCCCCTTGATCACCAATTTAGACACCGTTCATGGTGGATCTCCATGGGGTGCTGGTGCTTATGCAGGTCCAGATGGTTCTAGAAAGACCAATGACGTTGAAAAGCAGCTCCATAATGTTCATGGAAAGGTGTTCTTCAATGCTGTCAAAAGACTTAATTAGTAGAGGTAGAATCTCGTTCATTATATAAAAAAATTCTAATGCGTTTCGTCTAATAGTTCTTCGACCGCTTCCATAATGTATTTATTATTTTCATGGTGGTTCTGATCAGTTCTATGTTGATGTACTGTTTCCATAGTTACTCTAATCAGTTGCATGGTGTTGGTACTGTTCATGGTGCCAATCTCACCAACTCCCATTCTTCATCTTCTTTCTCTCTTCTAAACGTCAATCTGTCATGTAATCTACTGTTTCTTCCTTGCCAAAATTCGATCTCCAATGGAATAATCTTCATCCCACCCCAAAGCTTAGGACATTCGATCTTTTCATCTCCAAATTTTTCAGTCATTTGTTGAACCAACTGTTCGAGTTGTTGTCTATCCTTCATCACGGAACTTTGTGGGGAGCTCCAGGCCCCTATTTGTGATCCCCTGGGTCTTTGTTGGAAATACTCGTTCGATTGATCATAATCTACTCGTTTCATCACTCCTTCAACTCTCACTTGTCTCTGCGACTTCTTCCAGAAGAATGTCAATGAAGCATACTTATTTGTTTCGAAATCCTTCAGTTTCTTCGATGTATCCCAGTTAGAATAAACCACAAACCCTTCATGGTCAAGTTCCTTCAACAAAACAACTCTCGAAGACACTCTTCCACTAGGCAATCTGGCGGTAGAAAACACAGTTGATTCCGGAATATCTTCAGTGGTTTTAGCTTCATCGAACCAACTATGGAACTGCTCAAAAGGAGATGATGATATGTTAGACTCTTCGAGCTCAAACTTGGTGTACTGATACGTCTCGGGCGCATAAATGATTTTGTGGTCTAAATTCATGATATTTAAAAAAGTATTTAATTCAAGTGTTTTTTCAATCAACTGAAAAATTAAAAGAAAAGCCACCGGGTGATGCAGTCTTTAAATCAGACCAATTGTTTTTGGGTTTTTTAGGTTGGTTTGTGTACTTGTCTACCAAGTGTTTGTGTCCATCATTGATCAATAATTGTTTGAAGATTTCGTACATGGGAATATCTGGTAATTCAGTGATTTCCCCACAATCTTCATACAAATCTATGCTCGTTTCATTCAATATATCGAGAAACTGGCTTAATTGGGTGTTACGTCCAGGAAGCTCCTTTATAAGATCTCTCACATCTCCTAGTTTGAATCCACTGATTTGTTTGGGTTTGGTTTGGAAGAACTTAAGCACATTATTCAAGTCTTTTTTAGGTACGAAATTTTCAGTTATGGCTATTGAATCTTCAAGATTGATGACCAAATGCCACCAATTCGAAGGCACATACATGCATTCTCCTGGGAAAGTGATCCCTATAAGTGCTTCTGGGATCCTGAGAACATCATGGTAAAATCCCGAAAGAACCCATTCTCCTATTCCTACAGGACTAGTTATCTCACTCTGATCTTCACTGACTGTTACTCCTGGAGGTATAATTCCTGGAGGAAGCATAACCCAAAGCTTTTTACCTGTAACACATGCGTTCCATGCACTGGTGTTGTTTGGGTCCTTGTGGAATGTAGATCCACTTCTCTTACTGCCCACAATCAACCACGAATGATCTGGTCTGGAACTTCCGAGTAACTTGAAGTAGTCTTCCTGGAAGATCTCTGGGATGGTATATTGTTTCCTGATCTGGTCCATGGCTTTACTTCTGCAATCAAATAAGTAAAGAGGACTTTCATCTTTGTTGGACTTACAATACTCAATGAACTTATTTAAAGACCAATTCACAGACTCTTGTTGGAAAGTGGTATCTCCATACTTCGAATTCAAAGAGTCTAATGTCCAATTGGGCCATGGATGTCCTGTGATAATGAAAGGGGTTTTAAGATCATCAAATTCTTGTGTAGTCAAACTACTGTGTCTGGGTATTCTTCCTTCACTATTGACTTTCATTTTCTTCATTTTCTGTTCATCTTCCACCAACGACTTGAATAACTGCTCGTAGTCTATGTTGGAAACCTGGAATGGTCTGTAAATAGTGTCTGAGTTTAAGTTCAACTTCACTTTCACATCATTCCTCCAATTCAATACTGTCTTCTTCCAAGATCCTCTCCATTGACTGTCTTCCACATGCTTGTTATACATCTTCTTCCAAAGGTCTTCATCATCTAAGAACCCAAACAAGTATCTTGATACTTGCATCAACTGTTTCAATGTGTCAATTTCATCGATATAATTGAGCATGTACATTATGGCGTCATCTGAGAGTACTGATAAATATCCTAAAGCAACTTTTCTGTCGTCATATTCTTTCTTGCCATCCAGGAGCCAAGAGTTACCTTGAGGCTTGACACCAAACGGATGTCGTATGCTGACGGTTGTAAGTTGGATATTTCTAGGGTCCTTTATCCTTTTCAGTAATGTCATATTTTTTGTATTTTTCAGATGAGATGATCTTATCTGTGAGATAGCCAGTAGGCACGAGACGGGAAAGTTCAAATGAAAAGTGATACATCACAAGTGAAAAAAAGGTACTGACAAGTGATACATTACAAATGGAAAAATAATTACTGACAAGTGATACATCACAAATGGAATAAAGACATGAACGTATTATTTCAGGACTCTACATCACCCCAAGATGGTGCTATCTATTCTATGTACAAGTTACTTTCTATGTTTGGCTTGACTGGCTTCATACATCAATGGTTTCTCTCTTTGTGGAACCCAATCTCTCTCCTTCAATCTTCTTTGGTAATCTGTTAATCTCTTACCTGGATATAAGATCTTCTCATCTACCTCATCGATTCTTGGTTCAGCAGTTACTTCAGTCTTACCTGGTTTGATTTTCTTCAAGAACATCCTGATTTCCATGAAACAGTTCATACACATGAAATGAGATCTTTTCACTGATCCACATCCTGGACATCTTACTATATTTTCCAAAGGTTGAATCTTTTTATTTCCTGGTGCATATAATTTTTGTCTGGTTCTTCTGTATGATGGTTTCTTCTTTGGAACTGCCCTTAGGAGCCATTCTCCTATGAATCCAGGCAATCTTAATGTGATTTTTGGCGAGTCAACCGAAATAGCAGTTCCTGTAAGACCCACACCGAACGAGTGCATTATTCCACCCCAGACAGTGGTTGAAACACTGGGTATATGCGAATGAGCCGCTACTCTTGTAACAACACTCATATCTGACACAAACAACACAGATTTATATATGAAAACCTCCTGAGCTTTGGTTCTTTCTTCAACTGAAAAATTTGTCTGTCTCAAAATCTCACACTTTGAGTATGATTGAATAAAAGTCGTGTGTAAACCGGACCACCTTAACAGAAGCTACGCGTTGACAAAATCAAAAAGTTTACAAAACAATCTTTGACGATGTCTGAAGAACACATAGTTCAACCCCAAAAGTATGTCGGGTTCGACACTATTACGACCCAAATTGAGAACAGATTGTTGAAGAGAGGATTCCAGTTCAATGTTATGATGGTAGGAAGGAGTGGATTGGGTAAATCTACTTTAGTTAACAGTTTATTCTCGTCCAATTTAGTTCGTTCTAGTGGAAGAGAAGATGCCAGCGAGCCTATTGAGAAGACCACTGAGATCAAAGTCACCAATCACAAATTGATCGAGAACAATGTTAAGTTGAACGTCAATGTCATTGATACTCCTGGTTTTGGTGACCAGATCAATAACGAAAAGTGCTGGGAACCTTTGATCAAATATATCAAAGAACAACACTCGCAATATTTGAGAAAAGAATTGACTGCACAAAGAGACAAGCATATCACTGATTCCAGAGTCCATTGTGTGTTGTACTTTTTACCACCAAGTTTCAAGAAATTGAAACCTTTAGATGTGCAAACCATTAAGAAATTATCTGAAATTTCCAATGTTATACCAATTATTGCCAAATCTGATTCCTTAACTTTGGATGAAAGAGCTAACTTGAAGAAATTATTACAGCTGGAATTTGTCAAGTACAACTTCAACTTGTACCCATACGATAGTGAAGAATTATTTGAAGAAGAAAGACAATTGAACGAGGATATCAAATCTTTGATTCCTTTCGCTGTTGTGGGTTCGAACAACGAGATTGTTATCAATGGTGAATCATTCAAGGGAAGAAAGACTAAATGGGGTGCTATCAATATCGAGGACGTTAGTCAGTGTGAATTTGTGTTCTTGAGAGATTTCTTGACTAGAACTCATTTACAAGATTTGATTGAATCAACAAGTTTGATCCATTACGAAAATTTCAGATCCAAGCAATTGATTGCTTTAAAGGAAAATGCCAACACCAATAGACAGTCCAACATAAGTCAATTGGACAACAAGAATGGCAGTGCTTCCAATATCGCAGCCCCTAACGGAGCTGCTGTGAAGGCTTAGAGTAGTTTGAATGTGTTTAGTAATGTAAAGAAACGTCTTAAAAAGGACCGTCTTATAATTTCTATAACAAACACCTGTTGGTGATTGATACAGTGGTAATTGAAAATGCAAAAAAAAAAAGCTGCCGGTCCCAGGAATCGAACCTGGGTCTGTTCGGCCACAACGAACTGTACTGACCACTATACTAGACCGGCGGGTACAGGACAAATTCGACCTGAAATCTTTATAACGTTTTGATGATGCTTTAAAACAATTATTTGTACGCTTGGCACTGTGCTAGTCCTTTATAAGAGGGGTATACGACAGTACCCTAGTCTTACCTTGTCGATCTATCTTTCCGCGTTCAAAAAGACGTCCTGAGTATTTCACAATTCACACATACAACCCTACCTAAAGCCACGAGGTCCGATTCAGAAACACTTAGAGCCACAGGAGCCTTTAAGCCAGACGGCCTACGGTCTAATGTTTCCGCTCCCGTTATTTTGACTTGTGGTTATGTAGTGTAGTGTCGTAAACATGCACGTCTTATCTACAGCTCATGTGGGAACTTTGGTGCGGCTCAAAATTTTGCACCCGTTTCCTATTAATAAGGATTCAACACATTTTTTTGAAGGTAAGCATCCTAGACAGTTTGCCCATGAGTCTCGTAATAACAGAAGCCCCTGGAATGATTGTGACAGACTACAACAGTCAAATACAAGAGAAAATTTCCGATGCTAGAATAGAAGCTAAAGCGTTATACACAGAGGTAGAGCTTCAAAAAAGGAAGGTGAAAGATGTGACTTTAGTTGATCAAAGCATCAAAGTAACGAGCATACCCAACCATTCAGTCAACCCAAGATGCTACAATAATTTAGAAGGACATCAGAGCAAAATCAGTAAGATTCAATGGAACAGTACTAGTGATACAATTCTTAGTGCTAGTCAAGATGGGTATATGATACTATGGGATTCGGTCACGGGGTTAAAAAAGAACGCCATTGAGTTATATAATCAGTGGGTTTTAACATGTTCGTTGTCGCCCAACGGTCAATTTATTGCTAGTGGTGGTTTAGATAACAATTTGACTATCTACAAGTTAAACCAAGATAACGGACGTGCTAGGTTTTTTGATTCAACTGTACGACACATATTCAAGAGCCATAGAGCATATATCAGTGATTGCAGATTCATCAATGATCAACAGGTTCTCAGTATCAGTGGTGACATGAAAGGAGTCTTGTGGGACATGAATAAAGGTAACAAAGTAAGAGACTTTGTTGAACATACAGGAGATATCTTGTGCATGGACACTTTCAGTTCCAATGTTCGTGGAACTCCATTTTCTAATAACTTATTCATTAGTGGCAGTTGTGACGGATACTGTAAGATCTGGGATTTACGAAGCAAAACTGCAGTTCAGAGTTTATTCATATCTAATTATGATATAAATGACGTTAAAATCTTTCCTCAAGGCCAAAGTTTCGTAACAGGACTGGACGATGGAGTTATAAGGATGTTTGATTTGAGAAGTGATTGTGAAGTCAGTCAATATTCTATCTTGACTCAATTACTTGATAGTAGACGTCTGTCAATTCAGATGGACTCAGTCAATATTCTTTCAGTAGACTTTAGTACAAGTGGAAGACTCATTTACAGCTGTTATTCGGACTTTGGATGCTTGATTTGGGACACTTTAAAACTGGAAATTTGTGGATCCATTGGAGGACATCTTAATAAAATAAACCAAGTTAGTGTCAGTCCAGATGGAGTTGGTATTTGCACAGCTAGTTGGGATACTACTATTAAAGTATGGGCCCCTTAGCTTAACGTAAATATACATATATTAAACAATCTACTTTTATGGTTAAGCTTCACCAGTTTGTTTCTTCACATAATCCCATAAACTCTTCAATAAGGATTCTGGTAAAGTATATAAATCCATAGTGAATTCACCGTTGTCTACATCATTCTTGATATTCATTTCGTTTGTTTTGTTGTCGGTAACCATTTGAACAATGACTATTAAGTCATCTTCACTTAATTTGGTCAAACCGTTGGCCAATTTTTCTAAATCAATAGATCCTTTGACTGCACTACTACTTCCATTTTTCAATTTCCTAGCTTTATTGTTTGCATTCACAACTTCTTCATTTCTACGTTTGTTAGCTTCTTCGGTTGGGACTGGTCCACTTTCCAATAATAATTTGTTCAATAATGAAGATTTATTGGTTGGAATAGTAATGATATGATCAACAGTGTATTTCTCTTGTAAAAAGTTCAAATCATGGCTAATCTTTCTCTCACCCAATTTACCATTCAATCCAACTAAATGGACTGCAATGGGTATATCAAACTCACCCCATCCTTGTTCTTGTACTTTGAAAGGTTGTGACTTGATGGTTCTAGTTGGATTAACGAAGGTTGGATGTAAAGTGTAAGTTACTTTATCAAATATATTTGCTGGTATTTCTTTACCATCTTGGTTCAACATGGAGATTGTGACAGACCATTGTCTTATAGGGAAGTTCTCTACTGGTTCCAAGTCCTTTAGAATGTGCTGTTCGGTGGTTACCCTGATAGTTCTCTTGGTCTAAAGCTGTTAGAAATGTTCAAAACAAATGAGATGAAAATCTCAATAACTGCACTGATTGATCAGATTTTTGCGTGAAAAATACGGTTGGTTTTGTTATGTAACACATAACAAGTCCGGCCCATCTCAAATCTTGAATCTATACAATAAATTGCATGGAATTACATACCTCTGACATTTTGGAAAGATAATTGTCAAGGACTTTTTCCGTTTTTTTTTCAACGCGAACACCGAAAACTACATAGTTTATATGGAATTAAATGCTGGAAATAACTTATACGTAATGTTGGAATGATTTCATAACAATAACAACAAGATGAAGAAAAGGATTGGTGTGGAGTTGAGAAGGAAGGCTCCTGATAATTGACTTTCAAGGAGTAAATTATTGTGCGTAAGTATGCTCATAGACCTTGTTAACTCAAGAGACACAGGAGAAGCTGGAGGCCTTGTGGACGTGGTCTGGGGATCTGATTTAGACTTCTTTGTTTTCTTTGGCCTGGGCTTTGTGGTCTGTGTAGTTTTTGTAGTCTTTGTGGAGGTGTCTTTTGATTTTCTCGTCTTTTTAGTCAGTTTAGTCAGTTTAGTCAGTTTAGTCACCCAAGTCGTTTGTGATGGAAGAGGTGGTAGTGAAGCTTTGCTGGACAGTGGTGTTGAGAACTCCGAAGGAGAATGTGAGGATCTCGGTTGAATTGAAGCTTTGGTTGCCACAAAAGACTCTACCGATGGAGAATCTGAGGTGCTTGGAGACTCCGACACTGTCAACGTTAATAGTTCTGATGGGGAAAGAGTCAAATCGTGCACGTAAGACTCTCCCAACATGAGGTGTTCCGTTGAGGATTCCGAAGTTATTGGTTGTTGGACGTAAACCGGGTGTGAACTAGCTACAATTGGACTGTCCACACTGATTACGGTCTTGGTGACCACCTGCGTAATTGTCACCAACTTTGTCACTGGTAATGACAACACCACCTCTCTTGATTCGCCAATATTCGCCCTATCACCGGGATTGGCTATTGTAACTTTATCTGGCGTCTTATCTTTAGATGTACCTTCAGTAACATCAACCGTACCTTTGGTCTTATCTCCATCCTCATCAGGTACTCCTTTGCGCCTATTGTTCGAATTGTCATCAAGGTACTTGGTGGCAGTTGTACTATCAGTGACAACTCCCCACATATCCTTATTTCCCGATGCTATAGATGATGTCTCTGTAACAAGGGAATTCTGGGTCGTGTCCCGAGACGACATTGTAACAATCCCATTATTATATTCCCCTTTGAGCGTCGTTTGCATTGGTTGTGAGGTCCTGGATACGGGATGCATTGTAATTCTGGTAACAATAGGAGCAACAGATTTGACCGAGTCTAAAGATGTGTTCACAAGGGTTGTGGAAGAATTAATTACTTGTGTGTTCCACCCAGTGCTATTAATGATGTCACGAGAAGACAAATTGGAACTTCCGTCTTGATGACCTGCATCGGCAGTGCTTGTAAAGGAGAAATAATGACTTTCCCCTAACTCCTGTTCACTATCACTGTCTGTGTCTTTGTCACTAGCACTATCTGTGTCAATGTCGGTATCTGAATCTGTGTCATACCCAAGCACAAAATGGCCCTCGCCATACAGTATCCTGTTTCGGACAGTTGCACTCTCAACAGTACCAGCCGTGGTAGTGTTTGCAACGACACTCATGCTGGCAGTGTTATCTGCAAAAAGAATGGTATTGAGCTCTGGTTTCGATGTGATAGTGGCTGACGAATCTGTATAATTGGCAGTCAAATGACTTGGGTAATACACAGTAGTGGTGATATAAACCACTGAATCACACATGACTGCCGGAACCAAAAATATTATCCACCAATTCATCATGTGTATGTGTCTATTGTGGTATAAGATTTTTTTTGCAGTAATCGCAGGTGCATACACAAACCTTAAAAAAATCAGGCACACTACCGTTTGAACTTTGAATAGATTTAAAGTTATAAATTATATTTCGACAAAGATATCATATCATTGGGCCCCCTGAAATTCTTTACAACTACAACTCAAAAGGTTGAAGTTTTTCATTTGGTTAATTGACACCTGGCAAGTGTAGTGGTAATTAATGTGATATGCGCAGGAACAAGTAAGATTTACCTGCAATTGCTGGCTTGGACCAACTAGCTTGTGACCTTGTTAAATATTGCATGTTAAATTTGCGATAGGTCGTTTGCATGACGATCGGGAATATAAAAGGCTATTAGGTTTCCCAAAAGGTACATGCAATTCCGAATATGTAATATTACTTAACAATGTTGCACCCCTAAAACAATAGATTTTCCCTCATTCCTGTGTCACACAATAACCCATATCCAATTGAACAACGTAATTGTCTCAATCCAAGACAATAATATTACAAATGCAAGGAATTCACAAGGACACGAACACCCTCCTTGTTTATACAAAAATTTGACGAAGAACTTAAAAAGGGTCTTGATAAGTTTAAAGTTTCCGATTTGCAGTTTGACTTTTTTTTTCATTTAGTGCACCAATGTATTATCAAGTAATGTGGTCAATGCATTGTATTTTTGTCTTTATCTATTGTTCTTTATTTATTCTCTGTCGAACCCTTTTATAAATACCTGTTAGTTAGCCGAAATTTTTCATAATTTTTCATATTGATGTTCCAATTCAAATCTAAGTCTACTAATAGTATTTCTCATGATAATATCCTACCCAACCTTATAAAACACCATGAGAATAGTTCCAAGTACCTTGAAAAGTACACGAGACTCGATAGACGGTTGTCTAAGTCTAGTGAAAAATTGACCATGCAGGCGTTCAATGGGTCAATTGACAGCATTAACAGCATGGATAGTCAAGAAAGAAGAGACAGTGCCATCAGTGATATCACTGAGATGGACAGTAAGGACAACTTATCAATACCTGACTATGATGAAAAGCTTGTGAATAAGTTTAGTAACTACTCCATAGATTTCCAGTCTAGGCCGTCACGTCCCGCTACTGATGCCAGCCACGACCTCGACCCAGCCGCCTGCACCAGCACCAGCTGCCTCAATGCCAGTTCCAGCCGTGTTGGTAGGGACACGTTCATAACCCAATTCAATTCGGGTTTGAAGAGTTGTGGTGACAGGGTATACCTTTTGAACCAAGACAACTTGGCAGAGTTGCTTGCTTACTATTATAACTTGGACAACAGTTTAGATACTGGTTTATTCCCACATTTGCATGGGCTTCAGAATTCTCGTCAAAGAATCTTTTTCAATGATGGGTTTAGAAACTTGAATAATGACAGGTTTGACCTTCTGGAATTTGCACACCTCGATGTAATGCATGATCCGAAGTTGGAGCAGCTTCATTTAATGATCTTAAATACGGTTGAATCTGAGGACTTTCGGTTGAATAACTCACTTGGATTTACCGAATTCGTGGAGTCTGTTAACCAATACAAGCCTGAAGATGATACTGACGAATTGAACAACAGAAACTTTAGAGACCAAGTGGCTATCTATAGCAAGTTCTCCCATTTTGTTCTTTACAACAATACGAACAATTTGACTATCAATTTGAACAAGGCTTTGGAGTTGCAAACCGATAAATTCATCTACATTGTCAATTTCAATTACAAGCTCTGGCCATGCTTACCTCCACAGTATATAAATGAGCTGAACTTTGAGAAAGTGGGTCAACTCCCGATCAACTCTATCAACAATCAGACATTCAATTGTAAGTTGTTGAAGTGGGAACAGAACTTGCTTTGGAAATTCAATTCTATGAAATGGTTCAACAAGAATATCTGTTTGGGTAATTTGATTGATTACAACTATTTGTCTAATGTCAGTCATAACTTCAAGATGATCATCAATTGTAACGAATATGGAAAAATACCGAAAACTGCTAGTAGTTATCTTGAATTTCCAAGCTCTGGCTACTTGAATTTCGACTACTTGAACTTGGCTGATTTGATCAACTACTTGAATTTGTTAAAGACCATTAAGAACTTGATCGATAATGATGAACAAATCTTCATCTTCTCGTTCGATGGGTTCACAGGCTTGACTTTGTTGACACTTTCTATTGGCATGATGTTGAGTGGTCACAGTCTTGAAGATGTGATATTGAACATATATGCCACCAAAGATGTGAAGTTCTACTTCTTTAAGAACGATTTGGTTTTCTTGAAGAAGTTTGAAAAGTTCATCAAATACAGTCAGACCCAGAAAGGCTTGGTGAAGTTTATCAACTACAATGAGTTGCAGCCAACCAAGTTGTCAAAAGAATATGATTGGTTCAATTACAGCAAAGACAACAACTTCCCATGCAAGATCTTCAAGAGCTTGTACTTAGGGTCATTGAACCATGTTAGTTCTAAGACTGTGTTAAATTGTATGAAGATCAGCAAAATTGTGTCAGTTGGGGAGCTCCCCAGGTGGGTTGACTTATCTGGTGCAACTCCAATCTTCAAATATAAGACTCCACAAGATGAAGCTATTAAGATTTACGATTTAAAGATCAACGATCCAGACTTGCCATATTTGCAGTCGATTATATTTATTGAAAACATCAAAGATGACGGAAAAGATTCCATTTCTCCGTTATTAACAAGAATACCCGATCATATCAAATTGAAATACCTCCAGAACCCAAACCAGTCTATTAGGACTTTATACCACTGCAAAATTGGGGTTTCAAGAAGTGCTTCCTTGGTGATTGCCAGTATGATGAAGTTCCAGAAACTCAGCTTAATTGAAAGTTACATGATTGTCAGGATTAATCGTTTCAACATCATCATTCAACCAAATCTTCGGATTTTTTATGACTTGTACTTATACGAAAATCAATTGAATGAATCTAGAAAGAATGAGAGAAGATACACTTGGTATCATCTCTGTAATGAGATATACAAACTAAATAGAAATTATATTGAATAAATGCATGAGTGATTATTTCCTTTGATAGAGGACGTATTTGTAGTGGTAGTCATTTTCTTGGTACAGTTCTAGTAAAGGAACATTAACAAATTTCTCCAAGTCTTCATGACTTCTTGCGGCCCAACCACTCAAATCCCACGTCAATCTAGTGTCTATTTCCACCTGCTTAGATGTTTGAAGTTCTGTCAATATGATAGAATCCACACTAGGATGGTTAATAAAGTGGTTGTATAACTCTGCACCACCTATGAGAAACACCTTATCAAT
Source organism: Yamadazyma dushanensis (assembly GCA_030571835.1). Taxonomy (NCBI): domain Eukaryota; kingdom Fungi; phylum Ascomycota; class Pichiomycetes; order Serinales; family Debaryomycetaceae; genus Yamadazyma; species Yamadazyma dushanensis. The sequence goes on along the minus strand of JAJLYZ010000009.1, from coordinate 95,478 downwards.
GGAGTCATCCATAGCACCTTCAATTTTGGTAATATCATTCAAATATACCACATCCTTAGTATCAGTAGCACTCTCTTCAAACAGACGACTCAACACAATGTTCAATCTGTCAGGCAATGGCCTGAATTTCTTCGGTATTGATTCCCAAGTCTTGCGACCCATTATTACAGCATTTCTTTTTTGTGGTGAACTAGCAGTTGTGATCAGTTTAAAATTGGCCATTTCTGTTTTCAATCTCCAAGGAAGTTTGCCTTTCATACCAATTCCTAATTCAGGCATTAAAGCTGCCACAATCATTATTATGGACTTCATATCTTGAATATCAAAGACGCGATTTGATATTTAATTTTTCACTCATATTATTATACAACACATAATACATAATACAAAAGGTACAAAAAAGCCCAAATTTCTTTACAATACAGATTAGAAGAAAATGACATCAAAACATTTCCCAGAAACACAAACATCAAGGTTCAAGTTTATTTCTTACCAGCTTTCTTTGCAACTTTAACAGGAGCAGCTTTAGGTTTTGGTTTAGTGACTTTTTTCGCAGCTGGGGCTTTCTTGGTCACTTTCTTTGGTGCTACCTTTTTGACTGCTTCTTTCTTTGGAGCGGCTTTCTTTACTGGAGCTTTCTTAGGAGTGACCTTCTTAGCAGCTGGTTTAGCAGCTGGTTTGACAACTGGTTTAACTGCTGGTTTAGTGACTTTCTTGGCTGGTTTAGTTACCTTAGTTGGTTTTGTGACCTTTGATGGTTTCTTAACAATCTTCTTAGGAGCAGCTTTTGGCGCAGCTTTAGGAGCAGCCTTTGGTGCAACTTTAGGGGCCACTTTTGGAGCTACCTTTGGAGTTGGCTTAGATGGCTTCTCAAGCTTACCTAATTTGATAGGGCCAGAGGGACCTTTTGGTTGGGCAAAATCACCGGTTTCTACACCCTTTCTCAAAGTTGCATTAAACAAAGCATCAAAATTGGTAGCCTTGACATCAAAGTTGCTTTGAACATACTTCTTAACAGCTTGACGGCTTTGCGCGTTAGTAAATCACAACCATTAAATTGAAATTGATACATACCTTGAACCATTTCTTTCTTTTAAAGTGACAACAGCCGATTTGATCATGTCTAATCTGTTAGTATCACAACTGAATATTCACCCAATAATTGCAGTTGATATGCGCCTGCAAAAAGGAATTGACACAAGCACGTACCCTTATAGGAAGTCTTAGAGACCGCAGCAGGTGCAGCTTTAGTTTTAGGAGCCATTGTTCGTTTGAGTTGTAAAATTGATCAAAAAAACGGGGTGGGAGGGAGTATTTATGTTTATTTTGTTCGCGATTTGTTTGTTTTTATTTTTAACAGTCACACCTAAAGGCATCGATAACCTAGTACGTGAGAGATTATTCATTAGTCATATGCTACTGGTGTGGGCTATGTACTGGAAGTTTTCCTGTCATCAGACAAGTATTGTTCCTTGTGTGTGCATGGCTGCAACTGGTGCACGTCCCGCGAAGAACGGCTGCAATTTCTCAAGCCCTGAAATTGCTTTCGCAGCCATTGGGACCAGAAGCTAAAGTTGTCAAAAACTTGGCACTTTGATTGTCTTTGTGTCATCTATGTTTGTCTATTATTCTTTGGAGGCAATTTCCCAAGTGTGGGAGTATGTTATGGCCTACTATGGGCATACTTCATACTCACTCCACAAATCGTACTTATCTTTCTCAAAATAATACCTCTTATCATTTTCGGAGTCGTAGAAGTCCACAAAGTCTGGGAATAAACATACCACAGCAAAGTTCTTGAATCCATCAACATCTTTTTTCCCATCCACGCCTCTTTTGATAGAATCAATCATTTTCGCTTTCTCACTAGTCATTCTAGAACCAGGCTCAGGTCTTCTAAATGATTTCTTTAAATTCTTAGACATTCCGTCCCATTGACGAGACAACTCTTCTGACCATTCTTCTTGCAGCGGAGCCACTAATTTCACGTCTTGTAACCCACTCATATGTATATCTGTCAAACTGCTCAAACTGGCAAATGATGCATTATGATTCCTGTACAATTGCTTAAGTAATTTCGGGGATAACAAATTAAAGTTTATTGGCTCATGTTGCACCCCTTCAAATTTGACAGTTGGTTGGTCATTCAAGTCCAATGGTACGATTCCTTCTTGAATTTTCAAATTATTCGATGTATCATTTGATATTATTTCGGGCTTGTCTTGTGAGTCCCTTCCACTATCTGCCGAAAATTCAATGACATCCTCGTCTTGAACACTCTCTTCATCTTCCGAATCGCTATCCGAAGTTCCCACATCCCTAGGCTTGAAATTATTCAAGTTTATTTGTGGCAGGTGCTCATCATCGATGATCCTAGCACTTCCTCTTAATCTAAATTGCTTCCTTGCATCGATCAAGTAGAACACTGCTTCGAACTTGTCATTAGCCATGAGTTCCGTATACTTGCCCATCCTCTTGTCAGACGTCAATGTAATGACATTGGTGGAGTCATCGTCGAATAAGAAGCCTCTGTAGACAACCGTCCGAGATTTTGGGAACCCATCAACCCCGATAGTACTGAATTGGAACGTGATAAACGGCTCGTTCTGCTTCTCTAATTGTACATTGGTGAAGTTCTTAAAAACTGTCACCCAGCTAGCCATAAACTGCTTCTGTATCATTGTTTCTATGGATCTAAAATGAATTTGCAGTCTTGTGATGGGAATTTTCGTCAACCTTTTTTTCCACATCAAGCTCCTCGTGGGATGAGGAAAACTTTTCTACCGTCGTTTTCCGTCCGATCACCGCGACGGCTGCCTTTTAGCCTTTAATTGACTCCAGATAACTGGTCGGTAATAAAAGGATCTGTGTTGCCAGAAGTTGTGTGTTGGACGTTATGCTACTGCTTTGGGCTATTTCCGGTCATTGGCGTTCGTGGTTGGGTAATTTGTTGGTGTCTATAGCGCAGTTCACATTCCTTAACCGGTACTAAACGTGTTAATAACCCTGGTATTTATTATCATTAAATGGCAGGTAAAAAGACAATGTGATAGAGGAGACTCTACATTGCCTGACAGAATCTCATGTGTTCAGTCAAATGTCCACCCTTGAACATAGATAGCCTCTAATTTTGGAATATTGAATCGTGGACTCGGTAATAGATAGGTGTGAGAGTTCCTGTAAACAGTAGAAGTCTTGAGAACTGGTCTTGGACTGAAGAACTTGGATTCCAATTCACTGGAGGGATTATAAACTGGAATATTCTAGTCTTTTGTGCTAAAATGTATGGCGGGAACTATTTGATGAGGGAACTATTTGAAACGACAAAATGCCCCACCGCTTCATCACATGTGTCTATATATGTCTCCATATACCAGAAACTTCATTTGTGTGCACTCAAAAATAAATCTTCTACAGCCTAACTCTTATTAGATTAAGGTATTGAATTCTTTTTGCAGCCATCGAAATCTCAAAAATTACAATAGATATTTTTTTGAGATCAGTGCCACTCACAATTCAACATTCCCCTTTGATCGTCGATGTTCTCCTGAATCACTCTTGATTATCTATATCCAGGTTATTGTCCATCGAAACATCTGGTGTTTATTTCCCTGTGAGGGAAAATAATTGAATTCATTGTGTCATAAGCCTGCGACTATAACTCCAAAAATCCCACTACTGAATAAGTCTTCCGAACATTGGACTTGAGTATCCAGCATTCTACACTTGTTCATAGATTTTACACTTTTCATGACAATGATTCCCCAAAGGCATAGAGACACAGCTATATACCATTCTTTTTTAACAACTCTATTCACAGAATTGTTTAACAACAAAAGTCCTAATTACGACGTTGATATATGTATTAAAACTACCGGGAAAATATGTGTATCTGACAACTCGGGGGGTTATCGACCAGAATTTACTCGTGTTCCTGCTATCATGTATCATAAACAGAAATTGTCAGTTAATGTCGAATTTTCTGAGAAAGGACACAATTTTACACAAGACGATGATATATTATTACATTGTATACTCAAATCATGTTGGAAAGATACGGTTGAGTTGACAACAAATATCAACAGCTTGACGTTGGAATGCATTGACAGATTACACCGAGCTCACGTTCACTTGAGTTTCCATTTTGTTTCACGAGGGAACGACAGGGTCTGATTTGGCGATATAGGCTAGCATATAGAGAGCGTTGAACACTTAAGGTTCACTTGACAGTAGTTTCTGGTTGAACAACTGGAATGGTATCAACAATTGACGGTTGCGTAATGGTGTGGTATTATGAGTCAAGTAAACATTGATATTATATGGTGTATCATTCGGTCCTGTGCATATCCTGCAAAAAAGTATTCCTGTCTTTCAGCAATTACAATACTGTGTAATCTCACATGTCCAGTTGTATGATTGTTGAATAGCGTAGACGATAAATAAATGACTTTAGTATTATCTACGTGAATATTTAGGTCAGTGCAAGACTCGGAAAAAAAGTCTAAAACATTAGATAACTCGTTTAACGACTCTGTAAAGTATGGATCATAAGAAGTGGAAATTTGCACCAAGAAGACAATCCTTAAAAATGAACTTGTACAAAGCATATGAAGATAGTAATGGCAATTAGTATATTAAAAATTAACACTGGAACATATGGGTTTCTAATTCTGTTCTTCTCACAGGAATTGGGTACTCTGGCCGAGCGGTCTAAGGCGCCAGGGTAAGGTCCTGGTCTCTTCGGAGGCGCGAGTTCGAATCTCGCGGGTATCATATCCAAAAATTACCAGCAATTCCTTTTATTTTTTTTGCACTTTTTTCCCTCGAGGCTGCAAAATGCTGAATAACTGCAAAAATCACAGATCACTGATAATTGCTAAACTTAGTTTTAAATATGTAAAGAACACTTTGAAAACTAACATTTTTTTTTTGTACAAACACAAAAGTAATTGTAAACGTTCATTAAAATTACTGTAAAAATACTACAAAAACCTGCAAATGATTTGAAAAGGTCCTATGTATGTACGTTGAATAGAAGGGCAGATTTTGCAGATCTGGGAAAAAAAGGGTAATTTTACATAATCACACAACACTTGCTTTTTGCCTTATCGACATTCGACACGTCGCCACTTAAACTTTGTTTAAGTCTTGTAGTCTTAGCCTCCTTCTGGCTGACGGTTTCATTGGTGGCTTCTTTATCTTGATTCATGGATTGTTTAGCTATTTCTTTTTGTTGCTTTTTCTCTGCAGAAACGGCTGCTTCTTTTCTCATGATTTGTCTCACGACATCAATAAATGCTTCATCAACGTTGGTTTTGTACATGGCACTTGTTTCATAGAAAGGTACTAAGCCCCATTCTTGACTCACTTTCACCCCGTCTTCTATGCTTAAAACTCTATCTTGTTCCAAATCACTTTTATTACCGATCAACACCATCGGAACGTTATCACTGTCTTTAATTCTTAAAACTTGTTCTCTCAATGCTAACAACTCTTTTAACGAATTTTCATCCGTGACAGAGTACACTAATAAAAACCCTTTACCACTTTTAATATACAATTCTCTCATGGCAGTAAACTGGGCCACACCAGCGGTATCCAATATCTCGAGATCGCAGGCTCTACCATCTATTTCAATCTGTTTTCTATACGAATCCTCAATAGTTGGATCGTAACTTTCGATGTATACCCCTTGAACGAACTGCACTGTCACCGAGGATTTACCAACACCACCTGCTCCCAATACCACAATCTTATAGTCTGTTACAGTTAGTATATTGAAAAATCCATAATTATCAACAAATAAACACCAGGCCCGATATCGCTACATATCTATGCCGGAACTCCCAAAAAAAGCCACAAGTTCCTATAAATCCACAGCGTATCCGATCCTTCAATTGCTCATCACTTCATCTGCTGGTTACTCTTCAATTACATACCTCTCATGTTTAAAGCAAATTAGTCAAAAAAGTGATCTGAGATTTTTTTAACGTGTCGAGGGGAAACCTCGTCTGGGAAAAAATAGACGAGTATCAAAAATGGTTGCAACTTACAAGAGTAGAAATAAACGACATTGTTCATTAACATAAAAGGCAATAAAAATGGCAAGGCTGAACCCGGCTAATTGAGGGGGAGGATATTTGGCACGGGTCCTAATGGGGTAATACCAAATGGGTTAATGTTGGGGTGTGATTTGGTGTAGTGGAACTTGATATGGTCAAAATCAGTGGTTGATTTAAACGCATCATCTTGCCAGTATAATTTTTGGACCCATTTGTGCAAGTATGGGAAGTCATATCTGATGATACCAATATTACACTTGAAATGTTGGTGGTATACAGCGTCGAATCTGATGATAGTAGTGAATAATCTAACGTCAGCCTCGGTCAATTTGTCACCAATTAAGTAGTAGAACTTGGAATCTTTGTTGTTCTGATACTTATCCTTCAAAAGCTTTTCAACTTTGTCCAAGTGGTTGAACAAGTTGGTGACAGCTTCGTTATAAGCCTCTTGGGTGTTGGCAAAACCTGCCTTATAAACACCGTTATTGATGTTGTCATACACCCAGCCATTCAATTCATCGATTTCACCTCTCAAATGTTCGGGATATAAATCCAATTTGAATCCAGTGATTTCATCGAATTGGTCCAACATTCTGATGATCTCAGAACTTTCATTGTTCACAATGGTTTCGGTTTTCTTATCCCACAACACAGGAACAGTGTATCTACCTTCGTAGTTCTTGTCAGCTTTGAAGTAGATCTCACTCAATCTTTCAGCTCCGTACAAATGATCAATAGTACCTTCACTGATATCAGCAGCATCTTTTGGAGCCTGTTTAATGAATCTCCAACCCTTAGAGTCCATATGGTGACTAACAATTGACACATCAATGACATCTGTGAGCTTTTGAAGGTTTCTGGTAATCAAGGCTCTGTGAGCCCAAGGACATGCCAACGAAACATATAAATGATATCTGCCTTTATCTGGGGTGAAAATTGGATCGGTTTTGCTGATATGGTTTCTGAACACCGAGGCTTTTCTAACAAATGCCCCTTTGTCGGTCAATGGAAGCTTGAAACCTCCGATAGAAGTGGTTGGTTTAGTCATGATGCAATTGAGAATACTGGAGTAGATCGCAAAACGGGCAATATTTATATTGCGGTAGTGCGCTATTGATTTCGCAGCATTAATAATAATTAATAAGTTTTATGACATAACAAAAAGCTTATTAAATATGATTTCTGAGACATGTTCCGGTTTTGTCGTCTTCCATTCACACTTGGGGCTAAGGCAAAGTTCCGCATCTCGTAAACATGAAAATTTTTGGAGACGTTAAAAGCTCCGCTTTTCCAACCCCTGTGTGTGACAGGTATTTCACGTTACGCATTTCTCTTGTACTTCTTTCTCTTTCCTTTACAACCTCCCGTATCCACTTTATAGGCTTCAAACTGATATTTTCACATACTGTATATTGCACAAAGGCTTGCCTCGTTAAACCGCATCTCATCGCAATCCTCATCGAAAGCGGCTCGCAGAAAAAAAAAAACAATACAGTACATTTTAACATAGGTCCATCGACGGTGGTGAAAGATTTTTTTCAAACACAAACAGCTTCTCAAGAGTGATATTTCCATTGTTGTCGTATTAGAATGTCACTTGGACAATCCTCGATAACCAAATCCGAGCACGACCCCGATACTACCGCCGAATCATTGGACTTGGCTTCCTCTACAGGCGATCCTAAGAATATGAACAGACTCCTCCAGAACAATCATGAATCTGTGGATTCTAGAGATGTTACATACAGTGGTGATGACACACAAATCTACAGTGGTGTTAATGGTGTCGAAGGAAGAGATTCATCACTTAGCCCGGCTGTGGCTTCCAAGCCTGATTTGGACCAGTCAAGAACATCTGAGCATCTGACTCTGGTGACCTCTGGTGTGGGTAATGGAATACTGGATGCTAGCTCGGTGACTGATGTTACATCAAGGACAACAGGGGGTGACATCTTGATACAAGATGGTCCCAACGGTCACACGAGTTCAAAACCTCCCATTCCTCCCTTCAGTACCATAATGTCGCAACCCGACGATGCTAATGGAATGTCAATTCGGTTCAGGCCGATGGTCGACCCAAGCACTTACACAGACGCTAATACTCAAAACAACAGAGAAATATACCAAAATAATGGATTACAAACGGTATTTTTGCCGTTCAAAGGACCCAGTCCTCAGCGTCCAAATACCACTCAACTTCAACCTATCTCTGGGAACACTAACTTCAGTACCTTGTTACCCCCTCCTGTCAGGCAGGTTTCGCATGGTACCCCTGGTATAACGCCTCCTCCAAATGGTTATGCTCCTCAGCTTACATTCACGCCACAAGAAGTACAACCTCACAGGCAGATTAAACAACAACAACAACAACAACCTGTACAGCATCCACAGATACAACACCAGATGCCATTGCAATCACACTTACCGCCACCACCCCCACATATGACCATACCGGGCAGAATTTCCACAACTCCTGAGACGCAACAAATGAACACTATACCGTCCAGGCTGGCCTCTCAAGAACGAGAGCCAGTATTGAACAAAACTTTGGTACAGACAATGAATGATGACCATTCTGAATCTAGGGATAATTACATGGTGAATTTTAGAGTGAAAACAGATGCCACAAAGTATCCAAGTAAGCTCAAACCTTATAGATGTTCGTTTCCAAGCTGTGATTGGTCTTTTGCCAGACAAAGTGACCTCAGAAGACATGCCAAGTCTCACGAAGCTCCACAGTATTACTGTCCTTATTGGAGGAAAGATAAAACCTGTCACAAGAATGGAGGTGCTTTCAACAGATTGGACGTTCTTAAGCGTCATTTGAGATTGGTGCATTACATTCCCGACTTTCAAGCCGGTTCAGTAAAATCAAAGAATGATTCAGGTTGGTGTAAAGCATGCCAGAAGATGTTTCCTAACTCAAAAATGTTTGTGGAACATTGTGCAATTTGTGCTTCAACTATTGGTCCTACAAAATGGAGCCAAGCACAATCTGAGGATAACGAGGAAACAATAGAAAGACACCCGTCCAAGTTATCTTCAACGACCAACCCACCAGAAGAATTCTTGAGAGATTCATCCGACTTTTATGACCCCAACTCAAACTTGATCACTTTGTCTAGTGTGATCAATGAGTTTGAAACAAATCAAGATAAATGATTTCGAATAATAACGGTAATATACATGTACAACATTAAGTAAAACAACCTATTAACACAACCTAATCTATTCATTATCAGTTTCATCAACAGAAACATGGTTCTGATCAAAGAAATCCAAGATTTGACAATTGGGGTGCAAAACGTAAACTGTTTTGGCATTCTCTCCATTCAAGTCAGCATCTTGTGTAATAGACATCAAAATTTTATCTTTGACTAACCTCTTCAACACCTTGAAACACAAGGCTCTTTCTTGGTGATAGTCAGCCATGGAGTTCAATTGGTCTTCTTTTTGATCCAAGTACCAATCCACAAGCTCGGCTCCTGCCAAACCGTTTCCTTCTTGATCATCATCTTCCACAACTTTCTTCACTAATAAGTTCATGATCGACACGTACTTGTCATAAGTGATAGTTGATTGCTTTTGTGTAGGATCTTGCGTTTGTTCAGCAGCTGTGTTTTCGTTATCGTCTTGTCTATCTTCTTCTTCCTCGTCTTGGTCGTCATTACCGTCCTCAATTTCGACATCATCCATTTCGACTCTGATGATACTCTGTCTCAACAAGTCGTATGCTTCGGCAACAAAACTTGGTGTAATCTCTTCAGTACAGTTGGCTCTAGCAATGGCTTCACTCAATCTGATCATACTTTCAAGTTGTCTGACAGTAATTCTATAAGAGGATCTTCCAAGACCTTGAGCATCATCGTTTCTTAACTCTTTGTATTTCTCTACCAAGAAGTTTCTGGCATCTTTTGTCATCTTTGGCTTGAAAGTTTTGGCATACCTGATGTATCTGGACAATTCTTCAGCAGAATAAGGTGGATCAATGGCTGCATCACGCAACATATGAAGATCCACGATATGAGAAGCCAATTGAGTGTCGATTCTTTCATTGCAATCATCCAAGATGACGAAGAACAAATCAAATCTAGACATAATTGGAGCTGTCATGTTCAAGTTTGCTCTCAAACCAAGCTTTCTGTTGTATCTACCACCAATTGGGTTTGCAGCAGCCAAAATAGAAGTTCTAGCATTCAAAGTTGCATGAATACCTGCCTTGGCAATAGAAATAGTTTGTTGTTCCATAGCTTCGTGAATGGCAACTTGATCTGTCAAGTCCATCTTATCGAATTCATCAATAGCACAGATACCGTTATCGGCTAACATTAAAGCACCTGCTTCAATAGTATGTTCATTGCTCTCTTCGTCTTTCACCACAGCAGCTGTCAAACCAGCAGCAGAAGATGCTTTACCAGAGGTATACACAGCTCTTGGAGAGAACCCACAAACGTACTTCAAGAATTGGGACTTGGAAGTAGATGGATCTCCAACAATACAGATATTGATGTCTCCTCTCAAGTTGATACCATCAATGGTTTTCTTATGGACACCACCAAGTAATTGTAACAAAATACCTTTCTTGACAACTTCATGTCCAAACACAGCTGGTGCAATAGATTGCACCAATTTGTCGTAGATATAATTGTCTTTGACCATCACTTTCAATTGGTCAACTTCGGCATCTGTCAAAGAAGTAAGGAAAGTTTCTTGATCATTGACATCGTCTGGATTACTAGTGTTCAGTTCTTCTTGGTCATCTTCGAGCTTTTTTGACATAGAACTCACATGACAAGCATAGAAAGCCAACTTGTAAGTCAAATCTCTGACACCAAGAGATCTTAAACCAGTAACACCAGTATTAATCTCACTTGATTGACGATTCTCTCTGATACTACGAGGTTTGATACCTGGTAATCCCAATTGGGAAATATCAGGAATAACAATTTCAGTACCTGTAAACTTACACTTGTCACCAGGTTTAGCCTTTTCAACGGTCTCACCTCTTAAAATGACGTCGATAGTTCTAGGCATGGACCCAGTAGGAATCTCACTTGAATTCTCTTGGATTCTGACTTTTTGCCAATCAATAAATTGGGATTTACTGACATTCAAAGTCCAATAACTCTGATTCTCACAAGATGGACAAGAAGTAGGTTCAGTGAACTTGAATATTTGTTCAACATTATCGACCGTAGCAGAACACAAATCACAAGTAAAACTTGCTCTGTACAATTCGGGTCTAACTTCAGAAGTTCTTGTAATGGTTCCACTGATAGCGATCAAAGAACCGATCTTTTCTGTTTTAATATCTCTGATTCTATTCAATGTAGGAAGATTATAGAACGAGATCTGGAACACTCTTTCATTAGATTGAGATGAAGTAGTACTTCCGCTATCAGTAGACTCGTTCTCTTGAGCTTGCCCAATTAAAGAAACGTATAATAAAGGAGCAGCGTATTTCTTAATAATGTTCTTCAAACCTCTGATCATAAAAGGATGGAATCTGTAATATTGTTCCAAGATAGCATTGGCCAATACACCATTTTCTCTATCAAGTAAGTGATGAAAATCAATGTATAAGGTAGCAATTTCGTTATTTTTCATCTCTTCAATCTGTTGGATATAAGTCTTCACCATCTGACCATATTCATCAGCTAAAACAAACTCTTCCAAAAACAATTCAAAACTCTCTCTGACTTTTTCAGCAGTGACATCGACAACTTTAGGAATATCAATGTTTCTTCTTCTACCAGCCACAACAGTAGGTGGAGGCACTGGCTGGGAATCTTGAGGACCTTCACTATAGATGTTGGATCTGGAAGGAACAAAACCACCTGATCTCCCAACAGAAGAAGGCGGTTGTGATGAACCAAATAACCCAGCAGGGTCACTAGGCATTCTAGTGGGGGAAGACACAAAACTAGCCATGGTTGTTATAGTTTTGTGGAAATGAATAAAATGAAAAATAAAAGAGAAAAGATATAAATGAGACGCGTCAAGTTTTTTAATTAATATTCCGTATTGGGTTAAATGGAAATGTCGTAAACGACACAGTGTATTGAATCAATGGTTTAAAGTCTACAGAAACTACTTCAAAGCGGTGGTTCTTAAGTAGTTGAAGTGTTTGGTGAATTCACCGAATTTGGCTTTGGCGGCTTCATCAGTGACAGTTGGAGGAATAATAACGTCTTGTCCTTCAACCCAATCGATTGGTGTAACAACTCCATTCTTTTCAGCAGTTTGTAAGGCATCAACGATTCTTAAAACTTCTGCAGAGTTTCTACCCAAAGATGGTGGGTAAGAAATAATGGCTCTGATTTTTTTAGATGGATCAATAACGAAAACAGATCTGATGGTTGCAACTAAACCACTGTTAATGTTCTTCAATTCTTCTTCAGACAACATATCGTACTTGAAGGCAATTTCTTTGGAAGAGTCTGCAATGATTGGGAAGTTAACTGTGGTGTTCTTGTAAGATTCAATATCTTTGATCCAAGCATTGTGACTGTCAACTGGTTCGGTAGATAAACCAATCAATTTAGCACCTCTTTTGGTGAATTCCGGTTCCAATTGAGCAAAAGCACCTAATTCAGTAGTACAAACAGGGGTGAAATCAGCTGGATGTGAGAAGAAAACAACCCAGTCTTTACCGACGAATTCATGGAAATCAATCTTACCTTTGGTAGTATCAACTTGGAAGTTTGGAGCTTCTGAACCAATTCTGAGTCTTGGTTGCTGAGATAAGTCGAAAGCAGCAGAATAGTTTCTGACGGATAATTGACTGGCAAATCTGAAACTTCTTGGTGTGTGAATTAATTGTCTGAACATCTTGATTGATTATTTTTCAGGTTTGGATTTTGCTTTATTAATGAACCTCGTTATTGGCAAATTGCACGTGACTGTATTGCGCGTGACTAAATTTGCAACCATATGCCATGGATGGTTTCAAAGGTTTTAATAATCCAAACCTGTTCAACCTTCATGCTCTTACAACTCAATATTGATTAAAGTACAAACGATGAGATACACTCACTGATATTATATACACATTTTTGGGTAACTTTCATGTCTTTTAGTTGTCTTTCTCAGGATCGACATTGGCATCAAACCAACCTAAGAAATCGTCGTCAAGGTAACTGTTGTTGTTGATCCAACCATTGGATTGTTGTTGGATAAAACTGTCTAGTTGTTCATTAGCAAATGGGGCATTCATTGGATTGGCGATCATCATTCCCTGATTGAACCCTTGTTCGTTTGGCAATTCCATGAAATTTATAGCTTCTGCTGGCGATTGTTGTAATGACATTTGGTTCAATCTTTGTGGAGTAGGTGGATCAACCGGGGTGAAGTTGTTGCCTGCAACACGTAATGGGCTTCTTCCGAGGGTGTTATTCATAGCCATATTAAGATTGGAGGTTGGAGTACCCGCCAATTCTTGTTCGTTAAAGCCATTGGTATTTGGGCTTGTCTCGTCAAAGTTCTGGGGTGCTTGTATGTCTCTGTCTTGAATATCGTTAATTGAGCCTGTAGCTTCGAGCATAGATAATGGGATTCCATTGATTTCGATGTTATTATTCTTTGTACTCTTGGCTTTTTCTTTGGCCTGATTCATAGCTTGATCTGTTGGCACCAATGTAGTAACTGTAGTACCGTTTGGTGTTGTGGTGATAACGGCTTTGAAGTCGTCTTTTGTGATTTGATTATAGAATGGCAAAGGTCTGACTCTTCTTTCGAGATCAGCCAGTTTCTTTTTGGTGGCTCTTGACTTGTCTGGATTTTGCTTGTCTTCGAGCGTACGTCTTCTAGCTTCGTGCACACACCACACCAAATCGTAAAACAAAGAAGCTGTCAAATGACTTCTCATTCTCGAGATAATAGACGTTTCATCATCATAATTGAATATTTCAGGATAAGTGTATAATACAATGTTAAGGTTTTCCAACACTTTGGCAGTTCTGGAAATATCATTTTGTAAGTCTTTCCAAGACGATAATGTGTTTCTTAATAAACGGTGGACGGTAACAATAGACTGTCTGCAACTGTCGACGTATTTATCAATCAAATAACGGGATAAGTGTAATTTGAATAATAAGAACACGGAATAAGTTAAAGCCTGTCTTACATAGATTGGCAATTCAATCAACAAAAATTTGCCACTGTTGATCATTTGAGATATAATGGTGATGATTCTGGTAGAACATAAGTAAGCAGAACTGACATGTTTGACTTGATCCTCGATTGGGGTTCCTGGCAAAAAGGCAAATCCGCAGATCATAAGCTTCAAGTAAAGGAAATAGATCTCAATACAATCGTCGTCAATTTTCAATTTGAACTTCAATCTGTCCAACTCACGATCCAAGATATTCAAAGAACCAGCTCTGTTTGAAGGTTCTAATAAACCATCTGGACGTGTGACTGAAATACCCATGACATTCACCAATTTACATTGGAAAATGGACAATGAGATAAGACATCTGAAGTTTTTAGGTAGTTTGGGATCAATTCTAGCATTCTCAAGCAAGTAATCAGTAGTACTTATAGCTGGAGGTAAACCTAAAGAAGAAGACCAGAATTGTTCACAGAAGAATACAGCTAACCAACTTCGTGTTCTCCATTTCTCTGAGTCGGGACCCAAATTTACCTGGGTTCTTGAAAACTCTTTTATGAACTCACCACCACGGTGTAAACCTAATTGCAAGGACAAATTTTTGGCTAAACCGATAAATCTGTAAGAACAATCATCCAAGACCTTTTCATTAGGTAATGGCCAAGTAGAAAGGATAATCAAAGCTTGAATAACATGAGTAGATCTAGGTGTTCTGATCCAGCATGTTTCAATAGCCAACTGCTTGATCAAAGAACTTAAGTTCATGTATAAAGAAGGTTCGGGTTCACTGGAACTAGCTGTCAAAATGACGGACCAGAACAATAACTGAGACTTGTAGTATAGCTCAGTAGCACTATTGGATTTAATGACGGGTAAAAATGGTAGATATTTGGTGATAAAGCGATCATGTAATTCGTTAGCTTTATCCAAAGGTAAATGAACATCACCTAAAATAAACTCATCGATAGCGGGTAAATCTTCATTTGGAATTGCCGGAGTAGAATTTCCTGGTGAATTGTCGGTGTTTTCTTTCAAATTCAAGTTCAAATTCAAGTTCACATCATTGGCTCTAGGAGAGGAAGAATCTGAATAAGGAGTATTAGTATGATCAGAAGGGGTAAAGATGGAGTTCTTATGCAATGATTGATGGGCCAACGAAGATGCAGTATCTGGGTTCGAATGTATTGAATTGGAAGGAACATGGAAGTTCATATTCTGTTGGTTTAACGCTTGAGTCAAAAGATGTTCGTTCTTAGTCAACATTTCGATCTTGGCCTTTAAATCATCGACATCACTCTTCAAACTCTGGATTTGGCTTCCTTTTTTAGGTCTGAATTGAGGATCAATCTCACATTTGAGCCCCATGCGTTCACACCTCTGACAGGGACTTGGATAATTCTCAGATGCATTGCATTTGATCTTATGTTGTCTACAGAATGTACAGGAAGTCACGGGCCTATGACCTGTGGGTTTGGAGCTTCCTGCAGATTCCTTCTTGACTTTGATCTTCTTGACATCTGTAGCAGTAGAGCTTCGTCTTATAGCCGGCAGAGATTGACGAGAATTGGCTCCACTCATAGGACTATAATTATTGCTGTGCAGAGCGCTCATTGATCGTTGACTTTGTGGACGAGGTTGAATAGGAGGAGGAGTATTTTTCATCGAGGGGGATGGCTTGGGTAATATCGATTTGATTTTCTTCTCCATTTTTTGTCAAATAAACTGTGCCAATTGGAATAGTTAAACCTCTTGTTCAAAGGAAAAAAAAACCTACTCGGAATTGCACGTCCATCCGAACTGATGAAAAAGATAAAAATTTTCGTTCGTGCGGCTTGGCTAAAACTGTACTTTTTGGGAAATGTGAACTTGGTTGTGTATGGATTTCCAACCGGGCCGTTAGGTGGAATTTTGCTTGTCACGTTTTGCGTTCTACACAGCGTTAACAAACCACAAGCCTTTGTTTGACTTTTTCATGTCGTTTAGGTTTGCCGTACTACTGGTGGTTGCGCAAGTGCAAATGTGGGCCCATACTATAAAAGAAGGTTTGAATGTAGTCCGTGGGTAGCGTTCTATGGAGTTAAGTGATTTAGTAGTAACATATACGGTATATACAGGCTTTACAGGTGATCTTGATCGAAAATTTTGACTTAATTTAGTGTTTAGCCTATTTATTTGTGAAAGCCTTTGTTCTCGCTAACGTAATTATTAATTGGTTT
Source organism: Yamadazyma dushanensis (assembly GCA_030571835.1). Classification (NCBI taxonomy): domain Eukaryota; kingdom Fungi; phylum Ascomycota; class Pichiomycetes; order Serinales; family Debaryomycetaceae; genus Yamadazyma; species Yamadazyma dushanensis. The sequence continues at coordinate 79,090 of JAJLYZ010000009.1, read as the reverse complement.
TAAGCTTTACCAAATAAGTCGGAAACTACTTGCAGGAATCCTTGTAGTAATGCTAAGAATAGATGTTACATTTAGCCGAAATGAATTTAGACATTTCAATATTCTAGTCTTGGTTCAATTAGTCAAGTTTTGGAACCTTTAATAATTCATGCTTCTTTTACGTAGTTTTTTCTCTTACATGAAATCTTCTAAAAGTCTTGGAACTGGCGAACCTCAGGAACGGCCCTTCTATGCCGGACAGGTAATTTCAGTTATAAGTTCACTTGAGCCACCTTTTTGATTATGTTCTTTATTACGCTTCCTTATTACATATTCCTAACCTATTCATCATCTTCAACTTTTGGATCTCCGATACCATCTTCATAAATGGCGAAAACACACTCACTTTCGGGTAGGCATGGTGAATCATAGATCTTACAAATTCTTTGTTCTGCTCTTCCTTTTTTAAAAGATAATCGAGTGGTGGAAGAATGGGCAATGATGTTTCCTCCAATAGGCTTTTTGGGGTCAGGGTTAAACATGGAAGCTGAACCATCCACTTGGGCCACAACTTGATTAGTGATAACTACCGCGATCCCAAATTCGTCTGCTAATCTTTGTAAGGTTCTCATGTATTTTGCAACATGACTTTGACGGGCAGATAATTCACCTCTTCCACTATAGTCTGTTCTGTACAAACTCATGATGGAATCGACAATTAATAAACTAAAACGAGATTCTGACATCATTTGAGCAGCTAAGTTCAATAATTGAAGTTGATGTTCTGCGTTATAAGCTCTAGCATAAGCAACATTATCCAAACAGTCATCAGGGTTCAATCCGTATCTTTGAGCAATAGAGACCAACCTTACTGGTCTGAAAGTTCCTTCAGTATCAATATAAAGACATTTACCTTCTCCTCCTCCCATGTCAATAGGCAATTGACAAGTGACTGCGAGAGTATGACACAACTGAGACTTACCTGTTCTAAACTCTCCAAACACCTCGGTAATAGATCCAGTCTCGATTCCACCTCCTAATAAAGTATCTAGTTGTTTTGATCCGGTAGTGAGACAAATCAACTCTGATCTTCTATTATGAAACTCAGATGCTGTAGTGAAGCCTAAAGGAACGACCTTGGCTGCTTCCTGGCTGATTTTGTCAGCTTTGGCCTCACTGATTCCTTTAACAAGCATCAAGTTCTTTTTTGGTGTATATGCGATACTTTCAATAGTATGAAATCCTTCGGCTTTGAGTTTTTTGATATCATTTATAGTAATACCATTCCCTTCAAGCTGCTCAATGAGCAATGGTCCTCCCAAATTGTCGTCTTCGTCGTTGTATTCTTGTGAAGTCATAATAAATATGTAAGATGATTAATCAACGCGTTTTGTTTACATTTACGCGAAAGTAGGTGCAAGAACTGTTTGCCCCCATAACATCCTTACACCCATAGTTAAGTCATTTATGTTATTTAATTGTAAATATGCAGCTCTTGAGGTCAAATTCTTTGGTAACACAACACATACACGTCTCTGGAACTGGCATTATGAGTCTGGTCTACGTGGTTCACATTCAATCTCACAGACTCGTCATCAAAGTAGCACCAGTAAGATTCGTTCCTCGAGGCTTTGTTGACTAAAGATGTGTAATGCCCAGATTTGAGATTTCCGTAATGGTTAATTAAACCTGTCAATCTGTATGTGATAACCGACTCGCTTGAACTGTTATTGAACTTCAATTCTAATGGATACGAGATCACTGTGTCTAATTTGTCTGTTAGGTTGAACATGGAAAACCTGGAAAGGTGAATGAATAGTATCCTAGGCAACTTGATGAAATTGAGTTTCTTGATTGAGATATCATTGGTTATTGATGGTGCTTGTTTCTTCTTGTCTTTTTTGTCTTTTTTCGACTCTTTGACAGGAGACTTACTTCTACGACTGAGCTTGAATATTCCTGGTTTCTTGGTGAATACAGGATGATTGTCTAGAGCGCCAGTAGCATCTGTTTCACTCTTATGACAATTAGGGCACTTCCAGGCATTATCACCACTCAACACCTCGTCTTGCGTATAGTATTTCAAGCAATCGGAGAGATCAACCGGGCCACTACTTCCATACCTTGTTCGGCTTGGAATTGGCAATGAAAGAATAGTGAATTGCGAGTAGTTGATGGACTGGTGATTACACTTATTGCACACTAATTTGCTCTGGAGATGACCTTCGAATAAATCATGGATAGGAGAATTACCCTCGAATTCCGTCAATGATTTATACCATTTGAAATATCCTTCTAGTTCATCCGACGGGATATTGATTCCCCACATCCTCATATAACTCTCAAATACAACCACATTCAATTCCTCTTCACCAAATTTCTTACTTGATAGCTCTTCGTGTAATCTATCCAACACAAATAATAGGAATTCCTGGGAGTCTTGTTGCTCGTGAGGAATATTTAAATCAGGCTTGAGTAAGGATGAAATTCTAATGAATTTGGTTGGAGCAATGGATGCTCCTCCATGCATGGTGAAAGATTTTAGAAGCCCTGATACAGCTTCACTAAGTAAGACATTGTTTTTGGAGTTGTTCAGAGGGTCTTTCTTCGCAGCCACGAATCTCGGATCTCTGATATACTTGTTGTATTTCAGGTGACTGAACAAATCTTTGAACTCATCCACACTAAACAACAATTGGATGGTAGAGTTCACATAACAAGACGATCCAAAGTTCTTTAATCCACAGATGGAAAAGTCTTTCATGTATGTCATTCTCATGTGTTTCTGTCTGGCATAATCATCATTCATGGCTTGTTGCTGCATCATCTGCTGCTGCTGCTGGTATTGCTGTTGCTGGAAAGCCTGTTGTTGATAATTTCCATTCATTGCAACTGCATTTGTTGGAGCATATGAATTGTACCCATTCATTACTGGTGGTGCTACAGCAGGAGGAGGCATGGAGTATTGATACTGTGGGAATTGTTGGTACGCAGGATGAAAATGTGGCATCTGCTGGATAGGAACAACATTTCCAGTAGTATTAGTCCGCACAGGGAGTTTAGGAACCATCTCTTGAGGTGGAGCTTGCTTTCTTCTATCGTAGCTCTGCAAAGATGGTTCTGTTTGGGACGAACTCAATGAGGGTTTGGAGAAATGCAGACTGGGAGCCAGAATATCGTCAGTGGATATAGTTTTGTCTATTGGGTAAGGTGTTTGTTCTACACCTAAAGTCTGACTCAATGGGTATGGAGTGCTGGAAAGACGCTTTGGTGCAGAGATCCTGGATGAATGCTTAGGTTTGTCAACTAAAGGTAAACCAGGAGGAAGTTGTGATGGAATTGGAGGTCGTGAAGTCATTTCAGTGTCTTTTGATTTATGTGATGGAGTTGGTACATCAAAACTTTCCATGGATTTATCAAAAGAAACTGACTCGGGCTTGAGTTTAATGGAAGGAAATCTGTCTTGGAAGTTCAAAATGGAGTTGTCAGAATGGTAGTTTATGGACTCATTGGAACTGTTCAAGTCAACTTTATCAAAATTGGATGCTAAATCGTAAGTCTTCTTCGACCTGGTGATGGTCTCAGTATAAATATTTGAGTCATCAGAATCATAATCGGATACGTTTTTGTGTGAACCTTCATGGAATTGGTCTTTTGATGATTCCTGAAAATCAGATTCTTGCAGCATTTCCTTCTGAAACTGGTCTTTTTTCTTCAAATACTCTATGTATTCATAGAGCCACTGATATAATTCATTGACATCGAACTTCAAAAGATTTCGATCATCTAAGAAATCCAACACAAGGGCTCTCAAATCTGGAAGCGGTAGTGAATATGACAGGTTTTCAATGTAGTCATCAGTATTATAAAATGCAAACACGTTTAAATAAATAATGAAATCATATTCATTTGTCTTGATGAACTGATCAAACCCCTTGAAATGCAACATTATGAAACTGTTTATGAAATAATTAAAGATCAAATATCCTTTGATATAACATTTGAGACTATTTTCATCTCCATTAACCGAATCCGCCAGCTTTTCATACAATAATTCACAGTAATCAATAAGATCAAACACAGATTTGTTCCTTAAATTCTCATCCAATTGGAGTCCTCGAAACTCATGGGCGACCAATTTATAGTAATACCGTTTTACTTCTTCTGGTCCAACAACCTTGGAGCTGCCGGTTTCAGGACCGGTGGAGGTCCTGCTTTGGATCATTTAATGATTGTATCTATTGAATAATGTACAGACTTTTAAATGCTAGTGCGGTCTTTTTTTCTGTTCCTCACTAACTTGGATTGAAAGGCATCATACCAAAACTTCCAAGTAAATTCTCGTAAACGTAGTTCGGAGCTTCTGTCTCATCTATACTGCTACTGGCGGCACTTTTGTTATCTTCTTGTTTGACAGGTTTTTGTAGGGTTTCGGCTGTGGGAGGATCTGCCGAGCGGGATTTGCTGTATGATTGGTAGAATAATCCGTATGCTCTATCATCGTAGTCCACATCTTCATCTTCTTCGTCTTTCTGTCTGGCAGGCATTGGTGTGTTTGAGGTGGTTGGAGGTTGTGGTGTCACACTTCCGGTGAAATAATGTAATGGATGGTGCTGAGACACTGGTTTATTGAGCCCATTCTCTTGGCTTTGTCTTCGATTATGGTTCAAATGTGGTACCGGTTGATTATTACTGAGTTCCCCAATGTTCCTCATTTGTTCCCAGAAATCAAATCCGTCTTCTTCGTCATCGCTTAAATCCATTCGCTGCTTCTTTCGAGCATCTACCGCATCCTGTTCTTTCCGTTTCTTTGTGAGTTCTTCAGCAGCCATCTCCACTGCTTGTGTAAGAGGGGTGAGGGAAGATGGTGATTCTTCTCGTTTGTCGTTGCTCTGTTTGGATCTACTCCTTCCGTTGATTGGTGTTATCACTGGAGAATTAGATGATGTGAGCTTCGGAACTTCCGTCAACGGAGGTAAATAGTTGAAATGCTGGAACCGGTTTAATTGTGATTCAGGTTCTAAAAAGAACGATTTGTTAGGAGTTTGAGCCGATTGTCCGACTCCATAGTTCACATTATTCATGCCATAATCCACTGGTGAACCTGGTTGAATATGATTGAATGGATGCGGTGGGGGACCATAGTGATGATGAACGTGCTGATGAACTTCAATGGTCAAGTTATAGTTCTTAGCGTATGCTAATAATTGATTAACAGATGTCTCATCTTTTATAAGTCCCGCATCATCTGATAAGAACTGTGAATGAGGTAATTGTCCGTTTGGTGTATTTTCTGTAGGTCCCAAAGAATACTTCCATTCTGTATGGGAATTGGATGTTGGTTGCATCTGTTGCATCTGTTGCATCTGGCCTTGCATATGTCCTTGGTGTGGTACCCCTGGGCTCATATTATTCACAGGCGAGTGTATTGAATTAGGTGACGAATTACTACCTGGAGAATGGAGGTTTCCAGTCTTATTGGTGATTTTCTCAACCTCGGCTGTTATATAAGGATTGGCTCTCCCTCTAGCCACACTCAAAGCAATGGTTCTCCACTTATTTCTGCATGTCAACGCAGGTCTATTCTTGAAATGACTAGCCACAGTTCTCCATTTGGTCCCATGTATACCAATTTGTTTGACTAACAACATCTCTTCTTCTCTTGTCCATGGATTGAGTCTATCTTTAGTTTTAGGATCTAACACCTCCGTGTATCTTTTAGCACATTGGTCCATCGTTCTGGTTCTTATAAACGAAGCCACTCTCTGCCACGAAGGTCCAAATTGTCTATAAGCTTCCCTTAATTGATCATCTTCTTCTTTTGTCCATTTTCCTTTTTTAACATTTGGGTCCAATGAAGTGATCCATCTCTTCTTAAAATCCTTCGCTTTACGATTTCCCTCCTTAGCCAATTTACTAGCTAAAAGATCCCAATCCACATCGTCAGAATCGATATCTGCCAACGGCTTTTTCGTTACATCTTTCAAATAGTCCAATAGCTGTATATCATCTTCTGGAGACCAAGCGTTCCTGGAGGGTTTTCTAAAGGTTTTAATACCTAAGGATTCCGCTATAGATAACGGATCCATCTTTTCCAACTTTTTTTGTTGATCCATTGACACACCGATATGAGTATATGATGAAAACTTCTGGCAACTTTGAACGGAGGCGATGTATAAATACAACTGATTCACCCGTTTTTTTGCAGTCAATAGACAAATCTGTAGGAGCAGACCTGGAAATAAAAATAAAAAAACTCAAGAGGAGTCATTGAGGAAAATGGTAAGTGCACGCCATGGCCCACCATTGACATATTGGTAAAGAAACGGTCGTTAGTATTGGAATATTTTAGGTATATATAGGAGCTTGGATGGACGGGCAACCATTTGATTTGGATGTTGGGTGATTTGGCTTAAGTGGATTGGTTTTCTATCAATCTTAAAAGGTTTCTTAAAAGCATAGTAATGGTGACTTTACCAATAGATGGAACATATAATGCAGCTTTGGTCTTGATGTCATCGTTGAAGTTCTTGCAACTAGAGAAATTGACTACGGTAGTTCCGTGAGTCACCAAATCTGAGTTGAATTTGTAGTTTTCACTTGGGACACCGGTGATAATTACATCACAAGTAGGTGTTAAAGAGTCCACAGTAACAGAACTGTCTAAATCAATAACTTTGTGTTTGTGCTCAGACAAATCATCTCCTCTGGTGAATTGTTGAATGTTATTGATATCCACAGAATAAACAATAGCACCATCATTGGCTAACAATGCAGCTAATGGACGTCCCACAATCTCCGATCTATTCACCACCATTATCTTCTTACCGTATAATCGGTTTCCATAATGCAAGATATTGTTATATATACCGAGGTATTCAAGAATCTTCACAATAGCCAAAGAAGTGCATGGTAAGATGGATTTCTTGGAATTGGTGGGAGGGTCCAAGAATCTAATATTGTGGTATAAATTCTTATAGTACAAATGATTCAAACCTTCCACATCTTTCTCGGGACTTATCATCTGTTGTAAGTATTGATCTTGATTGTTTCCGAACACAGGGAAGTAAACCATAATCCCATGCACCGATTTATCAGCATTTGCTTTCATTAATTTATTTTCCAACTCTTCTTTGTCACTCTCGACCAACTCATAGTCAAATCCCAAGTCTTGACACGTCTTACTGGTCCAATTAGCGTACATTCTAGCAGCGGGATCACTGTTTCCCAATAACCCTACGATCTTGGGTTTAAAGTCAAGTTTCACCACTTGTTCAGCGATTTCTTGAGTAAAAAGCTTAGCTATGGTTGACGAAAGAATGGTTCTTCCAGCTGGTTTCTTTAAAAGTGATGTAGACATAATGAAGGAGGTCTTTTATTTCTAAGGGTCCAACAAGTTGGTGCAAACGTAAAATTAATTTTTTCTATTATGTATTTATGAAGTGTGGGTTCAATAAACAGAAGTCAATTAATGCGGGATGAGACTCTGAAATAACTCTGTTTTTTTGCAGTCAAAAATCTCTTATCTCAAATGAGCCGACGCATCTCGATATAAACTCTGCCAGATGAATGCTTCGCTCAACATGAGCTCTATATCTTTTTCTGACCAGCTGGAGGTAGGTGGATTTTGGAGGAAAAGAAGGATTTCTTGGAAATCTTTGCGTTTCAACTCTTCACTGAACTTTATCAAGAATGCTGCACATACATACACATGGAAGTTGCTGAATCCAAGGGGATTTTCACTGAGGTATGTATCCCACATTCTAACGATAAGATCTATGGAAAGTTCTCTCATCAATAAACAATTCATCCACCTGAACGAAAATTGAATGAATTCAATACCTTCCTTATCGAAGTGTGTGACAAGGTCGATATCGATCTTACTGGTGAGGTTTTTCAAATCGTTCACTTGTTTGATGATTCCAGGTTGCTCGTGGATATAGTTATCTGTTATTGTCTCTAGTAGTCTTGATAAACACCAGTATGTGTCTGCTTCTATTATGGAAATGATACTATCACTTATATCTTCCGGATTGATGTTTCCAAGGTTCAAGTTCATCAAGCCAGGATCTTGGAGGAGTATGTCGTCATCATCTGTTAAATCTGGAAGGAAAAGAGCAGAGTCATCATCTTCAGGTTTTCTGCTTTGTTGGTACAGTTTTGTTCTTTGTAGTTGCCAGATGTAGTTGCTTAAGAATATCTGGTAGAAAGGGGTTACTAAATCATTAATTCCTTGAACATACCCTGAAGTAGGATGCCTTATAGCCCAAAAGTAAAGAATCTTTCTCAATGATCTTTGCACTTTTGGATAAGCATATAATTTAATGGTAGGATTTGTTCTCTTTACATCGATCTTGATTTGATGGTACAATTGCTTTTCTCTGTTCATATTGACCGACGATGAGCTCATGGATTTATTATCATTGTCGTTGAAATTGATAGTTCTTTCTATCAATTCAATTCCGTCCAAGTACTCCTGTCTTTTGATTTTCAATGTCGACCTTTGTCTTGACTTATTGGTAGGCAAGTAACCTACTAGAATCTGCCACGTTATAGCTCTCAAATTCGAAGGTACACCATTCCATGAAAGTTTTCTTAATTCTTGTATGTTTATATTAGATGATTGAGTCAAGATATTCTTGAATTTTTGGAATTTGGTAGTTAACTGGTTCAATTTGTTAATCTCAGCTTTTGCTTTCATATCTTCTATATCTATTGAATCCTTTTGGATCTCTTTGGTTTCCAATGGAATCGTCAAGTCAGGATACAACGAATCGAGCATGGCACTTGGTTGTAACACAGTATTCCCGAACCCTTCATTCCTTTTTCTATTATCAGGTTTGCCATTTTTAGCCGCCAGCTCCTCTTCATTGAAGTTGGCGTCCCAATCGTCGTCCAAATCCGAATACTTGGCGCTTACCACCCGCTTAGATCTTGTTGGACTATGATTTGTGTGATTTGTTGGGGTGGGCGTCAAAGAATGAGCAAATGACGTGTGTATTGGTCCTGAAAAAGACCTTTTAGGTGGTGAACGTTCGGATACGTTGGTATTAGACCTGCTAATATCTGAATTGGAATAAGCTAACGATCCATAGATGTTTGAATTTACATCATCATAAGTATTGGTAGATTGGCCCGTCAAAGACAAATTCTTCAAGAAGGTAGATAGGTTCTTACCCTTGCCACCTTTCTCTCCAAAGATGAACTCATTGCCAGAGTTATAAACCTGGGACATCTCAGGCTTTTTCTTTCCCATCTTGGTGACTAGTTTTTTCGATTTGCTAAATGCGAGCGTATACGATAAGGGCAAAAAGAGATGTGATGAAAGAGAAAAGAGAACAATGAGAAATAGTGTTAAGTAAACACCAAACGACGAGTAGAACACAAATACAATTGGTTTTGTGGTAGGACAAGTGTCCCTCATAACAAAATCGAATAATGTGTACTTGACACCTAACGTCGCAAGACTCAACAAACAAACACTAATACAATAGATAATTGACACGTGATGTATCCACTAAATAACAAATGTGATGTATCAGATCGATGTATCAAATCGATCTATCGAATCGATCTATCAACTTGACACAAACACAATGTTAAACTCAACCCACAACAACAAAACCTACCCCTGTTTACATGGTCATTTGTTAGCCAGATTCACGTGACCAGTTCTACTACGGACCCTGGCGGTGCTACCACCGGCCCCCTTAATAAAGTGCGTTGCAGAAACGTTTCTGGCATTTATGTTTATTCATTAAATGATACCATGTCTGACACAAACACAAGAGTTCTGAATGAAGACACCTCGTTGCTCCACCCAAACACTCCTAAAAGGAGACCTTTTAAGTATGGCAAGATCGCTATCGCTGTGGTCACGTTAATCGGATTAGGTTGCCTTTTGTTGATTGCAAACATCAAGAATGTCGCCAACGATGTATACTACGAAAGCCCAAACATCTTGAGACCTTTGAAAGTTCGGTTATACACAAACAACATCAGATACGATAACAAGCACTTAGATTTACACGAGAAACCTTGGTCTAAAAGAAAGCACTTGATAAGTTCATCTATTGAATTCAACACTTTTAACAACGACCAAGGAAACATCGTATGCTTGCAAGAAGTGTTGCATAACCAGTTGAAGGACATTCTTTTCGAGTTGAATAACGAGGAAACTGATGGAAATTGGGAATATTATGGAGTTGGTAGAACTGATGGTAAAAAATCTGGGGAATACGCTCCTATCTTGTACAAGAAGCTGGAATGGTTGCTTTTAGAAAACAAGACTTTTTGGTTAAGTGAAACACCTGATCATCCCAGCAGAGGATGGGATGCAGCCCTTGAACGGATTGTCACGATGGTTACTTTACAAAGTAAGGTTAACCCCTTCATTAAGTTGAATTTTTTCAATACCCATTTTGACCATAGAGGTATCAAGGCCAGGAGAGAGAGTAGCAAACTAATCATTGAAAAGATGAAAAATTACAATAATTACCCATCATTTTTATGTGGGGATTTCAACACTCAACCCACTGATGAGCCTTACCATATTTTGAAACGTTCGGGGTTCAAGGATAGTAGAACCTTGGTAGATAGTCTCCATCATTACGGACACGACTCTACCTTCACCGGGTTTGACAAGAAAAATGAGGTCAACACCATCATTGATTATATCTGGTCTCCATATTTTGCCAAAAACGGTAATAACAGGCCATCAGTTGAAGAGTCAGAAGACATTAATTATTTCAACTCTGATTTCCACGAACATTACTCCATCTTCATTAAAAACTTTGCAATTTTATCCAGCTGGTTTGGTTATTACATGAGCGACCACAGACCTGTTTCGGCAGACTATGAGGTCAGTTTTAGATTTTAGAAGCAAAAGTTATGTACGATTTACATCTTGGCGAAAGTCTTGGGGATTAACCCGGCTCTTTTCACCCGGATTCATCCTTTATATTGTCCCCCAACCTCCCCCACATTGTACACGTTAAACTTTATTGCGTTCCACACCAATTATTTTCTCAGGTTATTTTTTAGCAGCTTCACCCAAGGAGTTCCTGAGGCTATACATCTCGTGTCATTACGGGTGCTAGTTGGGGAAATGCCTCGGAGGACCCATGGAGGACCCGTTATGGTCCTTTGGCTTCCACTGCTTACGATAATTTTATAACCCCACAACTTCCAAAGGTTAACGAAGAACCACAAAACCAAGGCTTCTAAGCCTTACTCTGACGCACGCGGCAAACCCAAGATTTCAGCCGGATGATCGTCCCATTTTCCATGGCTAAACTCCGGCTACTGACGTGATTATGATATGATATGAGGTCTAGTGGTTTTTCCAAAGTCGTCAACATCAATAGCCTTTGTGTCGTGTAAATCTCGTTTCAGCCTTTCGAAGATTCTCTTTCTGTTCGTACAATAAAACACTAATGACGCAACTTCTCCACGAACAACTTTATTGCCCTACATTTCACCTTATCAACCTTCCCCACAAATGACGTGTACACACCAGCAGAAAAAAAGTCCGGAGTCGTGTCCTTGTAAATAATTTATCCCATGAAAAGTTGACGTATATAAGGCTTAATTCACCCTGTCTTTTCGTGTTTTTCTTTAGTTATTGGATCCTTCACACTTGGATATGGCTAGTGTTTATTCTCATTCGATCCACTCTGAAAGAGTCCAGGAACATAACCGTCATGTGGTCCGTCCTCCAACATTTACAAGTAAGGCTATTGCAAAATACTTCAAAACAAGGTTTACTACTTTGATTGCCACTAAGGAAGAAAGAGCTCAGTTTACACTTGCTGAGAAGTTGAATCCTTTCTTGCCTTTGAGAGAACTTTCTGCTAGACAATGGGTCTTTGGTGGTGTCAGTTATTTGACATGGACCTGGGATGCGTTTGACTTTTTCAGTGTGTCTTTGAATGTGGCTGCTATCGCTGAAGATTTGGATAGGTCTGTGAAAGACATTTCATGGGGTATTACTTTGGTGCTTATGTTGAGATCCGTTGGGGCTGTGATCTTCGGTCTCGTCGGTGATAGGTATGTATAGATTAGCGGTGATCTACAATTTCCAAGCAATTTGCATTGACACATTTTTCTTGTCGATATGTTTTTCGGAGTTATTTTAACGAAGGTCCTGAGTAAAATCATTCTGACTCAGTATCTTCGGGCCGGTTGTAGTCATTGAACAATGACTCCTGTCCAAAAATTTCACCTTTTAGATTTGTTTGGGCATTTTGGGGTCCCAAATGGGTTTTTTTGGGATTAGCCTCTTCTCCTTCCCCACTTCAAAATACTAACTTTTTTTTTTAGGTTTGGTACTAAACCACCATTTATCGCTTCTTTATTATTATTGGTTGTACTTCAAATTGGATGTGGATTTGTCCAAACTTATGAGCAGTTCTTGGGTGTTAGAGCTCTTTTCGGTATTGTCATGGGAGGTGTTTACGGTGTGGCTCTTGCTTCTTGTTACGGTTGTTCTAAAGAACCTGTGAAATCTTTGGATCCAGAATACATTGCTAGTATAAATCACGATGATGTTGGTATTCCAAAGAAAGCTAGAGGTATTGTTGGTGGTATATTTCAACAAGGTTACGCTTTTGGTTACTTATTGGTGGTTATTTTCAATAGAGCTATCACTGACAATTCTCCTCATGGTTGGAGAGCTATTTTCTGGTTTTCGGCTGGTCCACCAGTTCTCTTCGCTGTCTGGAGATTGTTGTTACCTGAAACGGATGATTACTTGATCAAGAAGGCTAAGTTGCAAATGAGACATGCTAAGATAACTGGAAACAATGGTAACCCAGATGAAATTATTGCTGATCCAAGTGTCAAGGCACAAGTGTCTAATTTCATCCAAGATGGAAAGAAGACTTTGAAGACTTACTGGTTAATGTTCATTTATTGTGTTCTTTTGATGTCTGGTTTCAATTTCTTCTCTCATGGTTCTCAAGATCTTTTCCCAACCCTTTTAACTGTTCAATTAGGTTTCGGTCACGATAGATCTACTGTCACTAACAGTCTTGCCAACATCGGTGCTATTATTGGTGGTATTTTCTTTGGTCATGTTTCTTCTTTCATTGGTAGAAGAATTTCTATTATCATTGCTGCTCTTTTAGCAGGTGCTATGATCTATCCATGGGGTTTCCTTAAAGATAACGGTATCAATGCTGCTGTGTTCTTCTTACAAGCTGGTGTCCAAGGTGCTTGGGGTGTGGTTCCTTCACATTTATCTGAATTGGCTCCACCTGATTACAGAGTCTTCGTTGTGGGTTTGAGTTACCAATTGGGTAATTTATGTTCTTCCGCTTCTTCAACCATTGAAACCACTATTGGTGAAAGATTCCCAATCATTGCCCCACATGGTGAACACGTTTACGATTACGGTAAAGTCATGGCTATTTTCCTTGCATGTGTTGTTGTATACTTGATCATCGTTACCTTATTTGGACCAGAAAACAGAAATGCTTCCTTCGATATTGATCGTGATGAGTACGTTGAAGAATTCGACGACCATGGAATCAAAGACGACGAGTCCGATTATGTCCATAGTGTCGTTAGTAAGCCTGGTGTGAGACACCAGGAGAATGTCGTCAACGTTGAGAAGGCCTAGTTTTTATTTAAATAAGTGTTTTTATATATTGGAATAGTTGTCATAATTCTGTTACCCGGACATTCAAATTAGTATACTTTTAAATCGCGATCCAGCAAAACATAGATTTCAGCTTATAATATGACATTGAAGATCGGGTATTATGACCCTTTCAACATATTCCCGTTGATTCAGCCGAGTCTCGAGTCAAAATTACCATTGACCAATCTCCATTGGAAGGCTGGCGGATCGGCTACCTTAAAATCTATTCCAAAATTACCCATTGAACTCACAGAAGAAATACCCAAAAAGACCAATTCAGATGCGACAGTTCGTTTAATGTTCATTCAAAGCCACAATCTCGAGACTTATAAGTCACAAGTACGACCTTTGATCAAGGAATGGCTTAAACACTTGATCACACCGGGTGTTCAATGGCTCATTGTGCTATATACTCCTATGAAAAAGGACAAATATTCTTTCAAAACTTCAATCCATGAGAAGTTAAAGATAGATTTCGGTATTAATGGTAAGGAATTGACAAGTGTGCATATTGCCCTGGACTCTATCGAAAGATGCTTTAGACTCAAGGAAACTAATGATAATGAATTAAATAAGTTGGAATTGTACAACGATTTGGTAACGAAACTAAAAGAATTGATTTTGAAGTCGTTCACCCATAGCATGGAGTCTCTTGATGAAAAATTAAAAGATTGCAAAACCGGAGACTTGATATTTGTTGAACTCTTGTTGAAGAAAAGTAAACGACTTGACGAGCTTTACCTTTTCAAAGATTCTTTACTGATAATATCCGAGTCATCGAAATTCATAAAAGATTATTATGGAAGAAACAAAGAGAGTTACAACTTCCAAGTACCGAACGTTGATGATATGAACTGGTCCGCTTTCTTCGGCGAGTTTCACGTCAATATACTTGAAGAGTCCAATTCATTCAATTTGTTAACTCATATATTTGCATTGAACTTCAGATCCCTAACTAAGCTTATCGAGAGTGAAGAATTGATTTCTGTGAAGGCTGTTCATATATCAACTTTATTCCAACAGTTTCTTCTTTATTTGAACGAATTGGTGATAAATGGGACTAGTTCACTTCCTTTCTGCTACAATGCTGTAGATTGGATGTTGAGTTTACCAAGTGTTCGAGGGTTAAAAGGGGACACTGAAATTGATCTTTCCCACTTCTACGAATTTAGGGGAGATTTGCGGTTATTCCAAAGGTCGGTTTTTTGTAAGTTGAGTGCCAAGAAAGGTTATCATATTTATGATTTTGAAGAAATTCCATTATCAGATGAACCGATTCAGTTCCCTCCCAATATTATAGAGATATTAAAGGATGAGGCCAGCTTCTATGCAAAGTTTGAAAACTCTACAGAGTTAGCCATCGAGGACTTTGTTTTGAGTAACAGAACCAAAACTGTGGATGTCCTTAGTATTGACTTGGCCATCTTGCATTATAGACAAAAAGACTACAAAGAGAGTTTGAACATCTTACAGAATTCCTATGAATTTTTCATGGCAAACGGCTGGAACTACATGGGTGGTCTCTTATTGCGAGTTTACATTGAATGTGTCGAGAGTTTACATTTGAAAGACACGTCTTTGTTAGTCAAGTCTTATGTTAGGTTGTTTTCCAGTATGACCATCAACAAAATCGATATCAACAAGCCCCAAAGAGATAAGGGGCAAATGACGGACATATTCAATCGTATTGCCAGCAATACGGACTCTGAATTGGAATTCCCCGTCCTGAATTTGATCAACTTCGAATTAGATCCTTACATAGCCTTGAGTGGCTCGAAGTATTCAATGAAATTGAAATTGTTCAATTCAGATGGTATCGAGCTCAAGTTCGAGTCCATAACTCTCGAGTTGTCAGGTGCCTTGACCTTTAAAGTTGACAATGTCAGTTTGACAGATGAAACTGAACATGTGGTAGAGTTAACTACTAACAAAATAGTTGTTGGATACTATCGTCCTATTTCATTAACCATAAACGTCAGCTCCAAGCTAAAGTTGACTCACGATTTTAGCGGAATATCGGACAATAAGAATTCGATCTTAGACGAATCTGCCATGGAACAAGAATTAGAAGGTGCTTCGGCTGAAACTAATACAATTTACTTCTTCCCTGATCCGGGACACTTCCATTGTGACATTGTCAATGATCCCAAGTACTTGTTGGGGTCTCCGTCGATAGTATTGAAAGTTCGAAATGGTTTGTTTCAAGTTGATGATTTGGAGCTAAGTCTCGAGAACGCTCAAAACGTCCGATTCCTGAAAAATGCCTTAGCGGAGATACCAAAGACGTTAAAAGAGAATCAAAAGTTAGATGTTCAATTACCTGTGGAAATGACTTCCGATAGTAAGATTGTCAGCATCACTGTGAGAGCCACATTCTTGCTTGGTGGTGAACCACACGAATTCGTTCTTACTAAATCAGTTGATTTGGGTTTGATAATCAGTGTCTCTGTTCAGGATATGTTCAAACTGAACTACACTTTCTCGAACTTCAAAATTTCTCCAGCAATTCCTTCGCCAATTCGAGTTTTGTCTACTGAATTGGTGAATCAACAGAAAACAAAAGACTACCAAATTGTCACTCCTTCTGTCAAAGCAGCCAACAGCATAGTTTCATATGGACAAGTCTATTCCTCATTCTACAAGGTGGCCGTTAATGACAACTACAAGATCAAATTGTCTGACGAATTCAAATTGACGGTGGAGTACTCTTCTATTCATGAAGAATGTCAAGCACATTTGGAGTCCGCCGTTCTTGACACTCTCGAAAGAGAACATTTGAAGCAATTCACGCACTTCTATTTGACCTTGATCTCCTCAGAAATCAAGTTCGATTATCAGGAGTATGCTACTACTTCCAAAGTAGTGGTGGTGAATGCCGAAGAGGTATCTGAAAATCTTAAGATATTTATGAGATTCATCGACCCAACATTCCAAGAAAGGCTCCAAGGAACTATTCTCGATTCAATTCTGAAACCCTGTCGCTCATCACAGAATCAAAGTACCAAGGTCTTGGATATTTTAGTACCTGTCCCAAAAATAGATGTGTTGCAGACTATAGACTTTAAGTTTTCCAAGAAAGACCACTACCTTGTAGGTGAACCCATTCTAGTGGATGTCAGAGTGGAGTCCTGTACAAGATGGAAGTCAAGGCCAGTCTCAGGAGTCGATCAAGATCATCCACAAGAGGATCTCTCCATCATAGCCGAATCGTCTTTACTTGAGGAAGAACTGTGGGAAACATTCTACATTAATTTACTCAATGATGAAAACTGGCTTGCATCTGGGTTCAAGAGGAAACATTTGGCCATAGATCTCAACAGAAACTCTGACACCCAAAACTTCGATTTGATCTTGATTCCTTTGACGGTTGGTAAGCTCGCATTACCCAAGTTCTCCGTTAAGTTCGTGAACAATGATTTGACAGTGGATGTTTCCATTAACAATGGAAGCGAGAACCTATTGGTTGTTCCCGAGCTTGACAGACTCACATTTTCATTCTAGAGCAGCATATTGTAACATTACTGTAAATACATGATTATTAATGCATAGTAACGAATTTCCGCATTAGGAAATCATCAAACATCAAAGAGGCTTTTTCGCAACCATTTTCTATCTAATGAAATGTTCTATCTAATGAAATGTTCTGTTAAATATTAAAATCAATGTTTACCTATAATAAATAGTTCTCAAGACTAAGCCCAGATTTGCAATTGTTCAAAGTACTCAATTCTATACTTGGATTTTTCCAAGTTGTTTGCAACTTCGTATCTGATCTCATCCACCATGGCTGGGTGTCCACATGTAACGAAAGCCAACGAGCCATCAGTTTCTTCAATCTCTTCAGAGATGAAGTCAGACATATTGGGTTTGTGTTCAATGAACCTTATATGTGATAATTCATTTTTAACAATTGAAACCAAGTTTCCAATACTCTTACTGTCAATGTCATCTGCACCGTATTCTGACTTTTCATCTTTCTTGATTTCGGTCATTTCTTGTTCTAGCTTCATAGAATTGGAAGAATCAGAATCGTTCAAAACTGGTCTCAAATGAGCCAAGCCATCCTCCAAATTCGAATTTGGTTTAGTGACGTACACGGTGGCATCAATATTGGTCCTATCGATCTTCTTTAATTCATGGAAAAACCAAGCTAACGATTTCCATTCTCTTATGATCCAGACCAATCTGATTCTTGGTCCATTTCCACTCTTTTTGGTCTTTCTTGCAAGATCCATACACTCTGAATAAATACCTGGGATACCATTACCACCAGCAACAAACACCACATTCTTATACCTTCTAGCTGAGGAAGCCTCACCATATGGACCTTCCACCAAAACTCTGATAGAAGCTGATTTAGATGGCCACTGGCTCAAATATTTGTAAACTCCATGAGTAACCCCACCTTTCAACTTGATATACATAACAATGTAATTTCCCTCCTCACTTGAGTCGGTGAACGTGAAAGGATGGGATTGCCAAAAACACGAAGGTCTCAAAAAGTGGATAAAAGCGTGTCCACCTGGAATAGCGTGCCAATAACTTGGCTTTGGAATGACCACTCTCAACGTTTCATCTGACAATAAAGTTACCCGGGCTTTTGGAGCGCCGAACACTAGTAAACGAGAAATTCTAATAACTCTGTCAAAGGCCCAAACAGCGATGGTGGCCCAGTAGAAAGGACCATAGCCGAATGGCAATGTGTGATGGTATCCTCCGACAATGAAGAACAACGCCATCAATATGTGGACAATCAAAAATAATTCGTAGCTTTTCCGTCTAATAACCAATAAGCCTTGTACCAAAATAATTCCACCTGCAACACCAGCCACTACCCCCCACTGGACAAAGTCTCTACTCATGTGTCTGACATAAGCACCTCTAGTTAAATCACTTATAGTGAAAGTTATGGCATGAACGATAACAAGTAAAGCAGCCACTCTAGAAACCCATCTATGGTAAGTGATAAAAGTTGCAAAATTCCATCTTGTCAACCATTGCAAAAAATTGTTGCGTCCTGCAAATAAGACCAATAATGGAAGAATGTACCCCACTATGACACCAGTTCTAATAGCGACCATACGAGATACTGAGCCTGTCGTACTCGGATACATGGTATTACCTGGAACTGGGGATATACCAATTCCGGAAAACATTGCACTTAGTAATACAAACACAAAAATGATGATGGATTCCATTCTCGACGGAACCAAAAATCCATATTTGTAGGCATCAGCCTTCTTCTTACCAAAAAGGGCACTTAAGGTGACAAAACGCCTAAAAGAATTTGAAGCTGTGCCAGCAAAGCATTGCGTCACGGACGGGAATAAATGTATAGTCCAGTTAACAATTGCCGCAACTAAAAGTATAAGCACCCAGAAACCTATGAGGGCATAGCCAAAGAACTGAGCCAAGTTGGTGTTCAAACTTTCAATCTTGGCGTATCTCTTGTTGAAGTCAAATAATTCGTAGTCTAACAAAACTGGGTGATCGAATTGGTTGGTGATATTAAACCCTTCGATTTCCAGGACGTTTCTCATATCTCCGATATTTGCGCTATAGATGCTCCACATCTGGTCCATGTCGATTGTAACATTTGCGCTTTTGGAACACCCTGTAAGAAATTCTTCAAAATATTTTGTATTGTTATCATAGCCATGGGCGAAGCAGTCGACTAAAGTAGTAAGTGCCGAATTGGTAGGACAGAAACATCCGTAAGGATCATCTTCAGGATCAGTGGAACACACTGTAGCATAGGTAGCTATCTCTTCAGAACAAGCTGTTAATGCTATATCATAGTAGGAGTAGAGCTCTGGTAATAGCATCCCACATGAAACCTTCTGCACTATCGCTAAAAGAAGTAACCAGTACATTTTTCTTTATAATATTAAGTGATATGGATATTCAAAAAGAGTAGGAAGACCATTTATATAAGTACAATTTCATTACAACGCCTGTTATTTGGTACAGACTTGCGGCCAGTGTCAGTGGAATTCTGGAACCAGTATCATAATTGGCTATGTGTTGTTGAACACCAAGCTCGTAACCATAATGTCTCGCCGTTTGGGTTAAAAATGTGGGTATACCTGCCTATAGTGCAATTTTTTTATCAGTTTGATCAAAAGTATTGTCTTTTTAACTTTGTGTTACAACTGGGTCCTGCATTATTGGATAAAAGTTAAAAGGATTGTTTCGAGTCAATCCACAACTTGTGCCTATCAAAAGAGAATGTTCCTTCGAATATCATGCTATTCTCTGGACTGGGTGGTGTTACCGAGATACTGCTTGATTTGGACTCAGAATCATACAAAACAAAGTCACAGGATCGTATTCATCCTATTCGGGCTCTCCGATCTAATTTGGGAAGTCAGGAAGACGTCAATCAACCGCTGGGTTGTCATTTCATGAGTCTTGGCTAGCCCTTCTTATCCAATAACGTGCAGTTGAGCAGTAGCGATTTTCAGTGTGGCTCGTAACCTGTGGCCGAGAGTCGGTGTGCCTGAATTGTTCCTAACAATCGATGCTAAAAAAGCTTTTCTTGTATCGCATGCAACCTTACAGTCAATCAAGAGCCTTGAATTACCTGACGGCAAACGTGAACGGAAACTGACGTGAGCGGAAACTGACGTAAACTTGGCATTCATCGTAAGTAACAATGAACCGTATTCGAATTTGCCACGGATCCATCTTGTGACAATTTCCGTTAACAGCGATGATACAAACTGCTCTCTTCATGCATGTTTCATGCTCACCGAGGTAAAGAGCAGATTAATTTGACTTTGCAAGCCTCCTTTTGACATTGTACATGTATCCCTGAGCCGAACGGTGGGAAAAAGAAAATGAAGCTACATCACACAACTACATGCCTTGGCAAACGTCAATTTGCTCTTTTTTAAGTCAACGGAGTCCCCGATTCGAAAATCTTGCTCATTTAGTCATGATATTTTTGTATTGAATCATAAATACTCGTGATTTATATACAAGTAAAGCTGCTTAGTCCTTCTTTTTCCTGGCCCTAGTGTAGTGCGACTGCAATTAGTGATGCTTCTTTAAAGGTTCAACAACAAGCTTGTCGAAAGTGTACATTTGTGAAATAGTTGTTTGTCTGGTCAACATTGAAAGCTGATCTATTCCGTTGTTGTAGAATTTTGTTATCTCTTCAGGGGAACCTAAAGACTTGTTGGCCTTGAACTCGTCGATTACTTTTCTTTTGCTGTACTCGCGGAAATTGTAGTTATCGAACTTGAACGATTTACTCAACAACGATTTGTATAGCTTCAATATTTCCTGTTTGGTAGTCATGACAGATCGATAAGTTACTTATGATATCTGTTGGATTCTGTTGTATCTGAAACCTATTGATAATCACTTTTTTTTGAGTAAATTGCGCGGAACCAGTAGAGATGCCAGGGTCGTGCATGGCATGTTTCGTATATGCAGTTTATTTGCAACTAATCGATTCGATCTTGTTTCGTCTAAGGAAATAAAAAGGACAGAAATGAAGTTTCACAGAGAGCAATTGCTAGCGGTGAGCCGTGGTTTAGCCGTTGTTTCACTTCTTGTCATCAACACTTACCTCGGCTTCTTCCATTTCGCTCTCTTTCTCACTGGCAAACCTTGCCATGTACTGTTCAAATTCCTTCTCATCGAATGGCTTCTTTGTCTTCTTTTTCTTGGAACTTGCCTCTGCCATCATTCGCTCAAAGATTCTAGCTTCTTCTGTTTCTTCCGGTGAACTTTCCACTTTCGACATCAATTCTCCAATATACGAAAGGGCTTTAGCTCTATTGTTTCTCTCCTTTTTACCTAATTTCTTGTCGTTTAGTACTTTATTGCAAACCTTATTCAAGACACCTGTCACTTCAAACTTGGTAGATGCCCAGGCGGTCGCCAAGAACTTACCAGTGATTAATCTTTCCATCTCTGCCATTCTCGATTGGTCTTCAGGTGTCAATTTTTCTTTTTGCTGTAAAAGTTCTTGTTCTGCTACCATTTCTTCCATGGACGCTTGAGCATCTAATGCTGTTTTCAATATGGAATAACCGTTTTTAACGGTGTTTGCAGTAGATTTGGCATTAGTGAAGATCTTTGATACTCCGAACGTTTTAGATGACAGCAATCTGGCATGGGCTTGCGTCTTATAGATCTTACCGATCAAATGAAGTAATTCAAGACCGAAACTTTCAATCTTCAAATCTTCAAATTCCTGGTTCAATTGATGAGCAAAACTCTTCAAAGACTCTGTGTTGTCCTTCACCAGATTATATTTGTCCACTTTAGTCAACAATTTTTCAACCAATTCGTTCACCCTTTCTTCTTCCTTGGCTTTACTTTCCTGATGGAGTCTCATCATCTCATCCCTTTGTTCTCGGGAAATCTTTTGCTTTTTCTTCCTGTTGATGGCTTCTGTGGTCAAGATGTCATCCTTCTTATCATTCTTAGCCGCCTCATCTTGAAGTGCCAATTGATCCAACTTCGTATCTACACCATTTGTGGTACCTTCCACGTGACCGCTAGGAGTCGATGGTTTCGTTGAACCATCATCCTCTTCTTCTAGCACTTCAGCGGCCTTACTCAAGTCATTCAACATACTCAATTCTCCAATCCAATCTCTAAAGCTTTCACCACCAAAGATCATGGTGAAGAATTCAGCTGGATCAATGTCAGCAGCTTCACTGTTCACCTTCCTTTCTTCCATTCCCTCTTTTCCAAACTCATCGTAGATAGCTCTTTTATCACTTTCTTTCAAAATTCCATAAGCTTCGCCCAATTCTTGAAACTTTTTGGCTGCCTCGGGATCATTGGCATTCTTATCAGGATGCAACTTGATGGCCATTTTTCGGTATGCTTTCTTCAATTCAGCATCGGTAGCATTGGGTTCAACGCCCAACACATCATATAAGATAGTGTCCTTCACCATGTTTGTTGATAATTGAGATTTTCAGGGTGTTTTAACCAGAGATAAGTTGGATTGACGTATTTGAGACATTTCAAATTTTGCGAATTGAGGTGCATTATGTCGTTAGTTATATGAGACATTTTGTCCTATCTACTGTCTAAGTAGTCCTTTAATAATTGATCCAAAGAAGTGCCATCAAAGAAACTGTTGTCTAATGTGGTTGTCCCAAAGACATTTTCTTCGTATGCCATATTATCAAACTTCATAAATTCATTAGGTCGTTGACTCTCGCTTCTCTCTTGGAGGAACTCTCCCCAAAGGGCTTCTGATGTGGTCCATTTGAGATCATCTGACATTGGTGTAGCTGCAGAAACAAGCTGATCGTGTCTTAGATTATCGTCAGCAGCACACTGCTTATGGTGGTTCACGAGCTGTTGCAATTGTTTGTCATTAGCTGAGATGATATCATATAGTTCTTGGGACTGTTCATCGTCCAAGTCCAATTTCTTCATGTTTCGAATTCGATCGAACTCGAGGATCTCATCTTTAACCATGTAATCCATGAATAATTCCAATTGTTCGTTTGAGGTCCAGGCGGAGAAATACTTCCCACTGAGCTTTGCAAGTCTGTCAAGTATACTCTCTGCTATGCTTTGGTACAGTTTCAAAATGCCTTTTCTAGCCTCGATAGCTTTCTGGTAACCTGGATCATCTCTCATTTTGTCATAATGACCAGGAGAAGTTGTGAGATTGAACAAACTGACCTTTTCTCTCAAATGAAACGACATCATGATTATCACACAGCTGTGCAAAAGAGACACTAATTCTGGTATAATTATCAAGTCACTCACCTTAGGGAATAGCTGAGTATAATTGTGGAGTAGCTCGAGACAAAAAGGGACAAAATCCAAACTGATCGTGGTAACTAGTTTCTTCAAGTAATGTAGCATCAATTTTACGTTATTCTTTTTCTCGTAGTAGTTGAAGAATAAATGAAGAACTGGTAGATCACAAGCTAGAACCGCCAAATATGCTCTCAATTCTACCATTCTCCTGATTTCGTCTGTATCTCCATAATTCTTGTTGGTTATACTTTCGAACATAAAACCATAATGCTTTATATGTTTAGTTTCCAAGATTTCAAGGTTTTGAGATATTTCGTACATGTCGGCATCATCTCTCATGTTTGAAACAGAATCAAGTAATTTCCGTATATAACCTGAAGTGGTACCATCATGTGTATAAGATTTCAATATTGATTCTTCGAGTGGAGCATCGTGAATGTTTTCAATGTTTGGCTCATAGTATGGGACAGGGACCTCAAAGTCCGATTCTAGTATGGGAATCCTGCTCCCATTATAGATGGCATGATGAACGTTCAACTGATAGATAACATACCAGATTTTTCTGCATAAATTTCGTTGACGAGGAGAGGGTAAAGGAGAGAACGAGAATATCTTCTCCCTATGAATGCCTAGACATAGGGCCATATTGGTGATAATTCCGTTCAATCCTAAAACTTCTGTTCCTCTCTCATTATCACCTTCCTCAGGAGCCAACTTGTAGTACAATCTGTGCAATAAAGTTAGCTGAAGAACTGTCAAACTAGATGTGGTGAACAAATCGAAAAGTTCCAAACACTTTTTGGCAGTCCTGAAGTACTTTAATTTTATAGGATTCTTCAACAAGTAACTTATATCAGGATCTGAATCCAACGTCTTTCGATGTGTTGTGAGATCGTTGGGTATCAAGGATAAATAACTTAATCGTAACACAAGTAATAGTATTCCCAAGGTTGCAAAATCCACTCTTTTTTCTACTTTGATATGAGTGACAACTTTATCAGTAAACGTGGCGTCTCCAATTAATCGGCAAATTGAAGCACTGAAATCTTTTTGGTCTAGCACTGGATAAATAGGATAGAATTTTTCAAAAAACAAGTTGATTAGTTTCCAAATTATTCTTTTTTCTGGCAAAATGGACACTATTAAGCTGGAAAGCTTCTCCACATACTCTAATCTGTCCTTTGTGTAATTCATTTCAGCCAATTGAGTGACCACTGATTCTGTAGCATCGGCAGCTGTAGTGCCAGTTGACACCTTAGGATACAATTCCACATCACTGACCCCACCAATGCTTTCACTCTTCGATTCAAATGATTTCTCTGTGTTTGTACGCTCCTTTTTCGATGAAGGTTTCTCTAACTTGTTCTTTTTGACGAACATCTCGTTATGCAAGTAGTAGAGGAAGATGTTCAATGAAGTATCAGATTTCACCAAGCAAAGGTACGTAAAAGCCGAAAACGACCTCCTTAATCCTAAACGATAGATAGAAGTACCCGTCAATTCGCCAAAACTGAGTCTATCATCGTAATGGGCCACCGGATTATTCCCTAGAAGCTCACTCAGGCCTGGAGAATCTCTCACTCTTACAACATCAGCAATTTGACTGGTTGGCGTAGTGGACCGTGTAATATCTTCGTAGATACCAATAGGAATCGGCTTTGGTAGCTTCTCTTGTAGTTTCCGGATCTTATTCGAAAGAATATAAATCTCATTAACCGCATCTTTCTGGTCTCTCTCTGATTTTAAAGTATCTGATATCCCCAATTTCTCATAGACACAGTCTTTTTCTCCATATTTTACGCAGCTGGAACACGGCTGTCCTTTGTCACATTTCACCTTTCTCTTCTTGCAGAACACACACACCAAAGTGCTTCTGTTCCGCTTCCTTGACGCCAGCATCAGTGTAGTAGTTACAGAGATATGATAGTATCAAAAATGCGATTAAGTACGGTTGTGTTATATGTAGGACACGGGCCGTACTGACTACCCCACCTTTGTCAAGTAACGGCAGAAGCAGCTTATTTCAACCGTCCAATGATCTGCGGTTGAGAATCCTTGTCGGAACCGAGTTTTTTAAGTGGGTTATGTTTCCAACCGTTGGCGGTGTATTTTGTTTAAAATGATTACGTAAGAGATGTGTCAGCTTCAAATTTGACATATTTTACGGTTAAACTCCGCTAATGGCCAGTCTTTTTTCCTCCTGAACTGTCATAAGACGTCTTTGGACTATTGTTGTGATTCGTTTTACATGGTGTAGAAATGCCGAGTGTTACTCCATCGAACGAAACTGTGGATGAAACTGTAAATGAAATACCTGAAGGATCTTCTGGGATCTCCCCCACTACTGCAACTCATCTTGAGAGTGAAAAATCGGAGCCTGCTCCGGAAGAGAGAGATCTAGGGGAACGGCTAGGTGATGCTCACATGAACATTTTGCCGACAAAGAAGCTTATATTGGCTATGTCGATCATGTCGTTCAACGTGTTCAGCTCTTTTGCTGACCAAACGGCGGTTACGGTAGCGTTACCTACTTTAGCTAAAGAGTTGAACGCTGAGAAAACTATTAACTGGGCAGGTACTGCGTCATTATTAGCTAATTGTGTGTTCCAGGTGTTATTCGGTCGTTTAGCCGACATTTTTGGTAGAAAATTGGTGCTTCTATCGGCGTTGGTAATATTGGGATTAGCTGATCTAGCTTGTGGCTTTGCTCAGACAGGGGTCCAGTTTTATGTGTTCCGTGCGTTTGCTGGTATAGGAACTGGGGGTATACAGGCTTTGACGGTTGTATTAATCAGTGATATTGTCACTTTGAAACAGAGAGGGAAGTATCAAGGTATTTTGGGGTTCAATGTGGGGTTGGGCAATGCTTTGGGTCCTTTTTTGATGTCTGCATTCATCAAGAATTCCAGTTGGAGAAATTTCTATCATATGATGCCTTGCTTAGTAGCCTTACAATTTGCTACCACGTACTTTTTTGTGGAAAACAGACAGCAGCATTTGAATTCAGTGATAACAAAGAAAGAAAAGTTTCAGAACATAGATTATGTGGGTATTTTCTTCAGTACGGCTGGTCTCACGTTGATCTTAGTCCCACTTAACGGTGGTGGTTCGACTTATAGCTGGAGTAGTGCATTGGTGATTGTGATGTTTATCATTGGAGGTCTCTGTTTTGCTGCCTTTGTTCTCATAGAATGGAAGAACCCCAGATTGCCTATGATCCCTTTGAGTTTGTTCAAAACCACTCTGTTGAACATCATCTTTTCATCCAATTTCTTGTATGGCTTGGTGTTCTTCTCGTTCCAATATTACATTCCCTACTATCTTCAAATTGTGTTGGGTGTTGATGAACTTCATTCTGCTATTCTTCTTTTAAGCTTAGTATTGGTACAAGCAGTGCTGTCAACACTTGCTGGCCAAATTATTTCCAGAACTGGTCATTACAAGTATGTGATTCTCTCAGGGTACGGATTCTGGCTCTTATCTTTGGGCCTCTTGTTACTCTTTGATGTCGACACTAATTCAGGGACTATTTGTGGTGTTTTTGCTATCATGGGTATAGGTGTTGGATCTACCTTCCAGCCATCGGTGGTAGCTGCACAAGCTCAAGCCAGAAGAGCTCAAAGGGCTGTGGTTATTAGCACCAGAAACTTGGTTCGTTACTTCGGTGCTGCCATTGGTGTAGCTGTGGCTTCGTTGATTGTGACAAACAGTCTTCTTCACGAAATTGCCAAAGCATTGTCGGATCCAGAGAAATATCACAATATCCCAGTGGATTATCTCACTTATTTGAAGAACCATATCTACAATAAAATAGATATTAAGGGGCTCAACGATGCCCAAATTTTGGTGGTGAAGAAGATGTACATGCGTGCTATAAGGAACTATTTTTATCTTACAATCCCCCTTATGGCGTA
Source organism: Yamadazyma dushanensis (assembly GCA_030571835.1). Taxonomy (NCBI): domain Eukaryota; kingdom Fungi; phylum Ascomycota; class Pichiomycetes; order Serinales; family Debaryomycetaceae; genus Yamadazyma; species Yamadazyma dushanensis. Next base: position 51,811 of record JAJLYZ010000009.1, on the reverse strand, counting down.
CTGTTTCTTCAGTACCTTTTTTATGAAAGACAGGGGATTGCAGTGTATTGACGAATTACCAGAGCCAGAGAAGAAGAAAGACGTCAAGGTGTGATGAAATATTAAATTATTTTCCTATGTATTTATTCGAATAACGTTGTATAGTAAATGGAAGACCGACAACGAATTGGTGAACTATGATTCCGTACTGTGTCATGGCATGTGTGTGGACATAGAGAAGTGCTATTATAGTATCAATCAATGCAGTGAATTTGATGGAAGTGCCCCTCTTTGTACGTTTAGACGAGTCATTTCACAAAACCAGTCCTATGCTTGCAACCAGTGTAAGCAAAGGGTCTGCATCTATTGTGCTCCATTGAAGTATTACCATTACGCAACTCGAATTTTGAACGTTCACATGTTAAATCTGTCCCAGAAATCTTCCAACTGGTTCATATCCACGCCCAACCCATTCAATGCTTCATTCAAATTTTCGATGAAATTTGGACCTTGTTCCTTATTGTCAAACCCGAAATTTTCGTTGAAATATTCCAAATACTCCGAATCAACCTCAATCCCGTAATCATTCAAGAAGTTGGTAGCCTCCTTCTCGAACTTTTTACCCTTATCAGTTTTTTTGGTCTTCTTCCCTGTGGTCTTCTTTCCTGCGGTCTTCTTTTTCTGTTGTTTCTTTTTGTCTTTCTGGGGCTGTTGTCCAAACATATTATCAAATGCATTTCTGGCTGTGTCTCCCATTCCATTAGCCTGCTGTGCAAATAAACTACTTATTATGGACCCATATACCATATTCTTGAGAAGATTCCCCACAGAAGACGGTGAATCAGCACTATTACCATCCCAAACACTCTTTAAATAAGGAATGTCTTGATCCACAAATCTATACCCTCTGAGATATATCACCAACGCAATTAACACTGCTATAAGGAACAAAATAGCCTTAATGGTAAACAATACCATATTTACCCACGATCTAACCATTCGTCTTGCAACTCTATAAGCCGTATAAACGCCCAAGATTTGAAGTATTATTCGAGTTATTTGTGGGTAGTTTTCATTCCCATATTGAACAATGGAGATTGTGTTCCCCAACACAAACACAAGAAGTGTAACAGCATGGGAGAAAACAGCGGTTACTGTGTCGTAAACCAACAGATCAGCCATTTTGAATAATTCAATTGAGCATCTGCTTCGCGTTAATATGGAGTAGCTTCTGGTAAGTACACGCTGAGAACATCAACACATTATCAGAGTAACTGAAGGGTGACTTTTGTGGGGTAATAAACAGTTATGGTGTTTGAGCTTGTTTGGAATTGAATACTTTTGTAAATAGCACTGTTATGAAATTTTTTTGTTTCGAAGGATTTAGCTGCAAATTTCACAATTGAATTATTAGTACAAGAGAGCAAAAGAAACTGAAACAACTTGGGTGTCACAATACCGGAAAAACCACAGAAAAATAGGAACATCAACTTAAACATTCCCAGACTAGCCCAGACCTTCTTTATCCACCATACTTTCAATGAGTCGTCTTTAAAACACAAAAACACAAAAACCATTACCCGGACAAATTACCATTTAAAGGTTCTCAAAAAAATTTTCAAAGTCTTCAGAAAGTTGTTACTCCAATAAATTTGGCAATTGGTCAAGCGTACAGAATAAACTGGTGGTGTTCGCCCAGGGTAACCTGGAATTCTCTCAGTTCGTGGCTCTCCTATTAAGTTAGGGAGTCACAACATGGATTGTTGGATAGGACACTTATTGGTGGACTCTATACGCAGTTGATCAAGTGTTGATGATATTTTGGACAGATTAAAGGTGGTTATTAATGTACACAATTGAAGTCACTGTTTCGATCGTGTCCCGTTATATCACTACAGTCTTATTGTGCGTTATTTTTGCTATATATAAGGGGGGATCTAGGTATCAAACTTACGTCTGAATCTCAATTCGATATCAGAACTAGATTTCCAGATTTTGGACTTGATTGTTTGTAAAGTCATGCTGGGTAGAAGTTCTTCTCCTCTACACTCTAACACCAACCACTCGGTGGGGGGAATTTTATCTTTCATTTCGCTAGTTCTGGAATCGAATTTCTCTGTAAGGTAACTGAGTATCTTACTTACTCTCAACATATTATGACTAGTAAGCTTGATAGAAGATTCAAGAACCGGTAACCGTTTGATTTTTCTTTGGGATTTTCCGTTGATTTTCTTGTCAAGGGGTAAATTTGTGTAATCCAACTCTAGTAATTGGAAGGCAATTTTCGGACTCTCTTTGATAGGGAATCGATCATATAAAATTGGATGTCCAATCCATTTTGGTAAATATGTCCTGAGATCGTTAATGAAGCTCATATTGTCCCTAGAGTGGGGGTCTATGTTTTTAAGGTCACTCATCCTGAAACTGAAGACGTCTCGTAAGTTTCCCAAATTCGGTGAGTTTTCGAAGATGATGATCAATAAGTCTTGTGGTAGCTCATTCAAATTGATGAGCGGTTTGAAATTTACTGAATCATCACCCGTTAAATGGTTTCTATTCAACTCTTGACTATTGGAATAGATCTTCAAGCATGTTTCTGGTGTTTTGTATCTCGATTGTTGTATTTTTTCAAGGTATTTTGTTTTGTTGTCATACAAGAGAGAATTGATAGAATCCTCATATTCTTGAACGGGTGATGCATTGATGAATTGTGCAACAGCATCTCCATCCAAGGGAAGTTCATTGACACTGGCGTTTGCACTATTCACTTGACTGTTATTGTTTGAAGACTTTGCAGATCCCAAAGTATTGATGTTATTCCCGGAAGATTTCCTTGAAAACATTTTTATACGGCTGAAATTATCTTTTGATGAAGAGTTCTCTTGCTTTCTGTGGTGTCTCATTTCATCTCTTAATTCTTTGTCGAATTCCCACTCAAACAACGCATATAAATGGAACATTGAACTCAACAAGATTCTTGATAATTGAAGCCTATCGTCGCTCGTAATCTTGACTTTTGGATTGTTTTGTGCTTCTGCATCCAACTCCATCCTCAAGAATGGATAATTTTCAATCAAATCATCGTAGTACACCTCAACATTGTTGAAATTGGTCTCACCAATCGTTACTAGAAGTTTTCCAGATTTGATTTCAACTTCACACCAGTTATTGAGAGTATCCGTCGTCTGATACTCTTGAAATATATCGTCCATATCTTTGATTCTCTTCTTGATCATTTCACTCGTCATCTCCACAGGTTTATCTGTACGATAACTGAATGTTTTCACCTTTTTACAGATGAAAATATCCCATATGCTTATGTCTCCATTTAGATACAACACCAACATCGATCTCTTGTTGTTAAATAGTCTCTTGGCTATTATACTTTTAGGTGTTAATGGATCTTTATGGAATGGTTGCTTGTTGAAGGGTATCAAAGAAATCTGGTCGGGCCTTATAGGGTTCAATAAAATTTCCACTGGAATGTTGTTTATGAACTTATTGGCTTTCATATGTCCATTCTTGTCTGCATTCACAAATTCCATGGAAGGACCACCATCGCTTGTATTGAGGAACATCGAGGAATACTCTGAATGATCAAAGTCATCAGCTCCGGGAACGTTAGGAGTAGACATTGTTGATTGTAGATCATGGGCTGTGTCCATGGATAAATGGCTTACCAAGTCATAGAAATCTGAATCCAAGTCACTATTGATGTTGGCATCATCACCAAGGTCGTCTTTATATAATTGATTGTCAAAGTCTTGACATAATCTTAAGTATTGGTAATGAGCCATATCATCAGTTTTGGGAATGTGATGTCTTGACATGCCCATGTCTGTACTAGAAAACAAAGAAATGTCTTCATCTTTTTCATCAGATTCCACACAAAGGGTCATAACTGGGGTATCACATTTTGCCACGATGGTGGAAAGTCCAACTTTATCATTTATGATATCATTGGAAGGAGTGTCACTATTCAGCACGTTATAATAATTTAAGTCAGTTTTGACAACATTACCTGCTTTATCAGCCGAATAGAATGTCTTGTAATGGCTTTTACTACCAGTAATACACCAAATGGGTTCGTCATGGAAGTCGAAATTCCGGAGGATCTTGAAGTTTCTCAAATCCCAAAGCTTGATAGTGGAATCGGATGAACCCGATAAGATATAGTTTTCATCCATTAAAAGACATCTCACGGTATCTTGGTGGCCGATCAACTTCTTGACGAATGGAAGATCCTGTCTCTTATCGAATATATTGATGGTGTTGTTTGGGCCACCACAGCTTATCAAGTTGGTACCATCATTACCTAAAGAATAGATGGAATTCGTTATAGCACCATTGGACATATTTTCTATAACTCTATTTGGTGTCAACAAGTTCAAGTCCCATAGTACGATCTTACCATCCAAACCACCACTAACAATGTTCTTTTGGTAATTTTTAAAGTGTGATAACTTTTTCACGTAATCAGTGTGAACGTTGGAAAATTTATGGATTTTGTTGTCTTTAGAACAATCAGTGTTCAAGTCTATGAGTTTTAAAGATAAGTCAGATGAGCAAGTCACCAAAGAAGATTCATTATTGATCAATTGGAGGTCATTAATCCAATCAAAGTGAAGATTATAATTTTCCACCACCTGGAATTTATTGGATATGGCAGGATAGCTCAAGGGATTGGACGATATAGACGTCTCGAGCTTCAATATACCTTCGGTACAATTGTCATATCTCAGACTACCATTCATCTTGCCGTCAGAGTCCAAATAGTTGCCGTTGGGGGTGTCGTCATTAGACCACACTTTAATGACACCATCCCGACCACCAGTAACTAACCTTTTGTACTTTTGGGAGTACAGCATAGCATTTATGGGTAGAATATGGTTCTCATTGTCGGTGGACTCTCCGATGACATAGGAGAGACCCTTTCTAATTCTGGTACTAGACATCAAGTATATTTTGCCATATAAAAAAAACCCGGTAGAAAAAAAGGAGTAGTGAGAGTCCCCTCGAATTTGTCCAAGAATAAGGCATTTTAAAAAACCACTGTTTAAGTGATGAGAAATAGAGAGGAGAGGAGTGCGCCAAAGCGGCATCGCACCAGTTAGATCGACGTGTGGGACTTGACAGTTTTTTGGGTAATTCGGCCTTGCTTAAGTTGGGTCGCTACAGTGGGGACGCCAGTGGGTGTAGAGGGGGGGCATAAGTGGGGACCTTGCTTAAGTTTTGAAAGCAAGGGTGATGCTTGGCATAGTGTAACACAATATTGACAGGGGAGACAGGTCACTTTGAAGCATTGACAAAACACAATAAGGCAGTGTGCTGGATGAGAATCTGGGGAATTTTTTTATCGTTCGAAACGAAACTTTAATCTGATCTCGTATATAACAACGGATATTGTCTGGAGAAGCATAAGGCTGCAGCGCCAGGGGGTGGAGTATATTCATGCAGAGGACCGGAGCAGGGAGCGGAACTCTTGGGGCCGCCGGCCTGTGGGGGGAAAAAGAAGTTAACGTGTTGAATGATTGCAACCTGTAGATCCTACACAATGTCAGGAGATGTTTCTAATTTACTTTGGAAACAGGTTTTAGTTGGGTGTTGGATTTCTAGAAACTAGTGGAGTTTTTTCTCACTGAAAAATTTAATCTCAATTATAGTCTCAAACAAAAGGTAATGACGGAAATGAATAGAGAAGATGTGCGGTCCCAACTTAGATCGTCGTTGTTCTTGATGGTATCGAAGGTTGTGGAGGAAGAGACCAAGAAGCTTGGCGCTAATGCTACTCCCATGTTTATTGCGTCATTGGTAGAGCTTACGATGAACCAGATTCTCAATCTTGGAGAGGATTTGGAGATGTTTGCCAACCATGCTGGGAGAACCACAATCAACGCAGACGACATGTACATGGCGGTTAGAAAGAATGATGTTTTGACGAGTATTCTCAAGGAGTACGAGGACAAGTTGAATAATTAATGTGACCCAGAACCATCACTGTTTTTGAGCAATCAATTCCCATAGTCCACAAACTGACGATTGAGACCTTGCCACACACGTCCAGCCTCAATGAAAGTGTCTAGCGTGTCGTTCCATTTGGTGCTCGTCGGGTAAACTCGTCTCCCTTCATCGCGAAATCGCCATTTTTTTGACGCGTCTCATTTAGCCGGATTGGGAACAACACCTGAAAATATATAAAGACCTGAGTATCTTCGGTTTTCAGGTCCATTAACTTTTGTGAACCATGTTGAGAAAAAGGCTAGGAGATTTCAATGATCAAAATGCTTTTAAGAAATCTAGAGTGTTAAAAGACACCACCAATTTGGCTTCACCTCCTGTTACTCCTGAAAAGAAAAGAGTAGTGGAATTCGATATTAGAAGCGATGACACTGCTGTTAGAACTTTGTTTCCTACTCCTCCAACGACTCCTACAAAGCCAAAATCAAATATCTATTCGCGAACCAAGGCTATCTTTCAAAGAGGCCACAATGATAAGCAAAATTATCATAATGGGTGTTTGGTAGGAAGAGAAGCTGAAGGGGCTTTCATTAATTCGTTCTTCAAATCCAATATTGTAAATAACACTTGTGACAGCATGTATATATCAGGACCACCAGGAAGTGGCAAAACTGCACAATTGGATATTTCTTTGGATATGCTTGGTAAGTGTGACAGGGGTATTGTTTCTGTTGGTGGTAAGAAATGCAAATTGATTAAAATAAACTGTATGATATTAATGAACCCCAAAGATGTGTTTGATCAACTTTGCAATGAATTGGGCACCACTAAAACTTTGTATGAAACGTTGTCTGATGGACAGGAAGGAATTGATTCTGCTATAGTGATTTTGGATGAAATTGATTGTCTTTTAACCAACAACCAAGAAGTATTGTTTGAACTTTTCCGTTTATCGGGACACAAACACCACAAGCAATTTGAAACCAAGTTAATATTGGTTGGAATTTCCAACTCCTTGGACTTGACTGATAGATTATTACCAAAACTCGACAAAACCAACTTGCATCCTAGGGTAGTGTCTTTCAAGCCATATTCCTTTGACAAAATGAAGGCTGTCGTCACAGAAAAGCTTCGTGCTTTGGTGGAAGTGGAAAAAGAAAATCTTGACGCCAACTTCGTCCCTATTGTCAACGCATCGGCCATTTTGTTGTGTTGCAAGAAAATATCTTCCACCACCGGTGACCTCAGAAAATGTTTTGACGTTCTTCACCAAAGTATCGAGCTTCTTGAACAAGAACTCAAAGTCAAACTGCCACAAGAGTTGCCAACATATGACTTGATCACAGCACCAAAAGTATCCATTAGTCAAGTTGCAAAGGTGTGTAACTTAGACTACAATGGAAACATTATGAGCAAGTTGACATACATCCAAAGAATCATTCTTGTGTACTTGTTGAGACTCGAGAGTGATAGTGCCTTCAAGGGAATGGTGACCATGACCACTTTCTACGATTACTACAAGAAAACTGAATTGTCATCCACCAAACTTTCAAAAGTCCGGATGGTAGAGTTTGTTGAGATTGTCACCAATTTAGAATCTCTTTCATTGGTAACTTTCTCTACCACAGGAAACATGAATAAGAAATTGGTGCAGAGTAATTTCAACTATAACGACTTCAAGAAAAGCATTAATAATATCGATCAACTTAAATATTTACTTTGATCGTTGTAACATTATAAATTGACATGTATTATAACATTTAATATACAGAAATACTAGATTAGTAAATATAGTTAAGTATGCAGTTAAAGATGCAAGATTTTCAAAAGGTTGGATACCACACTGGGTGACTTCTTTATAAGGATTTATTTGCTGGCAACAAAAGGCACAACGCAAGTTTCGTAATAGTTGCAAGAGGCAACAGGCATTAGTTGATGTCTTTCTTTTCTAAAGGATTGTAACGTAAGAACTTTTCAATTAAATCCACATGAGTTAACACCATTCTTCTGCAACAATATCTCTTCAACTTCAATTTATCTAAAGCATCACCTTCAGTGATGGATTCATCCTGCAACAAGTCCAAGTATGCTTCCCACTTGTCACCAACGACTTTACCACAAGAGAAACAACGGATAGGAATAATCATATTTGATGTAAGCAGTTAGATGAAAAGTTTTTTGGTGTTTCGATGTGCGAACTGATATGAAGGGGTTATATACAGGACACGAACATCAAGTATTTGTAAGGGAAGAAAGAGGCACATCGATAAGGTATGAGGTTAAGGATTGTGTTCTGACAATAGAAGGGGATGTCTTTGGAAATGAAGAGGAGAGAGAAGTGAAAAAAGAGAGAAGAAGGAGAAAAGAAAAAAGTAGGTCGATTATTGAGGAATATAATGAAGAGTGGATATTTCTGTCTCAAACAGACTAGTACAAGGTTTGGTGGTTGTTACGTAGTCATCCAGTGAATTTTAGATCTCCCTGTTTTAAACTGGTCGGTTCCAAACCTTTTCAATTGAGTTGCATCAGTTTCTTCAATTGTTCTTGATATGCATCTGATCACGTGACCCCAACTGGTGAATACACATACGAGTGAGAAGAGATGCGATTTAAAACTTTTCAGTTAGCGGTTGAAATCAATGGATTGGTCACTTACATACGTTGGTGGAGGCAAGATTCCATACTTGCCATCCAGCCTGAGCATTCCTGGTGTATACTCCGAAGACGGACGTTTTTTCATTGCGTTGTTCACATACCAACTCAGAGTCTATTTCATATCTACCAGACAATGCACTAGAACAGTTGATATAGATTTATCTGGTGCCACAGACATCAAACTCGATGTTAACAACAGCAGTAATGTTGTGGTATACAAGAAGAATGAGATACTCACGGTGAACTGGAAAGAAAAGGTCAGTAATCCAATAGTGAACACTGAATCCATAGAATCAGATATTCTGTCTGTTATCAAACAATATGCAGATGGAGGGTTATTATACATCAGTTTTGATGTGAGAACAAGAAACTTCCAGTTGTTGTATAAGAAAGTGGAGGGAGAAGTCATAAAGATCTACGAAACGTCAAATGTCATCAACTTTTGCAAGTCCAATAATAACGAATATTTGGCTATATTGAATGACAATAAAGAAGTGATAAGCTTAAATATTGCTAGATTCTTGAATAATCCTCCATTTGAGGATGTGGAAGACTTGGAAGTGACTATCAAGAACTTCAACTATAAGTCTGCTATAGTGTCGATGGCTGTGAATGACGAAAATATCATAGCATTAGGATCTATTTCAGGTCCTATTCAAATCATATTTAACGATTATAATGATAATGAAAAGTTATTGAAGTGGCACATTGGACCGGTGAAATCGCTCACATTCCAAGGTAACTTCCTTGTGTCAGGTGGAGATGAAAAGGTGTTGGTGATATGGCAAATTGAAAACGACAAGACACAGTTTTTACCAAGACTTAATGGTACAATTGAGAGAATCACTGTTGATGAGAATAAGTTGGACCATTATAATATCTTATTGAACATCGATGGCTTCTTTGAGTTGATGTGTGTTTCTGCTGTGGATTTGGTATCCAGATTGTCTATTAACACTATAAGACCAAACTTGAAGAAGAGTTTGACATTCAAAAACTCATACTCCTTGATGGAAGTGAATCCTAAGACCAACCAATTATACCTCCCGAACAAAGCCTCTATACAAGTGTTTGACTTGGTGAAAAATGAACAAAGTTATCACCAAACAGTGGCATCTGTTTTGCCGATGGGTAAAGTTAAGGGCGAAACCAAGATCGTGGATCCAACTGTTAGTCAATTGAAATTCAGTCAAGATGGAGAATGGATGTGTACTTTTGATACGATTAAGAATAACGAAGTTGAGGGTTTACTTAGTAACAACGACAGAGATTATGCATTAAAATTCTGGAAAGCTCCTTCTAATAATAGTGGTTGGTCCCTTACAACTAAAATTATCAACCCTCATTTATCATCACCTGTGTTGGCAGTTTTGGTTTATCAAAATGGTTTTGTTACTGCTGACTCTAGAGGTTCTTTGAGGTTATGGAAGTATACCAATAAGTCTTGGGTAGCTGTCAGGACATTAGACTTGATGAAGTCTGAAAGCAAATATGTCAACTTGACTAAAAGTGCTGATAGTTCGGTACTCATCTTGAGTCACGACAATCTCGTTTACATTATCAATCAGAATCTTCAGATTGTTGAAACATTGACCTTAGTGGAAACAAACATTAGGGCTTTAAGTTTGGTAGATGAAGACTTGATTGTGTTGAGTCAAAACAAGATTGTTTCATTCAACTTGATTCTGTTCCAGTTCAACGAATTATTTGGAAAAGTTAATGTTCCTTCACATGGTTCTTCGTACCTTGCCGTCAATGATGGTTTAATAGGGTTGGTGTTGAACATTGAAAACCTCAACAAAAGTAAAATCTTGATCTTACGAAAAGACACTTTGCAACCTATATTCACAAGTATCCATGAAAACTATTTGAATTCCATTGTATGTTATAATGAATCATTCTTGATAGTGGATAATGACCTAAGAATTGGTATTATTTCAAGCACTGAATTGAAGTTGAACAATGAAGTTGAAATCAACACCCCAGCCACGAGAGTTGAAAGTGCTCCAATATCCGAAAGAGAGATTGAAAACTTATCATTCAAGAAATTCGATTTGAACTCGTTCAACAACGTTTTTGAAACAGATAACTTAGAAACCTTGTTTGACAATATAATCAAAATCGTTAAGTAAGCATTAGCATTAATATATGTATTAATAGTCAAATATGTACACGTACTGTCGTTAAGTCTGATTGGGTCAATTTTCGAGCCTCTTGTAGGCCAAAATAGATTCAATCTTGCTCAAGGCAAGTTGTAATAAATCCTTCCTCTTTTGCAAATTTATATGTTGTTCGATCTTAGGATCTTCCTTGGCCAACTTTTCTATTTGATCGAATGTCAAGTAATTGAAGAATTTCTCATCAAGCTCTCTAGGGAAGTGATAATAAAAGTCATTCAATAACTCAACGTTCAAGAATAAGATGGACGTGGAGGTCAACTTGTTATTTATCACATCCAAATATATTTCTGGACAGTTGGACTTGTTCGATTTGGACTTGGCTTTATTGTTATTCTTTAGGAATTGGTATCTCATTTTGAGGAGGGCCAATCTTTCTTGCAAGAATACTGCCATCTTACCCTTTTCCATAAGATTGGCAGAGAATCCCAAAGCTTCATTAGAGTCTGGGTCTATGTTATTCTTGAAATTGTTCAAGTATTTGATAACTTGGTTGAGTTTTCTCCCTCCAATCTGATCCTTCAAGTACAGAAATAAATCGTCACAATTCTTGATTTCTTCACGGATGAGATTGATTGAGTTGTCTCTTGAGGTCAACCATTCTCTATCTTCGACCTCAATTTCATACTTGAATGGCTTGATACAATTTTCAACTTGGTCAGCAGTGGAGTAATATTTACTGCTCAAGACCTTGTTAGCCACGTCTTTGATGAGCTTTTTAGTTTCAGGATGATTCTTCAATTGAGTGTTATTGACCAAGTTATCCACCTCTTGAAGTAAAACGTTGGTTATGAGATTTGTTGTCAACCGTCCGATACCTAGTTTGGTCAAACTGGAACTGGCAGTGTCTAACTTTCTTTCCCAGTACAACTCGTTTGATTTATTCAAACTATTGTTCAATTCTTTGAGTTCATGAGACTGCATCTCAGCTACACTGCCCCAATAATGCTGAGCCAACAAATCCAAGACTTTCTGGTCCAACTCATGTTTAATCAACGATTTGAGCTCTTTTTTGGAGAAATTATTACTAAGTTCTTTGATACTTAACTTCAAGATATCCAAGTTGTTGGCAATGTATATCTGAGGAGTCAAAGTAAGGTCATTAAATTCAACTTTGAATTTGTAATTTGTTTCTTCGAATTCCTTTTGGATTGCAAAATGGGTTGGTTTCAAGTTTTCAGTCATTGTCTTCTCCAAAATCCTGATCAATTTCTTCTTCAAGTTCTTTGTCGACACTATGCAGTTCAAATAGTCTGATTTGTGTTCATTAAAGTAGTTGATTTCAAAGTTTTGTTGTGATAAATACGCTTGATGACTGCTGATTGGGTTTTTCTTGAAAATGGACAGATTCGATGCTTTTGGTAGCTTTGTTATAACACCAACGTAGCCCAATTTCAAGGGATATCTTTTGTTATTCAAAATCGAATGACCAATAGTTGGCTCTACCAAATCAAGCTTGGTGATAACACCTAAGGTTCTTTCACCTCTTGGATCCATGAGTCTTGCTGCTCTCAATGCAGCTGAATTGGCCAAATCAACGTTCGCCGCACTTATGGCTAATATGATATTTGGAGCCTCCAAGTAATTGTTGCATAATTGCCTGATTTTGCTTTTCAATTCGGGTGGTTGATCGGCACTTTCAATCTGAATATAACCAGGTAAATCGACCAAGGATAAATCCGGGATTGTAGACAGTCTGATTGTGACATTGATAGGATCATTACTTATACATTCCGAAGCAGGAACTTGAAGGTTTAAATCCAATAATATCTTTTGTGCTTGTTTGAAACTGTTGAATTTCAATCTCAAGTCTGGAAACTCAATTTCTTGTTCGTCTTCTTTCAATTGAGGTGTGTTGACCAATGTCAATTCGATAGGTCTTCTGGTAACCATATTATCACCTTTTGGGAGAAATTCATGTCCAACGATGCTTTCCAACACAGAGGACTTTCCACTGGATTGACTTCCCACAACCACAATGGATGGCAATTTCAAATGGTTAGAGTCATCGACTTGAGACACAATGTTACGAATCTCTATCATTTGTTTTGTCAAATTGAGCATCTGGTTATTGGTGTCATCTTCGTCAAGCTCATCGAGTTCAAACTCCTCCAATTCGGTTTCGTCATCCTCTAGATCATCAGTAGACACAGCTGCCACAGCTGCCGTAGCTCCAACTGCGGTAACAGTGTCTCCATCTCCACCACCATCACCACCAGGTCCTCCAGTCTCACCATTTTCTTTATTGCTCAAATCTTTGAGGAAATCAGATGACTTATTTAACCAGTCACTCGTATAGTCTCTCAATGAACTAAACTTATCCAGTGTGTAATTTGACATCTGATCGACTTTATAAGCCACATAGGAACCCCCAGCAGCAAGCGTACCGCCGATATAACCAGGAACTCGAATCATTTTTAGAAATGAATTTGTAAAGTTGATATTTCTCCGTGCCATCACCATTGGACTGATTCTATGAGGGAAAGGAGTACCCCTGGTGATGTGCAGACCGACCAATCCAATTCCTATCCTCCTATTGGAGTGTATAGAACGAACTAATCTGAACTGGTTCATCATTTAATACATGGAAAACAGTTTTGTTTAGATCAAAATCGGTTATTTTTTGAGGGTGTGCGAGATGTTAAGTTTGAGGAACTAAAAAAAATGCCTCCTGCCAGAATTGAACTAGCGACCTTTGCATTACAAGTGCAACGCTCTACCACTAAGCTAAGGAGGCAATTTTCACTGTGATTTTGTCTACTATCACGTCATAAATACCTGATGGTTTACGTATACCTTGTCTCCGCATTCCGGTAAGATGACTTTCCGACGTACATAAATGATTATACAGCTTCTCTAGTGGAAATTTCCAAACTGAACTATGTTGTTGGAAAATAGAGTTGCAATTGTCACTGGAGCCGTCACTGGAATCGGTAGACTGATAGCTTTTGGGCTTGCAGAACAGGGTGCTAAAATATGCGTCAATCATTTAGATACAGCTGAACAAGCACAATTGGCAGGTGAAATGGCCAAAAAAATAGGCGAAGATAGGTTTTTAGCTGTACCAGGAGATATCAGTAAACCAGAAACCAGTAAAGAAATTGTCAAAAGAACCGTTGAAAAGTTTGGAGAGATAAATGTGTTGGTATCGAATGCAGGTATATGTGAGTTTAAAGACTTCTTGGACACTGACCCAGAAGTATACCAACGAACAGTTGAAATAAACTTGAATGGAAGTTACTTCATCGTTCAAGCAGTAGGAAAACAAATGAAAGAACAAGGTAAAGGAGGTAGTATAATCGCAGTCAGTAGTATTTCAGCATTAGTGGGTGGTGGAAGACAAGTCCATTACACACCTACCAAAGCGGGAATTCTTTCATTAATGCAATCTTGTGCATGTGCTTTGGGGCCATATGGGATCAGATGCAATGCTCTTCTTCCAGGAACCATCAGGACTCAATTGAACGATGCTGACATGGCTGATGATAACAAGAGAAGTTATATGGAGCTGAGAATACCATTGGGAAGACTAGGACAAACGCAGGATTTGGTGGGCCCCGCAGTGTTTCTTGCAAGTGACATGTCTGCTTACATGAACGGAGCACAAATGCTCGTTGACGGTGGATTATTTGTCAACCTACAATAGACTAAATAGAGTAAGTAAAACAGTGAAAAAAACATTCCTCCACCAAATCAATTGTTAAAAATAGACGCTCCAACTTACCCCGGATTTTTATTCGGTTCAAAGATATTTCGTGGGATCAATGAATCGATAACCTCAATCTTATATAAAGACCCCCCCATCGATGTAGTTTTCACCATCAACAAAAGAATGTCACCAAGAGACTTCCCAAGAATCCAAGCAATTAAGACGTACATCGTCACCGAAAAAGGAAGTGGAGGAGACTATCATGATGTGGATACAGGCCATTGGTTAATTGATAGTAAGATATCTACTCCTATGACTAAATTTCCAGACTACAGAAAGAACAGAACTAGTTGGGGGATCAATGTTTTAGGATCTTTTTGTGTTGAGATCATTGCTACAGATGGTACCTCCGGTTTTGCTACTGGATTTGGTGGTCCACCAGGTTGCTGGTTAGCTAAGGAACACTTCTGGAGATTCTTGGATGGTGAAGACCCAAGAAACCTCAATGTTATCTGGGATAAACTTTTCAGGGCTTCTATGTACTATGGTAGAAAGGGTCTTCCAATTGCGGTTATCAGTGTCATTGACTTGGCTCTTTGGGATTTGTTAGGAAAGATCAGAAATGAACCTGTGTACAAGATGATTGGTGGTGCTACTAGAGACAGATTAGATTTCTACTGTACTGGATGTGATCCAAAAGCTGCTAAAGACATGGGTTTCTGGGGTGGTAAGGTTGCACTTCCATATGGACCAGATGAAGGATTTGAAGGTTTAAGAAAGAATGTTGAGTTCTTAAGAAACCATAGAAAAGCTGTTGGTCCCGACTTCCCATTGATGGTTGATTGTTACATGTCTCTTAATGTGCAATATGCTATCGAATTGGCTGAAGCTTGTGCAGATATTAAAATCAACTGGTTTGAAGAGACTCTTCACCCTGATGATGTTGAAGGTTACGCTTTGTTGAAGAGAGCACACCCTAAAGTCAAATGGACTACTGGTGAACATGAATACACCAGATACGGATTCAGAAAGTTGATTGAAAACCGTAATCTTGACATTGTTCAACCAGATATCATGTGGGTTGGTGGATTGACTGAAATTCTTAGAATCGCCCATCATGCTGCTGCTTATGATGTTCCAGTTGTACCACATGCTTCAGGTCCTTACTCTTATCATTTCGTCATTTCTCAACCAAACACTCCTTTCCATGAATACCTTGCCAATTCTCCTGATTCCAAGAGTGTTTTACCTGTGTTTGGAAACCTTTTCCTCGATGAACCTGTTCCAACCAAAGGTTACCTTGACACTACAATCTTAGATAAGCCAGGTTTTGGTCTTACTCTTAACCCAAAAATTCAATTGATTGAAGGAGATGCTTTGTTCAATCCTACTCCTGAAAGACCATTAAAAGTCGAAGAACCAAAGAAAGATTAAGTTGCTATACTAAATATACAATTTTATACAGTTCTTATCATCTTGATAAGAAAGTCTCATTAATAGGCAATTTAAACCATTCGAATATTGACAAGTCATTATTTAAACCTTTGTGTCTAGTGTATCTAGAGACTCGTTTGGATAACAATGAATCTAAAGTGCTAGCATTGAGCTTTATATCTGCTATTAATTTCGTATCTTCCTCATGGCCATGGCCTATAGAATGGTGACTATTATCGACAGTTCCATCGTTACTTGAACTATCACCTGTGAGATAGTCACTTTTGAAGAAGTCGAGTATATCAGCATATTTGTTGGCACATTCCCATTTCTGGCCAAGGATCCTGAGAAGATTGATGGACAGGTCGAAGTCGGGGCTCAATTCTTCTTGAAACCGTATGGAATTTACCAATATGACTCTACCACTAACCCAAACAGCAAAGGCATAGTAAGGTCCGAACATTTGATAGGTTGATGCTTCATCTAATTGAAAGCTGGTCGGTAATTGCTCAGATACAGTTAAAATAAGATGAGCTGACTTGAGACATTTCGGTTTGGATTCCTGTGACGATGGGTTAAGATGATCTGGAAAGTTAGAAAAAGCAGTGGGTGAATGTAACCGTATCAACATGATATGATACAAAGAAAAGAGTAACACCAAATCGACATTGAGTTGTACATTCATGAAATCACCAGTTTCAAGAAAACCCGCTACTGCTTTAGGTAATCCGTTTCTCCAATTTTGCACCCGTTTCTCAAACTCATAACAATTCAATTGCCATGACAAGATACTTTTCATATCTTTAACATCCAAAGGATTCTGTCTAAACAGCAGACATATACTCATAAGATTAACCACCTCAATTATATTACTGTTGGTGCTATGCACATCATTGTATTCTGGTCGAGATATCTGTTCATCTATGTTCTTCAAAGTTCTTGTTTGACTCTTCTGGATGAAG
This sequence comes from Yamadazyma dushanensis, assembly GCA_030571835.1. Taxonomy (NCBI): domain Eukaryota; kingdom Fungi; phylum Ascomycota; class Pichiomycetes; order Serinales; family Debaryomycetaceae; genus Yamadazyma; species Yamadazyma dushanensis. The sequence goes on along the minus strand of JAJLYZ010000009.1, from coordinate 34,997 downwards.
TTTTTATCGAAAAAGGCTCTGATCTTCCAAAACTCCGAATTCAATGGGAGATAACAGGTCATCTCTTCTTCAGGCAATTTCGACAGAAAATGACTTCCCATACTCAGAAGTCTATCTAGTTTGTATATTTCCCAGATGAGGTTCCTGGTGGTTTCTCTGGTAGACCAAGACTCCCACTCCAATGAACAATCATTGTCTGATTGAGTATTCTCTTTGATAATTCCCAAGTGAAGACATCCACCAACCGCTAAGGATATAGCACTCCAAGAAGCCTGATATTCCCCTCTGCCGTACAAAGTGAAGGCAAGAAGTGCCATTGCTTTCAACTCCTCAATGTTCTTCACAGCAAAACATCTGCTGATAATCTTGGCTTTCAATGACTCGTAGTAATCAGAGCCGTCTAAAGCAAATAAATGGTTACCTAAAGCTAATGAACTCACAAGTGCACCAAGCAACAATGGATTTTCAGGTGTCAAATCGTGTGAGATTGACTGTTTATCCAATGTGGGATGTAACACAGGGAACAAAGGATTGATGTATTCGAAGTAAATATCTACTAGTCTTTCGATTTTGAATAGTTCTGGAAAATCATCAACCTCAAGAGGATTGGATAAAGATTCGATTGTAAGTCGGTTGTTATCCATAACAGAATCCATCGGTGATGCCTCAGGTTGAGTTATTGGCATAGTTGTACCATTGTTTCTTTGTAGGCTATTGAATTTATCCTCCAACGCTTTCAATTGATCCGAAAGCCTCTTATTCTCGGTGTTGTAATGAGCTTTACTTTCTTCAATGTACTTATCCAACTTTTCTATTCTCTCGAAAACCTGCTGTCCGTAACCAGACTTCAACCCCGGCTTTTTCATCACGCTGTACACACAAGTTTCGGCATATTTGACACAGTTGTCACATTGAGGGGTCTTTTGATCGCATTTGATCTTCTTTATCTTGCAGTGATCGCACGACTTGGAGAGTTTAGGTCCATGGTCCGGTTTGGTTACGCTTCCACCATTCATAGGTTATAAAAGTTGTTGAGTTTAGTAGAAAATCCCATTTTCCTCTCGGGTTAATGATATTTGCGCGAGAAACATTACTTGGACAATGTTCTGACGAATTGTGGAGAACGTATGAGCCCTGTTCAAATTATGTATCCGATTGCGAATAAAACTCCGAATAAATAGCGGAATACACAGGGCGCGTAACCATTGGGCCACCTATTGCTGAAGTGCATATAAAACTGAAAAATTGGCTTTAGTATTGATTTGATTTGACGTCGATGTTGAAGAATTGTGTTAAATCATTGAGACAAGGACGTGGGTTTGGAAGCCGCCGGTTCTCAAGGGCTGCTTTCGTCAAACCCTCGAGAATTGGTTTCTCATCTCGACAATTACTTTTAGGAGGCTCATTATTGGCTGGGGTTAGTTTTGAAGCTTTCTACACATTCAAACCGATAAGACTGGATAGGAAAGTGACGCCCGAGGAATTGGAGCTGCATGATAATGTGGATGATGGTGTGTGGGTGGTGATCAATGGAAAAGTTTACGATTTGACCGACTTTTTAAGTAAACACCCAGGAGGTCCTTCGATCGTGTTAAAGTATGCTGGGAGAGATGCTACGTATTTGTTCAACAAGATACATCCGGCCGGTGTTATAGAGGCAATGTTACCCGAGGAAGCATACATTGGAGAGCTTGAAGGAGAATTGGAAGATTTTGAGGACCCATTATTAGCAGAAGAAGAAAGGTGTCAGGAGATGAGAGATAAGAGACCTCCTTTGATGACGATTTTGAACTTGAGTGAGTTCGAATATGTGGCTCAAAAAGTATTGCCCATTCATGCTTGGGCTTATTATTCAGGAGGAAGTGATGATGAGGTTACTATGAGGGAGAATAATTCTAGTTATGCTAGATACTTTTTCAAGCCTAAGGTTCTTATAGATGTGGATGATGTTGATATTTCTACTGAAATGTTAGGAATTAAAACCGATGCTCCGTTCTACTGTTCGGCTGCTGCTTCTGCTAAATTGGGACATCCCGACGGTGAATTGTCTATTGCTAGAGGTTTGTTCAGAGAGAATATTATTCAAATGATCTCATTTGCAGCCTCGTATCTGATGGATGATATAGTTGATGAGACCGAAGGACCTAAATGGTATCAGATGTATGTGCAGCCAAATAGGCAGGAAAGTTATGATGTCATCAAACATTGTGAAGAAAAAGGTATAAAAGCAATTTTTGTTACAGTTGACACGCCAATGTTTGGAAGGCGTGAAAAGGATTTACGGTCCAAGCTCGGAACCACCGATGACCTTGAGGCTTTGGACATTAGTCTCAAGTCGGATGACGATGACTTTATCTTGAGTTACAACAGAATCCGTCTCAAATGGGCAGATATAAAGGACTTCAAGCAAAGATCTTCTATTCCCGTGGTTGTTAAAGGTATCCAGAGAGTGGAAGATGTATTGTTAGCTATTGACAACAAAGCCGACGCGGTAGTGTTGTCCAATCACGGTGGTAGGCAATTGGATTATTCCAGACCACCAATCGATGTTTTGGCAGAGGTAATGCCAGTATTGAAAGAGAAGAAATTAGACGATAAAATCGAAGTATTTATAGACGGTGGTGTTAGAAGAGGCAGTGATGTGATCAAAGCTATTTGTCTCGGAGCCAAAGGGGTGGGTTTGGGTAGATCATTCTTGTTCGCCAATTCTGCTTATGGAGAGAATGGAGTTGTCAAAGCTTGTAGGATTTTGAAAGAAGAGATCTCTAGAGATATGAAGCTTTTGGGTGTTACAAAAGTCAGTGAATTGACTCCTGAACTTATCCATACATACCCTACAATATTCAATGGCCATTCTAATATTATTCATGAACCTTTATATTTGCCTAAGTTTAGAGAGTAATACTATTTTCATATTTGGTAATTTCGGTGATAAAACCATCAAAATCTTTCCAGTTACTTGTAGTATCCTTGTTCAATGGCATACGACCCAAGTAAGTTTCTCCGAAACCAGTAGCTTCGTGGATGATTCTCTTGATTCCGATAACCCCAAAGTCTCCCACGACCTTTTCACCTCTAATAATGGCCAATTGCAATCTCTGAGCTTCTTTAAAATCACCTTTATCGTATGCTTGCATCAAACGAGTGTATATCTTTGGAAATGCTCCACTAATGGCATCCACAGTTCCTTTGAATCCAATAGAGAGAGCTGGTAATAACAAATGACCAAGACCAGTCAAACAAACGAAATCCTTGACTTCTTCATCCAATGACACTTCAGAGTAGCTAGTGACATCTCCATGAGAAAACTTGATCCCAACGATATTCTTGTGTTTTGACAAAGTCTTGATGGTGGATGGAGCCACAACTACATTGTTTGTAACACCAGGATACACATAGATCAATACTGGTATAGGTGACTTATCTGCCACTTCAGTATACCATTCCACCAAAGCCTGTTGAGTAATGGTTGGACCAAAATAACTGGATGGTAGCACCAAAGCAAAAGTAGCACCTGCTTTAGCCAAAGCATCAATTTCTTCAATAGCTTCTTGTAAGCAGTTTTGTGCCACACCTGCCACAATAGTGAAACCAGGAACTTTGTTATAGATTGTTTTTACCAATTGACATCTTTCGGTTCTTGTCAAATGAGCATTCTCCCCTGTAGAACCTAATAAAGTGATACCTTTGATGCCATTATCCTGTAAGAATTTGGCATGGGCACACTGGGCATCGAAATCGATTGTCACTAAATCTTTTTTGAAGAAAGTTGGCACTGGAGTGTATACTCCTTTCTCTGGCAATTGAACCATTTTTGTTACAGAGTCACATTAGGCCAAATAAGACTATATATAAGCAAAACTCGGAGTAACAATCCAATTTCCTCATCGGTTCTAGTGGGGGACGAGATTTAGTGGGGTACGATATTTACGCTAGCGCTGCAACGGTCGTGAGAAAAATGTACCGGAATCAAATATAAGATCAAGTATTTCCCCAGGTTTTCAACGCTTGCAGTGAAAAACTTAAAAATGCCAGCGGAATTATTTGATATCAAGGCCAAGGATGTGGATAAGTTGGTTAGGAGGCTAATTGACAATTTGGTCAACATCAAAGATGATACAGGGAAGTTTCTTATGACAATTCCTGATGGAAGAATCATCGATACTAAAGGATGGATTACTGGTTGGGAATGGACTCATGGTATTGGTCTTTATGGAATGTGGCATTACTATGAGATAACCAATGATGAACAGATCTTAAATAACATTGAGGATTGGTTCAAGGCTCAAATGTTTGGTCCTGATGGAAGTACATCGAAGAATATTAATACGATGGCGGTGTTCTTATCGTTAGCTTATGTATATGAGAAACATGGAAACACCAAGTATCTTCCATATTTAGATGCATGGGCCGAATGGGCCATGTACGATTTGCCTAAGACTGCCTGTGGTGGGTTTCAACATGCTACGTATTTGACAGACAATTATCAACAGATGTGGGATGATACGTTAATGATGACAGTGATGCCATTGGCTAAGATTGGTTTAATTTTGAACAGACCTCATTACGTAGAAGAAGCTAAGAAACAGATGCTTTTACATGTGAAGTACCTTGCAGATTGTAAGACGGGTTTGTGGTACCATGGATTCACTTTCGAGGGTAATCATCACTTTGCTGAAGCATTTTGGGCTAGAGGTAATTCCTGGATCACTATTGTTATTCCTGAGTTCATTGAGTTGTTGAATTTGCAACCAGGTGATTACTTAAGAGAGTTCTTAATCGAAGTGCTTGAGTCTCAGGTGTCACTGTTGGTTAAGTTACAAGATTCACAAACCGGTTTGTTTCACACATTACTTGATGATCCAACATCTTACCTTGAGTCTTCTGCAACTGCAGGTTTTGCATACGGTATATTAAAAGGTATAAGAAAGAGATATTTGAGTCCTAAATATAAGGAATCAGCTGTAAAAGCTGTGAAAGGATTCATTGGCCAGATCGACGACAAGGGAGAGTTGTTAAATACTTCTTTTGGTACTGGAATGGGTGACACTTTACAGTTCTACAAGGATATCCCTTTGACATCTATGCCGTATGGACAAGCAATGGCTATAATGGCTCTTGTGGAGTACTCCAAGTTGTACTTATGAGTATATACACAATAAATGCATTTATGACAAAGGACGGTAGATATGGACGACACAAAGAGTCAAGTAAAGCTATGGAATGTTTGGCAGAACAAACGGTAAGAATACGGTGTATACTGAACTATACAAAGCAACATGGTGTATATCCATTAGACTCGGTCAATAATAGAGATCCCTTTTCTACTTGTTAATTAATCCGTATTTTTCATTTACAACATAACCTATTTAAATAGCTTAATCAATAAGCGTATCTGAAATTAACATTTTCAATGTCGGTTAAATCATCGAAAGCATGTTTCAAGTTTTCATCAGCTTTAGCTTCTCCATTTGCAATCATTCTGTCTTTACGAGCATTCTCCTTCATCAACCATAATCTCATGAAGATCAATAACACTATCAAGCAAGCATAACAGGCCATATGCACGGCAAATGCAGTTAAGTATCTTGGGGCATCCTTAGCTCTGAATACTTGAGGTCCAATAATATTGGCAGTAGCCCAACCAACGAAGTTGAAAGTAGTAGCAACCGACTTCTTAGTTTGACCAGCAATATTTCTAGAAAGTAACGAAAGACCTAAATTAGCCACACCCCAGAATGATAATGTCAAGTAGTAACAGAACAACAACACTCCTGTACGAAGTTTGTACTGATAACTGCCAGGTTCATACTCGGAATATGTAAGGGTCATCAACACCACAGTACCAATGATCGATGGAATTACATACATGATCATGAAGAAGATGTTTTGACTGTACCTTTTGGATAACCAAGCAGAAGATAATAACAACACAATCAAGTAAGCACCTAAAACCATGGCCAATAGTTGAGTTTGCAAAACAGAGAAACCAAAAGACATAATGATAATATTAGCAAAAGCACCTAACCCAGAAGTTGGCAAAGCAGTAAAGAATTGAATGAAGAAGTAACAGTAGAATTGGGGGTCTCTAAGAGCTTCCATAAATTGTTCTTTCTTGAATTTTTTGTTTTGAAGACCAGTTTGATTACCACGAACTCTTTCAACCATCAACTTTTTGTCGGCTTCACTGAAACATTTAGCAGCCATTGGAGAATCTGGAGTCCACCACAAAAGGAAGAATCCCCATACAACAGTGATGGCACCATAAGTCAAGAACAAAATCTCCCAGTTTCTTAAATGAGCATCAGTAATTAAAGAGAAACAGTAAGAAAGTAAACCACCAACGATTTGCTGACCACCATTCATCATATACCATAAAGCCACAATAAGAGCCTGTTCTTCTCTTTTATACCACATCGAAGACATTAAAATAAAAGCAGGTTGACAAACACATTCAAAAGCTCCCAATAATGTTCTAACTACCACCAAAATAGTGAAGTTCTTACCAAGAGCATGACAACCTAAAACAACACCCCAAGCAATAATGTTAAAACATAAATACTTGACAACAGGAACCTTTTGAATAATAATATTATTTGGCAATTCAAAAACTAAAACTGCCAAATAAGTACATGTGGTAAGCCAAGGATAATCGTTTGGTGCAAGATTAGCATCTTCCCTGATACCCATAATAGAACTGAAAGCCAAAGTACCTTTATCCAAAGCCTGCAAGAAATAGGTACCAATCATACAAGGCAAGATTCTATAGTTGATTAACCTTCTAATCCTCCTGTTGGTCTCTTCATCAATATCAACTGCACTCTCTTCGATATAATCCAACACCTGATGATCAATTTTAACCTTATGAGCATCTTCCAAATCACCAGAATCAACCTGTTCAACATGGTTGACACTTTCCTTTAACAATTCAATATCTCCTAATCTCGAGGAACCAGAACTAGCACTGTCTTTCATTGTGTAAATATAACTTGATAATGATGGGAACGAAAGTAGGAAATGGTTGCAATATATACCCCAGAGAAATGGGTGAAAAAATTCGACTTCGGAGGTTTATTTAATGTTAATGCGTTGCCTAGCAATTGGCTAGCCTCCATCTCAGGAACAAAGATGAGTGTGTAACGGAGTTGATCCATCTCCACTTTTCATCGACGAGGGGGTGATATTTTCGGGCGGTAAAAATCTGGGGTACTGGGGGTGTCACTACGGACTTGGGCACCAAGAAAATCCAAAACCAAACGACGAGATGTCGCCAACGCCTCCACCAATTTATTGTCTAAACTAAGTAACGCGGGGTAGGCTCATCTCCCACTTTTAATATTCCGCTCGATCGTTTTAGCGGACAAGTGCAGGATTGGTCCAATGAGCGGGAGATACGTGTTTGTTGAATAGGTTGTGGTATGAGTCGCAGTCAACAATAAGGATTTGGTGGTTGAAGACATTAGTGAGACGCAGTTATCGAAGTTTCTGACCATTGTGATGACGTCCCTCCTCCACCAAAAAAAAGTGTCATCCATAGATTCTTGTCCTGTTTGACATGAACGGTGTTTTGGGCGGGTGGCCGACTGGGGTAATATGGTGGGTGATCGTGGAAGACCAAATGATAAGATACGAGCTGTCATGGCTATTTTTGCAATATGTAGTCAGAACAAGTCACGTACTGGACTGTAGATAGCAGATGTGCTATTCTTTGTGCCGAAATAATACGTTTTTGTTTGTTTGAGCACAGAGACGGCGGGGCACCGACTGTCGTATACTGTTCTGTTTACAAACAGATTATGGTGGGTGGTTTCATGAATGATTTAAAAGCTGATGCAACGTAATTAATGTGTGGGTGATGGGACACGGGATTACATAAGCCAATGTGATTATATAAGCCGATTAGGGCCTTGTGTGACACTCATGAGTTTTTGAAACCCTTTGAGTGAAATGACCAAGATCTCGTTCGAGTTTTTTGTTGTAGTCACAAGATCATGTCCCCTGGAGCCCATGACTTCTAGAGCCCATGTTGCATATTTCCCTGTGCTAAGCACTTTAAAAGCCTTAAAAAATTACAGAAGCAGGGTTTGGAGGGTCTCGGGTGAGATTCGGTCGTGAAACTAAGTTTGTGTTGTAGAACTATGGTAGAGACACTGGATTTACCAACGACTCAATGGAATAGCTGTAGGTTGATAGAGAACCATCGCTAGGGTATCTTTGTCAGCTATACATACACAGGGACATCAAATGGTGTATATGCTACTCGGACTATATGTATCAGGTAGACGCGATCGAAAATGAAAGACCAGTGGTACAAATTCGTCTGGACAGCCTAAAGATCTCGAGAAGAGATGTCGAGAAATTTGACGTTGAAAGTCCGATGACATGTTGAAAATGCCACCCTCCCGTCGTCCGCTGTGATGTCGTATTGCCAAGTACAGAATTTCACAGTAAAGTTGCCGTTCTATTGAAGTGAGTAGTATTTTAGATCATGTGCTTGAGGAACGGCATTCCCTTTTGAGCCTCAAAACAAATCGCTCATACAAATGTGGCAGGTCTAAATCTTGAGAGATTTTTTCATCCAGTAAAAATTTAAACGTACAAACATTTTGAAAAATCCCTCAATCACCAAGCTACCATAACCATTTACTAAATAGGCTAACTCGACATTGAATTGGTCAGTAGTTTATTTGCTGGTGCCTCGCCAACCATCTTAACTATGAGGTATTTTTGCAGTTGGCGCAGTTGAGCGATTTTTCAATGTTTTTTTTCGTCTCAGTTACAAAAAGTTGCAGCCATTTTGAAACATGAAGGTTTTTTCGTGTCGAACGTGTGGTCGAGGTTAATAGAGTATATAAATCGAACATAATGGATCTCTTTGTATTTCTTTGTTATTTTGGTGAACAGATCAGATCATGAGCAATTTTAAAGATGATACTATCAGCATAGCTGATAAAACCAGTATTGCATCAGTGGATTCTATGGATGTCAAGTTTCAGGTTCCTGTGAAGAAAGTGGCCACAAACTTCAGTGTAGAACCCGGGAAGATTTTACCTACTGCTTATAAGACTGTCAGTCATAACATCTCGGAGAGAATCAACTCCAATGTCGAACCAGAAGATAAGTTCGATAATGAGTCGATTATGAACCTCAATTGGCACAGAACTGATTTAGAAGACCTCTGTGAATCTTTGAAGACTGATTTGAATGCCGGTTTGACTGACGAAGCGGTTTTGGCTAAACGGAAAGAGTTTGGTGAAAACATTCATTCTAAAGCAAAGACTCACTGGTTCAAAGATATCTTGACCTACCTTTTTGGAGGGTTTGGTATAGTGTTTTTGGTGGCTGGTGTCTTATTCATCATCTGCTGGAAACCATTGGGTGACCCACCAGCTATTGCTAATTTAGCGTTGGGTATTGTTTTGTTGGTCATCTTTGTTATTCAGGCCGTTTTGAATTGGTTTCAAGACTTCTCCAGTAGCAGAGTTATGCAATCAGTCAATGATTTATTGCCAACCCAAGTCAAGGTTATTAGAAACGGCCAGTTGTTTCAATTACCAACCAACGAACTTGTTCCTGGTGATATTGTCTACTTGGAAAATGATGCAAAGGTTCCTGCTGATATAAGAATTTGCCAACTGGAGAACTTGTTGTTTGACAAATCTATTCTCAATGGTGAAAGTAGACCTGTCAAGGGTGCCACTTACAGTAATGAGCCAAACATCTTGGAAAATGAATCCATTGCAATGCAGGGTACCTTGTGTATTGGTGGTTATGGTAAAGGTATTGTTGTTGCTACAGGTGACAGAACTATCTTTGGTAAAATCACAAAGTTGTCGACTCAAGCCAAAACCAAGTTCACTACGTTGCAGATTGAAATGTTCAGATTTATTGGTATCATTTTGACATTTGCCTTCTTTTTAGTGGTTCTTATATTGATTGTTTGGGGTGCTTATGTCAGGAAACACCACCCATTATGGTTGAATGCCCCAAACTTGGTTGCTACTTTGATCAGTTGTTTCTTTGTGGTTGTTCCTGAAGGTGTTCCAATATCGTTTGCAACCGTGTTATTAATTACTGCTAAGAAGATGAAAGAGTCTAAAATTCTCTGTAAGTCTTTGATGATTGTGGAGACCTTGGGATCTGTTAGTGTACTTTGTTCAGACAAGACCGGTACTTTGACGACAGGTAAGATGATTGTTACATCCACCTTCGGGAACATTTCTAAGTTGAAATTATTCTGTGGTCTTTGTAATGAATCCGTTGTTGGAGAAGATGGCAAGATTGCAAGAGGTAATGCTACCGATAAGGCCTTAATGGAATTCTCAATGAATGGAACTGAAGCTTCATCCTTCGAAAATTATGACTTAGTGAATGAAGTACCCTTCAATTCTAAGAATAAGTACCTGGCTAAGCTGTTTCAAATGGGGGGTTCCAATAAATACCTTGTTATCATAAAAGGTGCACCAGATTACTTGATCAAAGCTTCGGTTTCGATTGTGGGGGATGACCTTGATACTTCGGTCCCATTGGATGATGCTAGAAAGCAAGAAATTTCTCAACTTCAATCTCAATGGGCTAACTCTGGTGAAAGAGTTGTGTTGGTCGGTTACAAATATGTTTCCAAGGAAGAAGTGGAAGATGAGGAAAACGTTGCTAGAAACATCACCATTGTTGGGTTATTGGGTCTCAGTGATCCATTAAGGGATCAAATACCAGAAGTTATACACGGAATCAAAGAAGCTGGTATCAAAACAGTCATGATCACTGGTGATTTCGACTTAACTGCTGTTTCTATAGCTCGAAAGTCAGGTATTGTTACTGCTCTCGATGTTGTTAACATTGATTCGGCTTTGAAGACCACTACTGTATCTGGGTCAGCTGTTGTCATCAATGGACCAGAAATGTTCAGATTAAGTGAGATTGATTGGGATTGGGTAATCGGTTACGATGAAATTGTTTTCAGCAGAACTTCTCCAGAGCAAAAGCTTAGGATCGTGAAAGAGTTCCAAAAGCGAAAATTTGTTGTTGGTATGACAGGTGATGGTGTCAATGATGCCCCATCTTTGAAACAAGCCGATGTTGGTATAAGTATGGCGGATGGTACTGATATTGCAAAAGAAGCTAGTGATTTGATTTTATTAGATTCCTTTGTTTCCATGCTTGATGCCATCAAGTATGGTAGATTGGTTTTCGAGAACTTGAAGAAGACCATCTGTTATTTGTTACCAGCTGGTACTTATTCGGAAATGTGGCCCGTTTTGTTGTATGCAATTTGGGGTTTCCCACAGATGCTTTCAAGTTTCTTGATGATCATCATCTGTGCTGTCACCGACTGTATTGCTTCCATGATTATCAGTTATGAAAAAGAAGAGGCTAATCTTTTGACGAAACCACCAAGAAGTGTGAGTGGTGAAAAACTTGTTGACTGGAGGTTATTCTTACACTCGTACATAACTGTTGGTACCTACGACTGTTTCACAGCTATGCTTCTTGCCTTCTTAAACATGACCAGACATGGATATACCTTTGCCGAATTGCACAAGTTCAACATCACCGACGACATGGTTCCCTTGTTGAACACGTCTTCATCCATCTATTTCGTCCACTTGGTCATCATGCAAGCCTTCAATTTGGTCACTGTAAGAACCAGACATTTAAGTCTCATCCACAACTTAAACTACAAGTTATTAATCGTGTTCCCGATATTTGGTAGCACCTTCATTTGGAATTACATTCCAGCTCTTCAAGATAATTTGGCCACTGCAACTGTTCCTGTGGAGTACTACTTCATTTCTATTGGTTTTGGAGTCTTATTGCTCGTATATGATGAGCTCAGAAAATTATGTACTAGGAAGTACCCTAATTCGTTTGTTGCAAAGGCGGCTTGGTAAATATAAACATAATAGATTTCTAAACTTAAGGTTTTAACAAATTTCTGTGCGGCTCTCTTGTAGTTGCAGGCTGTTAGAATAAAGCCGGTATCCATAGAACAGCATGACCGAAGTAAATAACTTATGTTATATTTGTTTTGAGCACCAATACTTCATGTGTTGTGGTTTAATAATATACAGGTTTAGGTTGAAAGAAAACCTCGTGCAACGGGCACATTGTAATAGGGCCCTGCAGGCGGAGGGTCAACGTCGCTAGTAGTCGTTTAGTCACGGAGAGGGGTTTTCAGTTTTGCCTCTGAATGCGTAAACCTGGTCATCAAGCGAAATTCTCATGCAAAATACGGGAATAGAAGTATGCTTGAACAGGACCAAATAACAAGCTGTGCAGCTTGTTGTATGATCGAAGGTTTTTCAGGTATGAGCATCTGTTCCCGAAGTCTATTTGGAAACCGATCAAATTTCCTTATTCCGAGGGGTTTGTGTCGCAGTACCACTACTTGAGATAAAGACTGCTTGTGTCAAAGAATCTCCGGGGGGAGATCGTACGATACTGGGAAAGCGTTGAACAACCCGGAATCCACCAATTCCCAATCGTTCTATTCATGTGTCTAAACAAATCAAAGTCACTGCTCCGGCCAAGCAAAGGTCATAAGTGAACCGAAGCTTCCAGCTTCAAGCAATTTATTAGGTTTACGACTTGGCGCTGGTAAACCCTTCTAGAAAATAATCAACATTGTTGTTTGCAGATTGAATTCTTGCGGCCGTAGTTGATCAAATTGCTGATTCGCGTGCTTGAATAAAGTTTGGAATAGGTGTGTAGAACTAGGGCGTTCAGTGGGTAGTGGTTTTTTCACAATACTTTCGTATATTCCGTAAATTTGTCAATAGGGAAATATTGGTAAATATTACAGCTGAAAATCCCTCTAAAAACTTTTTTATTTTGTACACTGTTTCGGCCTCAACTTAATAGGAATGTTTATTTCCTTTTTGGGAAATAATTAGGGTTCAATAGTTAGCGAGTGTCAAACCCAGAAAGTCTCAGCGCTCGAATCAAGGTTATGATGTGTTGTGATTCGTCGCAATTCTTTGGATCTAAGGTTTGCGCTAGTTGGGGTCACCAAGGGGGATGATCAATCAAGTGACATCTTGAAAAATACAGGCAAAGTTGAAGAAAACTTATCATAGAAATGAGGTTATGACCTGTATGTTCCCACATGTAAGCACTCTAACCCCCAAAAATAAATTCTTACCATCCGAACATCCAACTGGGAATGCAGGCGAAGGATGAACGTGAATTTATCTGTTCGAAAAATTGCCGCATCGCGTAAAAACAGACAAATCAGTCCAAAACGTTTTCTTGGCTTTTCTACCTGTCTAAATTCTAGGCTATATTTCCACTTTTAATGCATCGCGCAAGTGGGCAAGTTTCATCGTACCGTACCTGATACAATGTATTGAGAGGGAGTGTCTTCCAGAATAGAACCATCAAATCCAGATTGCATTTTATGGAACTGCATTTCGTTCAAACTTTTTCGGAGTATAATTGTTTAAAGTTGGGTACTCAGTAATTAATAATTGAAGGGCTCGAAAACTGAATGATGGAGGTTGCGAGGCAACATCTACTACCCACATCCCCATAGAGGGTCTAGGCCCCATTTTACTCCAGTATCATGAGGTAAATTGGGTTTTAAATTGATCTCGTATTCGTCACATGGCTGTTGTGTTGATCGGTATAGATGGAGCCTCTGAAAATAAACTTCTTACTCCAAACCCCTTCTTTTTGGGTTGTGTCAACTCTCAACAAGAATAAGAGAGGTTTTCAACATAACCAGATGCGCATATTCCATGAAAACATTCTTACTACTATTGGTTCATAGGAACATGCTGAATTGATCCCAGAAGTAAAACAAGGTTTAGTTCCTTCATATGCATTATAGGCAATTCTCTTCTTCTCAAGATAAACTTAAGGTTATATTCAAACATCTTTAACCCGCATCCCCAGATTACAACAATCAAAGCATATTTGGTCAATAAGTCCCCGATTCGTAAATAAACGCGTTGTCATGTCTCGTATTTACCATGCGACGAAAGCGACAATTCATCTGCCGCTGGTCCCAACAGGAAAATACCACAAAAATAAAAAAAAGAGGCTCCAAGCGAAAAACTTAACAATAGGCTGCTACTCTCACAATAGAACTTACGGTCTCCTCCTTCACAATAAGTCATTTTAGTTTCGGAATTGTAGCTAATCGTAAAAAATATTACGCCAGCTGCAAAGGGTAATGGAATTTCTTTAATAATTTTTGACGAATTTCATATTGCTGTACTCTGACAACTCATTTCTACAAACCTTGCTTATTTCTCATGGCTTGTTTCCTTGATTAGGATATAGACTCGTCCAAAGTAGCAGCAATTAAGGTTCCGACAAAATGTGTCTTTCCTTGGGATCGTTGTTATTTTCTTCGAAGCCTCCAAATATTTTCGAATGGCTTTGAACATGGAAACCATGCAGGAAGAAAGGCTTCTCCCCAACAGCTTCCATTTTTATAAGAACAGGCTATTTTGTCCGGTTGTAATATTGAACAGTTATCGAGAACTTTGCATTCATTGAGGCATTGAATTAGAAGGCAAGTAATCAGAATGAAATTGATGCAAAGTCTAATTCTTTTGGGACTCTTCGTAGTCTCCAAAGCTGTTGATATCACCACAAATAGAATTGACAGAGGATTCATCCTGATATCCCTCGCAAACTATCATATTTTCCCTGGTGCATCTTGGTCCATTATTAACAATGCTGTCACCGCTTTCGTTTCCGACGTCAATAACGAGGGTGGATTTTACATCGCTTCCAATCAGCCTGTGATCGGGTTGACAATTTCCATCACCAATTTGTTGGGAACCATAGAGAATTCGGGAACTTGGTCCTTTGATTCCTTCCGGTCCTTGACATCTCCCAGTTATACTTTGACAAGTAGAACCTTTGACAATAGTGGAACAATGTTTTTCGGTGGTGATGGTTCTGTTATGACACCCGTAATGACAGTCCAGGCTGGCGATTGGACAAATACTGGATTGATGGTATTCGCTCTTGACCGTAGAACAAGCGGTGAAGTTATCTTAGGTGCTTCCCTTTCCGTGGGAACTGGAGACATTAATAATGAAGGTACTATCTGTTTGATCAACCAAGTTTATCATCAATCTACAGGTATCCAAGGTTCAGGTTGTTTCGATGTTGGTGAAGATTCCAATGTTTGGTTAGCTGGATCTGCTTTGGGTCTTACTAACGGTGTGGATCAAGATCAAATGTTCTATTTAAGCAGTGCTGACTCGAGTATTCGTGCCGAATCCTTATCAACATCTCAAACTTTTAGAGTTGGAGGTTTTGGAAATGGAAATATAATTGGTCTTTCTACACCTATTTTGGGTAGAAGCTATGATGGTAATGTCTTAACGTTGTATTCCGGTCCTTTCAATACCTTACCTACAAGATTTATTATCGGACCTGGTTACACAAATGCGAATTTCCAAACTGTTTCTTCTACATTTGGTGATATTGGTTTGACTTTACCACTCCTCAATGCTGTC
Organism: Yamadazyma dushanensis; assembly: GCA_030571835.1. Classification (NCBI taxonomy): domain Eukaryota; kingdom Fungi; phylum Ascomycota; class Pichiomycetes; order Serinales; family Debaryomycetaceae; genus Yamadazyma; species Yamadazyma dushanensis. The sequence goes on along the minus strand of JAJLYZ010000009.1, from coordinate 19,521 downwards.
CGTTATAATGGGCCAGTTCCAAATACGGTTAGACCAGCCAACTGTATGGTGTGTGATCCGTTCCCTGAAGTTCCTGGCATAGATGAGTCGTCCTCTTCGAGTGCTTCATCCAGTCAACCACCAAGTTCTAGTCAACCACCAAGTTCTAGTGAGCCAGCATCATCTAGTGAACCACCTTCCTCGAGCGAACCACCTTCATCTAGTGAACCACCTTCCTCGAGCGAACCAGCTTCATCTAGTGAACCGCCTTCCTCGAGCGAACCAGCTTCATCTAGTGAACCACATTCCTCGAGCGAACCAGCTTCATCTAGTGAACCGCCTTCCTCGAGCGAACCAGCTTCATCTAGTGAACCAGCTTCATCTAGTGAACCGCCTTCCTCGAGCGAACCAGCTTCATCTAGTGTACCACCTTCCTCGAGCGAACCAGCTTCATCTAGTGAACCACCTTCCTCGAGCGAACCAGCTTCATCTAGTGAACCACCTTCCTCGAGCGAACCAGCTTCATCTAGTGAACCACCAAGTTCCAGTGAACCACCAAGTTCTAGCGAGCCACCAACCTCTAGTGAACCACCAACTGTTGGTGAACCATCCAGTGAAGGTCCATCCTCAAGCGAAACACCTTGTCCAGAATGTACCGATTACACCACTACCTTTACCACCACATTGTCTGATGGTTCAGTTTCTACTGGTACCGGTGAAGTCATCGTCACTACTAATTCTGACGGTGAATTGACCACTACCACCGATATCTTCGGTGACTGTCCTGAATGTACTGACTACACCACTACCTTCACCACAACCAACTCTGATGGATCAGTTTCGACTGGTACTGGTGAAGTTATTGTCACCACCGATTCTGATGGTGAATTGACCACTTCTACTGACATTTTCGGTGACTGTCCAGAATGTACTGACTACACCACCACTTTTACCACCACTTTGTCTGATGGTTCAGTGTCTACTGGAACTGGTGAAGTTATTGTTACAACTAATTCTGACGGTGAACTCACTACCACCACCGACATCTTCGGTGACTGTCCTGAATGTACCGATTACACCACTACCTTCACGACCACTTTGTCGGATGGATCAGTGTCTACTGGTACCGGTGAAGTCATCGTCACTACTAATTCTGACGGTGAATTGACTACCACCACCGACATTTTCGGCGACTGTCCAGAATGTACCGACTACACCACTACCTTCACGACCACTTTGTCGGATGGATCAGTGTCTACTGGTACCGGTGAAGTCATCGTCACTACTAATTCTGACGGTGAATTGACTACCACCACCGACATTTTCGGCGACTGTCCAGAATGTACCGACTACACTACCACTTTCACGACTACTTTGTCGGATGGATCAGTGTCTACAGGTACCGGTGAAGTCATCGTCACTACTAATTCTGACGGTGAATTGACTACTACCACCGATATCTTCGGTGACTGTCCTGAATGTACCGATTACACTACCACTTTCACCACCACCAACCCTGATGGATCAGTGTCTACTGGTACTGGTGAAGTTATTGTTACTACCAACTCAGATGGTGAACTCACTACCACCACCGACATTTTCGGTGACTGTCCTGAATGTACTGACTACACCACTACCTTCACCACAACCAACTCTGATGGATCAGTTTCGACTGGTACTGGTGAAGTTATTGTCACCACCGATTCTGATGGTGAATTGACCACTTCTACTGACATTTTCGGTGACTGTCCAGAATGTACTGACTACACCACCACTTTTACCACCACTTTGTCTGATGGTTCAGTGTCTACTGGAACTGGTGAAGTTATTGTTACAACTAATTCTGACGGTGAACTCACTACCACCACCGACATCTTCGGTGACTGTCCTGAATGTACCGATTACACCACTACCTTCACGACCACTTTGTCGGATGGATCAGTGTCTACTGGTACCGGTGAAGTCATCGTCACTACTAATTCTGACGGTGAATTGACTACCACCACCGACATTTTCGGCGACTGTCCAGAATGTACCGACTACACTACCACTTTCACGACTACTTTGTCGGATGGATCAGTGTCTACAGGTACCGGTGAAGTCATCGTCACTACTAATTCTGACGGTGAATTGACTACTACCACCGATATCTTCGGTGACTGTCCTGAATGTACCGATTACACTACCACTTTCACCACCACCAACCCTGATGGATCAGTGTCTACTGGTACTGGTGAAGTTATTGTTACCACCGATTCTAATGGTGATTTGACCACTACTACTGACATCTTTGGTGACTGCCCAGAATGTACTGACTACACTACCACTTTCACCACCACCAACCCTGATGGATCAGTGTCTACTGGTACTGGTGAAGTTATTGTTACCACCGATTCTGAAGGTCACTTGTACACCACCACTGATATCTTCGGTGACTGTCCAGAATGTACTGACTACACTACCACTTTCACCACCACCAACCCTGATGGATCAGTGTCTACTGGTACTGGTGAAGTTATTGTTACCACCGATTCTGAAGGTCACTTGTACACCACCACTGATATCTTCGGTGACTGTCCAGAATGTACTGACTACACTACCACTTTCACCACCACCAACCCTGATGGATCAGTGTCTACTGGTACTGGTGAAGTTATTGTTACCACCGATTCTGAAGGTCACTTGTACACCACCACTGATATCTTCGGTGACTGTCCAGAATGTACCGACTACACTACCGGCTTTACAACTACAAATTCTGATGGGTCTGTTGTCACTGGAGATGTGGAGGTTATTATTACCACAGATTCAAATGGAGAACTCACCACTGTGAGTTCCATTCTCGATGAGGCAACTGTGTCGTCGATATGTGTCAAAGGATCTTGCATCCCAGTGACGATAACAGATGGTACAACTTCAACAGAAACTAAGGCTTGTCCGGTTTGTTCCGCTTTCGAAACTACTGTTGTTACTGAAATAGAAGGTGTCACTGTGACGGTTCCTTGTGAGGTCGAGGTTACCACAAACACCAAGGGTGAAACCGTGACACACACATACACCAAGGGTGATTGCGAGGTTTGTAAAGGTTATACCACATCAGTTGCTACTGAAGTTGAAGGTGTAACCACGGCTATTCCTTGTGAAATTGAAGTTACAACCGATTCAGTCGGTAACGTGGTTACCTACACACATACCAAAACGTGTGATGTTTGTTCAGTATACACCTCAGAGATCGTAAATTCTGAAGCTGACTCAGTCACCACCGTAACAGTTAGAGTTGAAGTCACAGTCGATGTATCGGGCAATCCTATCACCGCTATCGCACCCGTGACTGTTGCACCAGCTGTTGTGGCGCCAGAAGCTACTCCAGTAACAGTTGAATCGGGAAGTACCTCAACCGTCGCCACCGTAGCAGCTGAGTCCACATCAGTCGCACAAGCCATCGAAGGTATGGCCAACAACATGAAATCATCATCCTTCGTCTTAGGTTTGGCTGGTATTCTTTCAGTTGTTTTCTTTTAATCGAGAATCTGAACTTTCAATTCTAATTATACCCAAAAATTTAATCCATTGAAGCCGTTCTGCTCGGCTGCATTTATTTTCGTTTTTTCTAGGTTTCCAAAATTTTCTTTCGGTTTATTTGTTGATTCTTTATTTCGTATATATATTTATATTTCTTGTAATTGATACTTTGTACCATGAGAATTTGATCACGTGACATAATCAGGAGAGGAATATCGGTAAAAGCACATTCTACCAGACCTGGGGCTTATAGAGGTGCAGAGATGTAGGTTGGCAAATATCCCTTGCACAAACAGCAAGAGTTGCCATTTGGGTTATTATGTCATGATCGTTGTTGGAGCTGAAAAAATTGTCATCCTGCTTTTAATTATCGTGCCATGACGATGAATAAATGACACTTCAAGTGTACTGAACGTTTCTTCAACTAACAACATCGTCTGTTTGAAGCGTTATAGATACCGAGGATATTTTACTCTTTTGTAGAATCGAACGACAGATCAAAAAATTCTGACTATTGTCAATTTTGTGTCCCTCATTACAAGTCGATTGCAAGTTTATCATACTTTTGGCATACTTAACAGATATAACATATATTTTAGCTTTTGGTTTGTGTCAGAGATGACTTTAGATAGTGATGACAGTTTCTAGTTGAATATCCAACACGTCTTTACCGACATATATCTTATATTCGCCGCTTTGCAACACCCATTGCTGAGCTTCAACACTCCAAGTACTCAAATCTCTTCTTGTAAGATCAAAATGGAATCCTGCTGAACTTCCGGCATCTATGAGCTGTTTGTCAAAACCGCGCAATACTTTCTCAGGTCCATTGGGGATGCCAACATATAACTGAGGAACCTCTGATGCCGCAACTTTGCCAGTATTTTCAACAGTCACCGAAACTCTGGCTAAAATATCCCATAATTGAGCAACTCCTCCATCAACAATTTCTGTATTGTTCGTCTGATAGCTTGTATCGCTTCCACAAATGTCAACTTTCAAATCAGAATAATTGAACTGTGAGTATGTGAGACCAAACCCAAATGGGAATCTTGGTTCGATACCATTCTGGATGAAGTGCTTATAATCAATATAAATACCTTGGGTATCGTTATCCTGAGCATAATATGGAGAGTCATCTTGTGGATATGTAGGTCTAAGCAAGTTGCCATAGTCTGCTTCGTTTTTTGCAACCGTGTAAGGGAGACGGCCAGAAGGAGATTGTTTACCGTACAATATCTCAACAAGTGCTCTCCCAGAGTCCTGCCCTGGTAAATGGGCATATATGATAGCCGTCACGTTCTCGTGGTCGTACCAGGAATCGACCAATCTAATTCCGGCATTGTGGATGATGACAACAGTATTAGAGCATTGTGATGCCACGTTTTCCACAATCCCATCAGAATAGTCGTCTCTGAGAAATGGCCGGTCCCAACCCTCACTAGAATCAGCATTAATGAACACAAGACAAACATCGGATTCTGGATTCACGGCTGGATCTTCGACTTGAACATCCCAACTTAAGTAAGTGTTATCCTCATAAGCTTGACGAGATATAGCCTCAAGGGGACTATCGATATAAGCAGGGGTAGTGGCACCAGATCCTCCACCGACAAAAAGGGTTCCATTGTAAGCAACACCAGGTCCAGTGAGATGTGGATCCTGGCCCGATCCGAACATTCTATAGGTAGCATTCTGGTCAAATGCAGTTCCATTGTCAAAAATTAAAGCATTACCGTAGCCTAAGCTCCAAGGAAAGCCCAACAAAGGTCTATAGTTGTTTGCATCAGCCGCAACTGCATCATAACCAAAGATAGAAATGTACTTCGGCTTACTCAAAGGTAAAGCGCCTTCATTTTTAACGAGAACTTGGCCTTCTACGGCACCTTGGAAAAGTATAGCTTTAGAAGCAGGATCCCTGGCATCTACTACTTCGTGCGGTTGATCTACTCTGAGTGGCATTCCTTGACCGGTCGAATTGGGGTCAGCAAATTTCAACCATGTTGCAAGAATACGGGTTGCCATATCGTCCAATCTACTTTCTGAGAATGTCCCGTTGTTGATTCCTAAGGTAATGTTACCATAGTAGGGCGATACAGGCATGGCCATGTCTAGTCCAGCATTCCAGCTCGCGAGACCGGTGTGTTGCCCACCCCAGTCAGACACTGTGAAGCCTTGAAAACCTAATTCGGTTTTAATTAAGCCGTTGATAGCTTTACTATTTTGACTTACATAAGAATTATTAAGTCGATTGTAACTGGGCATCACTGCACCAACTCCAGATTTCACCGCATCCTGGAAAGGCCAGAGATATAACTCATGCATTGTCTTATCATCAATATTGATAGAAACAGAAGCATTGAGAGTGCCAGGAGTAGTTGGTGGGTTTCTCATTGTCTCTTGTTCATTACCAATGAAATGTTTAACACAGGCAATTACGTGCTCTTGGAAGCCTTCAATCGATGGACCAACCAACGCACCAGATAGGTAAGGATCATTGCTGAAACCTTCCCAATTCCTACCAGCCGTAGCTATTTTTCCAATAGGTCCAGCAACTGGCCCTAAAGCCACCGAAACCCCCTTACGTTTGAATTCAGCTCCCATATGGTCACCTCTTTCCCGTGCTAATTCTCTGTTCCAGGCAGCACCAACATGGATACCTGCAGGGTAACCATTAACGAAGTCAGTAGCACGAACCCCATTCCCAGCGTCTTGCAAGCACATACCTGGAAAGTCAATCGAATCAATGGGATCGATGAAGCCAGCACACCCATTAAGTGGTGTAACCCCCGAGGTCAACTGTTCTTTCTCTTCTATAGTCAATTTGGAAACCATATCTTTAGCTTCTTGATAAAATAATGCCCAATCGCCAGTACCAGCGCCCTGAGGACTTGGTAATACTTCATCATATCTACCGTAGGACCAGAACCGCTCCAATGCCTCGCCGTTGGATGTTGAATTGTCAAGTGTGGAATTATTCGCAGCCGCAACAATACAAGCCAAGCTTGCATATACAAGTGGGTTGAAGACGAGCATTTTTGCACTTGGTCATAAGGAGTTTCCCATTGCCTTATATAGACATAAGTTGCGGGGAAGTAGGTGGGTAAAATTGTGGGTAAAATTGTGTGTAGATGAAGTGTCTGTCGCATAGGATTGTCTGATAAATAAAAATCCGGATCTTCGTGTGCGTCCTGCATCGCATCAATCGTTTTAGGAATTTGGTGGGGTAATTAATAAGCCATGAAAATGTTTTTGACAGGGGCCAAGAACTAACTGATATGAGCGGCTCACCACCCTACCTATCTTGACGGGTGTGTGTCTACGTGCCTTTTGAAACTCCTCGTGTGTCTAAAAGTGAATCCACTGAAAGCTGACATTTCGCCTTTTTTTACCTTTTGTTACTCCACCAGGGGCTACATTGAGCTGTAGTGAACAACAAATACCTATTTGTGGGGAAGATTTTTGCGGGCTCAAGTAACAAGTCTCAACGTCTTTGTTTTTATGCGATGTAACACAACAATCACATAGAACTTATGTCTTTGTTATGATGAGTCAACGGATACATCACTGTGTAGCTCGGGCGAACGTTTCAGGTCGAACGTTTCAGGTCGAACGTTTCAGCTTGTGGCAGATAGAGTGAAGTTAAGTTCGTCTCTCTCGCAAGCTGTCGCCATACTAATTGACCCAAAAAACAACAAGGCGGGGATCGTACTGCCAATCATTTGTTGTTAATCACTGTTTTGTACCCTGCAGTTGGAAAATAACCCGGAAATGGTTTCTTCATACTTTGTTGTTCCGAAATAGGTGATCTTAAACAGTACGGCCCCTGGCTCAAACGCCCGTGTGACAAAAAAAAAAAAAAGTTCACCTTTCCGAAATGTCTCCTGTTTGATTGTCACCCTATACGGAGGATCCCGTTCTTTTTAATGTTTGCAAATCAACGGAAAATGTCTTCGGAAATTGCCTACATCTTTTGCCCAACTCCCTATTTTCTCTATAACGGAAAAGGACAAGCGGAGTCATACACACCTTGCAACGACGGGCATGAGATAGCAAGTCAAAAGCCCATGGACCGTCTATTTGATTAATGGAATGTGATTAACAGGAGAAACCTATAGCTGTCCAATTTAATGAAAAATAGCCGTCATCTTTCATGATAGAAGTTGATCGGGATACAAAAAAGTTCTCCATATTCTTTTTTATCAATGCGAGTCACGTGCCCACATTGAAATAGATCCAACCGCAAAAGCGACAGCCGAATTCACGCCCCCTGAACTAGCTTCTGGGTCGATCTATCAACTAAGCTTTTGATTAACCAAACGGCCCACACCTAGCTCTAGCCAGGTTACCAATCAGATTCCTGGTAATTTTTTGGGTAGTAGATCGAAACTTACTACTCACTTGGCTGCGAAATTCACGATAAAATACCTGCCGACATAAGCAAAATGTGGTGATCATAGATGTGATGTCTATACCCGGCGGACAGTAGTTATCGCGAAATATAGCCCGAGAATTGACTTCGTGACCGTATCAGGTCTCAAAGGAATAACATTTGTTTGTCGATTAGAAGAGACGACTATAGTCGTGCAATTCCTCGAGTTTACTGATGTTTAGAAGCACAATGCCTTGTTCAATTGACTTGACGTACATTCTGTGTTCACTGATCTTCAGAGATCTTCCGCCCATGCTTCGTCAAATAATGTGTCTAGTGAATGGTCCTATATATAGAGGATACCTTGGCGTCCCGCGATCTTTTCCCCCAACGGTAGAAATCCACTTGCTATGTATCAATTGTCAAAAAAAGATGTGGTGTTAGCTCGAGAAAAATCCAGCACTACACAGTCCCAAAGAGAATGCGAGAAGCCCAACTGAAAGATCAAACTTTATTCATCGGCACAGGTTCACGTTTTTTGATTATCACTCATATAAAATAGTTGGTTATTTACTGGTGAGTTACTTCCTATGAGAGGTTGGCTCATTTAACAAGTTAATACAAAAATACTTTTCTGGTAGTGTACGTCTCCTCGAGATACTTCACGTCATCGTCGGTCAATTTCACCTTTAAGGCAGCCATGTAATCATCAATCCTACTAGCGGATGAAACACCAACAATAGGACAAGCGCCTTTGGTCCATAGCCAAGCGATAGCGACAGCGGCCATTGGCACGTCAAATTTCTTTGCTAATTCTTCAGTTCTCTTCACAATCTCCTTATCGCCGTCTGACATGTCAGTAAGACCGAAATGTTCAAAAATACCAGGCGTGCTTTTCTCTCTTTCGGTTTTCTGATTTCCCAAAGGTCTTGCAAGCACTCCCAAAGATAAGGGAGAAAATGGAATTAACCCGACTTTTCCCAAGTCCGAAGTGTTACAGAAATGATTCAATTCCCTCTCATCTTCTCTGAACAATAAACTGTAGTAACTTTGCATAGAAATGAATTTGTGGTAGTCATACTTGTCAGCAATGTACTGCAACTCAGCAAATTCAACAGCTCTCATAGCAGAGGCTCCAATGTACCTTGTCCAACCTTTTTCAACGACATCATTGAGTGCCTTCATGGTTTCTTTCTTGGGAGTAGTTTTGTCAAACCTGTGAATTTGCAATACATCCATGTATGTACCTAATCGTTGCACTGAAGATTCCACAGACTCGAGAATGTTTTTCCTGGAAAGACCACGCTTATTAATGAATTCGTACTCAGGGAAATTGTTGCCCAAGCGTGGCTTTCCAATCAACAATCTATCCTGTGGGTGAAAGCACTTACTCAAAATCACAATTTTGCTTCTGTCAATGTTGCACTTTTTGATCCAATTTCCCAACATTGTTTCTGATTTCCCATTGGAGTATACGTTTGCAGTGTCGAACGTTCTTATACCATTCTCATAAGCTTTATTCAACATGGCAAACACTATTTCCTCATCTTCTTCTACCCATTTTCCAAAACTGGCAGAATCACCAAATGACATACATCCGATGATAACTTTTGAAATACTCAAGCCTGAGTCTCCTAACTTTACGTGTTCCATTCTTGAGGAAAAAGACAATTGAGGAAAAAGACAATTGAGGAAAAAGACGATTGAGGAGAATCTGCCCCTTTTATAAGCCCCAAATTTTTGGTTGCCGTATAATTGACGCGGTTCGGACGATTACTTAAACTGAATTGAAGCTAGTAGCTCCGCATCTAATTTCGGCAAAGTGAATCGGACGATTCTATATGACAGTTTCGGGGTTTCCTGAAATAATATCTCCTTTTTTGTGTCGCGCACTCCCTTCGGAAAACATACCTCTGTTTTCCTTCTTGGCGTTATGGCCGAATTTGGTGCCCGATACGCTGGTTACCCGTTTTAAAAACTTCGGGTCATCCGTTGCAGGAACGGTTTGTGGATATGAGTCGAAAACACCAGATTAGGAGGGTGATACGCCTACAGATGGTGAAATAAACAAGTAGTCCATAGTCCGGTTGTTCAATGTAAAGAATCATTCATTCAAGAGTGCAGCAGCCGTGGGTGGTTTTGAGCTTTATTCCTTACACATCTCATGTTGAGAGGATGGCTTCAACAACGATGGCTTCAACAACGAAATTTGAGTGGCTCAGTTTGTTGAAGCAGGCTTTGTCATAAGGGGAGCAAACTCTTTTGACACATCCAAAGTTTTAATGACAGCTCCAGAAAACACAAGACATGATTGATTTCGACACAGATCGTGCCTGGAGAATTCCCCTAACGATGTTTTAATTAAAGTAGCATTGAATCCAGAGAGCGGCAACGCCGTTATCAAAGTCGTATTTGGACACTTATGTCTCTCAAAGACTTGCAAGGTCAGTTTCTATTGGCTTAGGAACGAAACGGCTGCTTACAAATTAGTCTCGGATTAATAAGCAGTATTCAAAAAAAGAGTGGTGTTGAGCCACGTATAAAATGGGTGCGAAAACCTGGTTACGGCGATAAACACTAAAAAAGGAGGGGAACATGAGTGGTGAAAATATCCCTTACGAGAGCACCTTCGAAATAAGCGCCCTAGGTGACACTCCCATTTTCAAACCTATGAAAGTAGGTGATTTGCAATTGGATCATCGTGTTGTTCTACTTCCTACAACTAGATTCAGAGCTGCTGCTGATCATAGCGCTTCTGATTTACAGTTACAATTTTATGATGACAGATCTAAAGTTCCGGGCACATTGTTGATAACTGAAGGTACTCTCATTTCCCCGATTGGTGGTCTTTACAAAAATGAACCTGGGATCTGGAAAGAGTCCCACGTCAGATCTTGGAAAATGATCACTGACAAAGTTCACGAGAATAAGTCGTTCATTTCTGTTCAACTCTTTGGGATTGGTAGAGGCGCCGACCCAGCCTACTCTTACGAGTCCGGCTCTCAATTGGTAGGTCCATCGGCCTTATATTTTGATGAAAATCATAAAAAGCAGGTCGAAGAAGATGGATATGAACTCAAAGAATTGTCCACCCAACAAGTTGAAGAGCTTCGGGAAGACTTTATCCAAGCCGGAAGAAATTCGATAAGAGCAGGGTTTGATATTCTTGAAGTTCATCTTGGAAACGGATATCTATTAGATACATTTCTCCACGCTTCAAGTAACAAACGTACCGATAGATATGGAGGTTCGATTGAGAATAGAGCAAGAATCGTATTTGAAATAGTCGATCAACTAATCAAAGAATTCGGGGCATCTAAAGTAGCTATTCGAATTACTCCTTATGGTACCTTCCAAGGGTTGAAAGGAATCGACGAAGACATTCATCCTTATGTCACGTTTGGATACATTTTGAAAGAGTTTCAAAAAAGAGCAGATGTTGGCAACGAATTGGCGTATGTCTCAATACTCGAGCCAAGGGTCAGTGGTGCAGAAACAGTCGAGAATTATGATCGTACGAGCTCCAACCAGTTTATATTCGATATCTGGAAAGGAAAAGTAATTAGAGCAGGTAACTACACATACGATGCACCGGAATTTGAATTGTTGAAAAAAGATGCAGCCAGTGAAAGAACCTTGATTGGGTTCTCCAGATACTTCGTATCGAATCCTGACTTACCTACAAGATTGAAAGAAGGACTGAATTTGGTTCCTTATCATAGACCAGTTTTCTATACCTCAAACAATTTGGGTTACAATTCTTACTCGAATTATGGAGAAGAAAAGTTACCTGATACGGAAGTCGAACTTGCAACAGCTCCTAAACTGTTGGTTGATGCCTCTGCCTCTTTTTAGAGCCTTCTTGCTCAAGAACATAGAATATACCTGCAACAAGCATGCTTCTTTCTAACTACTGGGTGCTCACCAGAACGTATCTTATCGCGATCAATGCCTTAGGTGAGGAAACTCAGTGGGCACGACCTCTACGTTTTCCTCCCTCCTAACTTGGGAATATTTAACAAGCAAACCTTGCGGCGAGCTTTTATCTCTAGCTTACTTGGTGGTGATATCACAAATGCTCTGGCCTCGCATATCACACCATCCTGTAAAGCACTGATACAGTGGACCTTGGAAGAAAGGTGTTTTCGATGTGTCTTTAAGTGTTCCTTATAACACTAAAGGAACTGTGGTGTTACCAAATGGTGATATACATGAGATCGGCAGTGGAAATTACAATTACAAAGTGTCGCTGTAAGGATTTTTCTTTACTTCAATGTTTAATATAACACATATGACCCCGAAATAGTAGAGCATGTATGATCTCTAATAGAATGCACTACAACAGCAGGTATGATGTGGTATGCAGGCCAGCCAAATCTCTCTTCTTGAGGGATTGAACCAGAAGCAGCCAATACCCTCTGACCTAATATCTCAAAAATGGATCGTTTGGATCACTCACCCAACTACATATAACTGTGTGAATCAATTCGGCTTTCCCCATATCTGGAGTTGTACAACAGGTACGAAAACTTATTGCCCTGCTTGGTGGGCTTGACTTTGAGTAAAAAGCGTATCAAAAAATGTGTCCTACCATGCGAGTTAAGCCTTATTACTGATTTTTATTAATGAAGAGTCCAAGATACAATTACCAAAGCAATTATAGGTGTTCGGGCTCGCTTGACTTGATTTATTCCATGGTAAAGAGTTCAAGCCAGCCTAACAATTGAAGGTACTTAACAATAGACACGAGTGTTCATGCACTTAGTTAAGTGCCTTTAGCAATTTCGAAACCTCAAAAAGCCTATTTCCGCACGCTTTGGGAAACGAGATGTATGTCTCCTTTAAGTATCTCCGTTGATTTATTTCGAGTAAAGCCTTTTCTGATCAATTTACCCCGTTAAAACCGCCGGATCAATCTCCAGTCTTTCCACACGTGTGCGAAACGCATGGCGGCAAAAGGGGTATAGCTAAGACTAATGTTGAATAACGTTTGTACGCTTCGGGATTGTGATATCAGAGAAGAAATGTGACTTGACGTGAAGATAAATGCTAAGAAAATGCAAGTCATTTTGCCAATCTGTCAACCATAAAATGCCACGAAATAGATCTACCATAGAAATGCATTCTATATACCCATTTCGTGGGTGCTTTCCCCAGTTACTACAGATTTTGTTCGTTATTCATTAGTTAGCAAAGCCTCGTAATAACAGATCCTGCAGCCGAAAGATATATCTTTTTTTCTTTTTTTCCGTGACGGAACAATTGAGGGCTACTGGTAGCTGATGTATAAAAGAGTACCTTCAAGCCATCTTTTCTTGAGGTGCCACACATGTCTGAGACCTTTAAATACAGTTCCAAAGGCGGACAAACTGCCTTCAAGGACTACTCTGCTAAGTTTGCTCATATCGATGATCCTATCGAGAGGAGAAGATTGGCCTTAGAAGAAATTGATAAAGCTGGTTTCGGATGGACTCAAGTCAAAATGATCTTAATTGCCGGTGTTGGCTTCATGACTGATTCGTATGATATTTTTGCCATCAACTTGGGTGCTTCAATGATGGCGTACGCCCTTTACGGTGGTACCATACCCACTTCTACCAACACTTTGATCAGGGTGTCAACTGCTGTTGGAACCGTCATAGGTCAAGTAGGTTTTGGTATTTCTGCTGACATATTTGGTAGAAAGAAGATTTACGGTTTAGAATTAATTATCATGATAGCAGCCACTATCATCCAATGTACCTTAGGTTCTTCTCCGGGGGTGAATTTCACTGCAATATTTGTATTTTTCAGGATTATAATGGGAATTGGTATCGGTGGGGACTACCCATTGTCATCGATTATCTCGTCTGAATTCTCCACCACTAAATGGAGAGGAGCTATCATGGCTGCTGTTTTCTCCAATCAAGGTCTTGGGCAGTTATTAGCCGGTATTGTTGCTATTATATTGGTTGCTGGTTACAGAGATGACTTGGTTTTGGCTACTTCTGCTGCAGATTGTGACTTCGCCTGTCAAAAAGCTTGTGATCAAATGTGGAGAGTTATGATTGGATTTGGCTGTGTTCCCGGTTGCATTGCATTGTACTATAGGTTAACCATTTCTGAGTCTCCCAGATACGTTTTAGATGTCAATGAGACTGAAGTAGGAGATATGACAGAGAAAGCTATTGTGGGAGAAATTGAAGTTTACACCCCTCCAAAGGCTTTCTTCAGCGACTTTGTGTCACACTTCTCCAAATTCAAATATGGTAAAATTTTGTTTGGAACCGCAGGTTCTTGGTTCATGTTGGATGTCGCTTTCTACGGGTTGGGTTTGAACACTGCTGTTATTTTGCAAACCATCGGGTACGCAAGCTCTGAAAATGTCTACAGAAGATTATATGATTCTGCTGCTGGGAATTTGATTCTAATTTGTGCTGGGTCCTTACCTGGTTATTGGTTGTCTATTGCAACACTTGACATTTTGGGAAGAAAAACAATTCAATTGTTCTCTTTCTTCATCTTGACTGTCTTGTTCTGTGTTATTGGTTTCGCTTACCATAGATTGAACGAACAAGGTTTATTGGCGTTATACGTTTTGTGCCAATTTTTCCAAAATTTCGGTCCCAACACCACTACTTTCGTGATCCCTGGAGAAATATTTCCAACAAGGTACAGATCTTCTGCTCATGGTATTTCAGCTGCTGCGGGTAGATTGGGAGCTATACTCGCACAAACTGTATTGGGTACCTTGGTCAACCACGGTTGTTCTGCTGACGAACCCAACTGTTTCTTACCACATGTGATGGAAATCTTTGCATTGTTCATGTTATTGGGCTTGTTGCTCACTTTCTTGATTCCCGAAACCAAAAGAATGACATTAGAAGAAATTAGTGAAAAATATCATGATGAAGTCGATGTGGTCAGGATTCCCAGAGAGGAATCAGTGGAAACCGTCTAGAGAAAAACAGCACTGTACAGTTTCTTTTAAATACATAGTTAATTTTATCGATAAAATACGGCTCCCATAATGACTTATACTTCTGTGTATGAGTGTTCAAGTCTGTTTTAAGAACATCCTCATTAATGTGAAAGTCCATGATAGCTTTAGATACCAAGTAACAATGTGTACAGTATGAACAGTTCATAGGCGATGAGAGAGTACTAGAGTATCAATATCAATAGCATTTGTGAGAAGATATATAAATACAGAGATCTCGTTTTTCTCACTGAAAGTACTGAAATTCAAATGTCCTATTTCTTAAGTAATGCTTTGGAAGCTGGTAACATAAATTGCATTAATACACTTTCAGATTAGGGATTAATTCTTTTTTTCGTTTTTTTTAGTTTTTTTTTTTTTTGTTTTGTTTTTTTTTTTTTTTTACGTAGAGTACTTTTTTTTGAGCATTGGTGAGTAGCCTTGCTTTGAGCAGTTGGCCACTTTCAAGTCAATGTTTGCTGGTAGGAGAACAGGGGCTTTTGCCGAGATTCTTCTTAACTAGTCTTCAATGTTAGGTTCTGTTATGCAAGCAAAACGCGGATCATTGGCTTGATAACGGGGATTCAAATAATCATTGATCTTCAATTGAAGCCTTGGTGGTTTTGATTCTTGCATCTGAAACTCCTTCTGCCTCCTCTGCTCCTTCTGTTCCTTCTGCATTTACTCCTAGCCGATTTTTGTAGGTGTCTGAAAGCTTTGAAAGAAATGATTTTTTGTACTCGTTCCAAGTATTCTCTAGGGCCAGCCCCCTGTTGTCCGCTCTGGCAAATACTCTTGGTGCCCTTGAATGAGTCAGAGGCAGACCGGATCCTGGTTCTTCTCCCCCGAATTGTTCACCTTGCAAACTATCTTGAGCATCAACCATGCTAACAGGCGATGGGCGTTCCTCAGGCAATCTAAGGAATCTCACTAGTGTCAAATAGTGTTGTAAAAGGAACCTGCGAGCCAATCTGCACCGAGCACTTTTTAAGGCTACATCAAGGTTAGAAGAAAGGTGGGGCATATTATTATGCTCTGGTGGGTCACTCATCAGCTTAGCGGTAATCTCTGATTCTTCAATAGGAGAAAGAAGCCCATTTATTAGATTGAGCATCCCCTGTGTGTCGTCTAATTTCTTATCAAGAAAAGAGTCAACAAGTTTGTTCACATTTCTGTACACCTGCGATTTGGGTCTTGAGTCTCTTGTTTCCCACGTAGAATAATCTCTTCCTGGATGCTTCGTATAATAAGATCTTTGACGGCCCTTGGTGGGAGACTGTTCACTTCCTGGCTCATCTCTGTTTGAAAAAACAGAATCTAAATCACTTTCTCCAAATTCAGGAGGTGATTGCTGAAAATTCAAGCTAATCCCAAAAGAAGAAGAATGATAGTGTGAGTTAGAAGCTTGGAATTCGCTATGACCATTCAAGAATGAATGCTCATTGGTTGTCTCTGGAACGGGTTGGGTGTTCAAGTCATTTGAAATCTCAGTTGATAAGATAGTGCTGTCAGGAAGTATTTCTAATTTTTCCTGAGAATAATCTTTACAAAAGCCTGAGGTGGGCTCTTGACGCAAAACTGTAGGGTTCTGATCAAAAATACCTTTCTCGCCTGGTGCCATCTGGTAGCTCAAGCTGTTCTTCTTGTCAGGGGTATTGCAACTAGAAACGAAAGGTTCCAGTGAAGCAACGTCCATATCAACATCCTCACAGAATCTTAAACCATGGATATGAGCTTGAGGATGAGTGTCTGAATCAGCATCAGCCAAGCTGGAACATTCAAAAAGACTGTTCTTGCTTAATTCGGGCATGCATCTTTCAGTTCCGAAGTTGGTTGCTGCTTCACTACCAAGAATAAAGCCATTGTCCATTGAAGACATGCACAGGCCTTGGTCTAACAGAATCAAAAAATCCAAAAAAAAAGCATTCAAAGGGGAAATCCAGCTCTTTATATACCTTATGCCTTCCTTTTTCGGTAGCATTGGAGTTGCATTATGACAGTTATATGTCAAAAAAATGACAGCAAAAAAGCGTTTTTGTGAAACTTGACGTGTCGCTTTTAGGAAGGAATGCGAAATCAGCGAGTCTAGGCCCTTCTAGACTTTCCTAATTGGTTGCGAAAAACTTATAGTTTCCTTCTAATTGGTTGCAAAAAAATAATAGATTCCTTCTAATTGTTAAACACGGTTAAGACACGGTCAAGAATAGGAAGGTATAAGGCAGCATAACTTTTTTTCAGTAGTTCAAGAACTAGTACCAGAATCATAACAATGAGGAACAAAGTTAAGCTCTTGCAAGGCAATCAGAATCATGCTTAGTACTTGAGGTGCAACTGGTTTCGATATCTCAAATGTCTACACCAAGCGGAAGAGCAGTCATAAATCAAAGGCAAAATGAATTAAGATCTAATGGGCATTGAAGTAAATTTGGAAAGATGTCCATCTGATTCTCCTGGCCAATATTTCACTGGCTTCTCCTTGGATATTGCTAATGTTTGTATCATTTCAAGACAAGCTTGTGTGTTTGATACCAAGGATCAACTGTTTGGATTTTTATAACTATGAGCCCTGAAACGAGCTGACTGCCATTACTCAAAGCTGAATAAGATGACCAGCTACCCTACTCTATCGCATAGAGAAAATTGAGACATTATAGCTATTTATTGTATTTTTATTCTTTAGGTACAACTAAAAATGATGCAGGCTTATTGTAAGTGCATCAACGAAACTCTTCACCAGTGAAGTCACAACATTCATCAAGATACATTGTGATTGTAGATTCGAAAAGCAGTTGGACTCAAGATGGTGAGTTTCTTGGCTTCGTCAAAATTATATGCTGAATAGAACACCGATTGGTAGGCCTTTCCATTTCTGTAGAGAACTGGTGCGTACTGAATGTATTCAGTGTCTTCAGTTTCTCCACCTAGGTACCCCTCATCGAAACACGAGGGTTCGCTTATCAACCCCCACCATAATGGGGTGCTGTACGATCCTACAATAGTCTTCTGTCCTGTGACACAATCGATAAGAGTTCCTTGCCAGTTGTTAGTGAGATTGTTTGAAGATACTAACTCGTTCACTAAAGTATAATTCTGGTTGAACTTCCAAGGGTACTCCAACGCACAACTCGTACCTGGGCCTTTATCAGCTTTATCCCAACAGAATTGATAGTTGCTGGATGTCCCTTCACCAAAAACACTGTAAGTTATATGTTGAAACTCTTTACCTTTTCTTGGTTGCCACCCCATATACGCTACCCCTGTGTTGTAGAACGGCCATTGTGTAGCATAATAAAATCCAGTGACATTTCCACTTTTAATATTGACTGTTGTTTCAATTTTGGTGTAATTTATATTGCCACTTGTGAAATAAATAATAGGGGCAGCAGCTGTAGTAAGTGCAATGTAAGAGACTAGGACTATTAAAAACATGTTACTTTTTTGACTACTCTGGGTTAAATGGCTGCAATATATATGCCATTGGACTTGTAGCCCGGCTTACCAATTATGTGGTACCATGTCGGATGCAACCAGTTTGAGCCTTGGAAAATGGATATTGAGTAACACACAATATCTCCCTATAACTCATTTCCAATCGAGAGGAATCAGCAGAACAGGTGATGAGCAATTAAGTCAGCTGTTTTCCATGATTACTTAGGTCACTTCGATAATCGGTTATCAAGCTGCTTTCTAAATTAACATTCTCTCAAGGTAATTATCAGGGATGCATGTTGTTAAGAGCAATCCTCTGGGCCATGTTGGTTGCTTCGCACCTAGAATGCAACCTCAAAAAATTCTGCAAACCATTAGCCGTGCCAAAAAGCTTAAACTCTGAATAGTTTTTGTATTGAAGATCCAACTTCTGACTTTGGTTTTATTCTGCAACATACTCCTCTTGTAAATGGATCAATTTTGTGGTTGATAATCCTTTCCTTGCCGTCAGAACTGGAGAAACTGGCCGTCGAATGAGGACTTCTAAGGGAAATAGCAATAATTAAAGATAAACTTTATGATTCTATTGTGTCAAACATGGGGTATAACTCTAAACTCGGAAGGATTCTGTCACTTCGACCAATGAAGTTCATATTCTTTCATTGTCCGAGGATGTTTCCCACCTTACAAAATGTATAATCATATTTTTAAAGCCTCGATGAATGCACTTCGAAACGTTTGCACATTTAGAAAAACAACTAAATTATACATTGGAAGCTTAAAATCAAAAATTTTGAGGTGTAACGCCCCAGAGGTTATATTGCTGATATTGAAAATGAGTGGTAACTTCAGCAAACACTGTCTGTTATTTACTCAAAATTTGTAATTGATCAGATTCGAACAAGTGTCGTCAATGGTCGAACGTTAACAGGATGCATTTGTATGTCCTAGACCTGACCCTTCCTCGTACTGTAGCTTGATGCTAGGTTACCATTGTCCTGTGAGAGCTTTACCACACAGTATGGGACAGGCCAATGCTGAGAAGCATTAGGTGGTGGACCTGTGGTGGCTAAAATCAAATCGCACAACTTCCCAATTCGGAATACCGGTGAGAGCACGATCACCTATTTAACCATTTAGCCTACCCTGGAAGAAATTCATTCGGTTGATACCGTTGCATGGCCAATGGATCGATGCAGAAAAGGAAAAGGGCCGTGAAAGCGAAGAAACAATGGAAATTTTGTTAGGCCCTTTTTAGACA